>CM031244.1:373625177-374000177 GCA_018340775.1 Taxus wallichiana var. yunnanensis | reverse complement strand
AAATATCACTTTGGTCTATATTGTGATATTATCTAATTCACATACTTACTAACCAACATAAAACATCCTTATTTTATCCTTTTATATATTATACCCTAATTTGAATAAACTTCATAGCTACTTCTCTATCTTATCACTTTATAATTTAATTTAATTTAAATTAAATCTAATATTGTAGAGTCACTATTGAACCAAATGATGTATAAATGTTGAAATATAAAAAGGATGCAAGCAAATTAATATTTAAAGTATAAAACCCTAATCAATAGATAGAGAAAGATGACTTAGTTTGTTACGCTTGATCTAGGATTGATCTATACTAGGAAAAGTGTTGAATATGATGGGTAGAGTCGTAAATTCTCACAATAAATTTTGAAATGCATGAACAAGGATGGACATGAGTGCATGGGATAGGGAAAGGGATCCTAGAGCACTAACAAGTTCTTCGAGTTTCGTTGACTATTCGGAGATCAAATTTTGGTATCTAGTGTGTTGCGAAAGGGTGTCATAGTTACTTCTACATTGATAACCTAATGGTCACTCCTCGTCATCAAAGGTACCTATAACCTATAAAATAAGTGTTCACATACAAAATCCCATAAACTACATCAATCCAAAATAAAAATATATAGAATGGGGAGTCAGATTGATCATGGTGGTCACCTCGAGAGTGAACTTGTGGATCGATTATTACACTACATCTCGGACTCAGTGTAGTTCTTGTGAGTGTGTGTAGAAATTATGCCCTAGGTGCAATGGCACTTGATAGCGAGGATAGATTTTATCTAGCAGGAAAATGTGTGGATATAATAGAATAAAATTTCCTTCCTATGCATTGTATGTAGAATATGCAATCCCTTGTCCCTTGAATGAATGCTAGATATATGCTTTTGAGTGCTTTAGGTGACTTTTGGATGCAAGCTTAGGTTATAGTAATAATGTTTGGTGCTTGTTCCTTCATTTTGAAAACACAATTATGTATTTGTATGATTCCCTTGTTTGAATTTCATAATTGACAACTGAAAGGCCAAACCATAAGTGAAAAAGATGCCCAAAAGATAAAAGAGACTCAAAATAAGTGAGTAAGGTGGGTTAGGGGTGCCTGAAAGTGCTAGTGGTGCTGGAGCCATAAAAGATAAATCAGTAAAATTTTGATTGGGTTGTAGGGTGTGTAAGACCAAATAGAAAACAAGAAATAAATAAAAGAGGCCAAAGATAGTTGTCAATTACTAGTTTTATTGTTTAGGAATCATATGAATGCTAATATGTTTTTAGGACTTAGAAATGTACCCAAGTGCATGATTTTATGTCTACATTTTCCCCACTTTATATTGTTGGGTGAATACTTGATAACATAAAGTAGAGAAGAGATGTGTACCTTGTGATCATGTAGAGCGTGTGGCAAATAGTGCATCAAGTGGATAAATGAAGCATGGAATGAGTACAAAAGTGAAGCATGGAGACTAGGAAAGGAAAGTGACCCTAGGGGTGAAGCATACGCATAAAGATGTGTTGTTAGTAACTATTGTTGGTGAAGTAAGATACTCCTTATTATGTATCGAGGACATATCTCGTAAAAGAAGAGTGAAAACAAGAGTCAAAGTCATGTATATGAAAAATAAGAGAAAAATGTGCATAAATATGTAAAAGTATGAAAAAAGTTTGTAAAGGAAAGTGTGTAACTGATCTAAAGGAGTGTAAAGGATACAAAAATTTCTTGAAATGTTATAGAGAAAAATTTTGTTGGGTGATATTATGCCAAAAATAAGGATTTTTGGATATCTCATGCTAAACAGAAAATGTTAGGTAAAGATGTATAGTGTTATTCTCCTTCCATGACTCTACCTAATAAACACCACTACAGATGGTGTGTCCATGATTTATTCTTGACATCTCGAATTAAATTGAATGTATTGATTATTCCATTTGAAAAGGAGATAGAATGACTTCTATTGCTAGAGGATTGTTCCTGTGAATCGTAAAATTACTTTGGAGACTAATGTAGACTATGTTGTTATGAGAAGCTGATAATATCTACCCTAGGACATTAGCACCTAGGGGAGGATACCAACACCTGTGTGTGTCATCGATTTTGGGCATTTGTGTCGAACTATGTTAAGGACCCAAGTAAAATTTTGGGTCATTGTGTGATTGTGTTCCTATTCTATTATAGTAATGTGCTAATTCTAACCTATAGCTTTGAGCTCATTTGATGGGTGATTTTTTCACCCTATGTATTTACCCCTCATTTTAGGTGCATGCAGCATCAAATCGAGAGAATGTGGCCCAAATGAGAGGATCGATGCTGATATGAAGTCGATACTTATAGGGTGTAGGGGATTTTCATGATAAAAACAAAGGCACATGAAAATAAATTGGATAGTAATATGTGTTAGTAGTAGCAATCATGTAATAGAAAATAATGCAATCGAAACAAGTGTGTAAACAAAGTGGACCACAAAAAGTGGGTTTCATACATGGGACATCACTCATAATGTCATAAGTCAATTAGGTCCAAAGAAGCAAAAATCATACAAATAGTGATCAAACAAGACATAGGGCATAGCCTGTAAACAATGGCATACAATGGAGAACAATGTTAAACAAAGTATATCGAGAAAACCATGGCAATATATAGTGCAAGGGAAATGCTTCACATGAAGATTTTGTTAACTTGTTAGAAAGATAAAAATTATGTCACAACATGTATGTACCAATGGAAAGTAATGTTCTAGTAAATAATAGGAATTATTAAATAATGAAACAATAGCACATGTAATGTGTAAGAGTAGTACTGGGTAGATGCTCCCATGAGCCTTGGTGGGATTTGGAAAAGAGTACAGTGTTAATCATCATTGTAGTAGGAAAAACATGTTAGAAATATGCATTCACAACTAGAGAGCAAGTGAACATACATGTTTATATGATAAAGATAATGACATACTGAGTATCTGACTAGCATAGTAAGCAAAGTGCATCATGTAAGTATAAGAAAGCAAGAGTAAGTGCAACCAAGATATGCAATATGTAATGTATGAGTGGGATGGAATGGTATGCAATGTGAATGTGATACGAGAAACATGCCCCCCACTGGATTTGGATTAGTATGAGATGAGGTTAATTTATAAAATACCCCTCAACAATCAAGATTAAACAATAGAATAAGAGTGCATCATAGGAAATGGTTTGAAAATGTGTGCTAGAAAGATAGATCATGAAGCATATAGCATGAAAAGTGTGAGTGATGTGAGGTTCATTTCAAATTTAGACCTTCAATAATTGAGTATGAACCATGGAACTAGAGTTTGTCATACTATAATGATAGTACAAGGTGTGTATCAAAGTGCATAAGACATAAGAAAGACTATATGTGAAGCATAGAGCGTAATGTGTATTCATAGAGATTAGGAAGAATTTATATTGAGTGAAGGGAGGAAAATATGATGCCCCCAAGTGTGTGATGTGGAAAATAATCAAGTAAAATCATCTAGAAGATAATTAGTGTCATGGTCGTAACTAATAGGATATAGATTAGAGACTTGGTGAGAAATAGTGTGAGGTTAATCATATAAATATCCCTGCAGTTGTAAATTATACATACCCATTGCATATTATTCATCAGTGAAAGGAGGTTGAGGAAAATTGTGCACATAAAAATGAGTTAGATTTGTATTGGAGCCTAATAATGAGTCATTACAAATATAATCCATGGAAAAATGCATCAAAAATGAGATATTAGTATGATTAGTATCCAATGTGCCACCAAAGTGTAGTCAAGCCAAGACAACCTTGCATGCAAGGAAGACTAAAAATTGAAGATGCAAAGGCCATACGAAATAGTAATGAATACACATTCGTGATAAATGTGAGGAGAGTGAGGTGGAGGAAAATATTATAAAGCTGTGAATCCTAGCCAATCTAAACCATAATGTTTGATAGTATCAAAGAAAGTAGGGTCACATGGATTATGAGGCCAATAAGAATTACAGATGAAAAGAGTGAATGTGAAGAATTCCATGTGTGGAGTGGAATGATATTAGGGAGATACGTGAGGTGAGAGAATGTCTAATGTATATGCATTCCCTTAAAAGGTATCATGTCATCAATGGATGGAGGAAGCTTCTTGAATTGATATTCACTAGGGCCAATAGAAACAAAAGTATCTTTGAAGTATGAGTCATCTAATTCAATTGGAGTAAAATTAATATTATGAAATGTCTCATCATTACGATCTATGACATCAGCTTCATCATCGGAATCATTAGTGCTAGTATTATCTTATTTTATAACATTATTAAGAATATTTCAAGGGATGAAACCAGATACATAATTGAGAGGAGATATGCTAGTTGAAATAGTTTCCATACGAGTATACATGGTGGGTGAGAGGAAATCAATAGTATGAGTAGGAATGGATGGATTGTATGGATAAGTAGTAGGAGTTGAAGTGCTAAATTACCCAATATCATATGTACCAATATTCGATATGGAATAGGTTGGGATGGAGGATAGGCATGGAGGTAACAAGATCTATATGGAAAAATGGAATGGGTCAGGGTCCACAACAATAGTCTATTCATAAAAATCATGTAGTAATTTAAGGTACCAATGAAATTCAGATGGAACAATATGCATTGCATGGATTCGAGGTCCCAAGTAAGTAATTGAACCTGGAATGTGGAATAGAGTAGGAACAATTTTAGGCCCAACTTATAGAGGTAGGGTGATAGTTCCCATACATGTGTGAGTAGTAGAATCGTATATGCAAATGAATTGAGAGGATTTATTAATTAAATCATCAGTAATGCTAATTTTCCTAAGGAGGGATAGAGAACATATATTTATAGCAAAGCCATTGTCAATAAGTACATGCTTAATATAGATGGTGCCAATAGTAGTGGTGATAAGAAAAGGTGAAAATGGATCATTGGCAATAGAAGGAGGGATATCCTTGTCACTAAAAGATATAACATGTGGAAATTTTTTTAGAGATTGAAATGAGGTGAGTAAAGGAAACAGGTGAATTATTGCTTTCAATGTGAATGGAATGAAGGAAGCTTCTAATGTATGACGAAAATCAGGTGCAATGCATAATAACTCATAAAGAGATATTTTTTGGTGTATTCTTAAGCTTCTCTATGATGTCATAACCTTTAGAGGTGGTGGTAGGAACTGTAGAAGTGATAGGTTGTGGGAAAAATATGGGTGAAGTAATAGGAGGACAAGTGAGATGGGTGGTGACTACATTAATGTATGGATCAAACATTAGAGTAATGAAGCAAGGAGGATGTTGAGTACAAACTTGCATTAAATTAGTGATGTAGTAGCCATGTCAAAACCTTTGTTGGATTAAAATAGGGATAGGAAGATTGATCTATGAGTGCAAAAGGATATAGATTTTCATACATCCTCAAAAGGTAGGGTTTGAATGATTGGGTTCACCAAATGATTTGATTTAAATTAAATTAAATCTAATATTTCATATTCACTACTAAACCAAATGATGCATAAATGTTGAAATATAGTTTGGATGCAAGTAAGCTAAGATTTAAAGTATAAAACCCAAATAAATACATAGATAAATATGACTTAGCTTATTTACACTCAATATAGGACTGATCTAGATTGGGAAAAGTGTTGAATAGATTGGGTAGAGTGTCATAAATTATAAAATGCATGAACAGGATTAGACACAGGTTCTTGGGATAGGGAAAGGTCACCTGGGGTACCGATGACCACTTTCAGGTATCGGTGACTTCTTAAGACCTCGTATTTTTGTCTTTGGTGTGTTGTAGATACTTTCTATTGATCACTTGATGGTCACTTCTTTGTTTCCAAAGGTACTGTGTAACTTGAAAAATAAATTTTCACCGCACAAGCCCAAAACTTCATCAAAATGATTTAACAACTATCTTTTGCCTTTTTTCTTTCTTTCTTTCCTTGTTTCTAGTCTTTCACACCCTACATCTTAGTCGGTATTTCACTTACTTATATTTTATAGTTTGAGAAACCAAAGGCCCAAACAGTAATGTTAGTGCCTGTGGGTCTCTATCCTTTTAGGAATCCTTGATTTTCTATCTTACTTTCTTCTTTTGATTATCTTTTATCTTTTGGGCATCTTATTTTCTTATGGGTCATCCTTCTAGTTTTCAATTACAAAATTCAACCAAGGGAATCATATAAATATAAAGATATGTGACCATAATAAAGGACCAAGCACTAAGAATCTATTATCACCACTTAAGGTTTCATCCAAAGGAATTATAAGAGCATCAAGGAATCCATATAAATTTCACTCAAGGGACAAGGGATTGTATTTTCAGCATACACATAAAATAAGGGAAGTTCATTTTTCCATCCACACATCTATTTACATCGATACATCTAGCTATTACCTACTATCATGCACACTTACATAAGGGATTCCTAGGTAAAGTTCTTGCTCACACACAAAAAGAACTACATGGAGTATGAAATGTTGATCAATGCTCGGTTGTAAACTCACCCATTTGGGTGACCATCGGGTCAATCTCGAATCCTCATTTTGTATCTTTTATTTTTGGGATTTGATGTAGGTTAAGGATTTTACAAGTCATATTCTATTTATAGGATATAGGAAAATGCAGCGGTCATAGTGTGATACATAGGTGATTAAAGGAGACAACTAGCGACAAGCTCACAACACCAAAAAGTTCAAGTTTCATCCATTTTCATGGTCACCAGTGCCCAGTAGATGTGCCCAGTGCCCAGGCTCCTCTGACCTATTCTAAGCACCCTGGTCTAAGCTCATTTGGAAGACTCATAATTTATTATGCATGATTAAAAAAATATTCCCTTCTCGTTTCATTATTTTTCCATATCGCACCCGGTCTCGACATTAATAGAAATCAACTAAGTCCCTCTCTCTCTCTCTCTCTCTCTCTCACATAGGGTTTAAAATTTATTAGCTTATATGATTCTATCAAATTTTGTTCGTAACATGTATTTATCCTACATTATAATGATTTGTTAGGTTTTAACATATCTCTATTTTTGTTAAATGATTTGGTGAACCCATCCTTACTCAAAATCCTTTCCCTAGAATCAACAAAATCCTCATGGATAAAAATAGATGCTCCTCTCCTAGGAAAGCTATGCATCATGTTAGTTTGAATCATATCCTTGATGAAGCGCTGAGGCAAGAAATAGTGCCCTTTATCACAATTCTTGGTTGATGAAAAATTCAAAGAAATATTTTTTCTCATGAACATTCCATTTTATAGCACTTTTACAACTCTAGTGTTGCCATAGTTTCGTCTCCTCAAATTTTCACTTCATGTTTTCCTTGTTTTTCATAACCACACATGCTTCTCCACCTCCTTCTACTCCTCTTAGAGAACTTGATAATATTGTCATAGATTATATGATTGGTCTTATTTGTGACATTATATATGCACATACCGTAACTTCTAATGCTCAAAATGTACATGGGCATGATGCTATTTTTCAAGATGATTGTAAAATTGTATATCCTCCTCATTCTACTTCTGAAAATATATCCAATGAATGCAATGATAAATCTCATGATATTTCCCCTACTATTTTACATGTTGATGAATCTCTTGATGAATTAATTGCATGTGAAAATATGTCTGATGGTGATATAGACTATGTTTTTGATCAAGAACTTGTTAATAATATTCTCTCTTCCGACTACTGAATGTGAATTTAGCAATCCTCTTTATTATCTTTTGGAAGTATTTACAAATAATGATACACCTCTTATCATTTATTTTGATTATCCTTCTAGTGTTTCCATTAACATTCCATTTTCTTCTCCTCCTCTTCCATCTCTTTCTTCCTATTATATGGACATTATTCTTATCGATTATACTATTCGTAATAGTACATCTCTTATCCTCTCTTCTAATTCTACTTCTAGCATCTCTATTGATATTCAATGTTCTTCTCCTCTTCCACCACATCAATGGCCATTGACACAATGACTATTTTTCCTTTCATGACAAGTTAAAACCATTAGAAGACAAGGGTTTCATTGTATTTAGATCTTTCTCTAACAATCTATCTCTTTCCCCTATTCTCGCATAAGCATACTTCCATAATTGTTCACTTGTCACCTCCACCCACTTCTAAGGTTGTCATTCATCCACCTCCTAAGATCATTATTCATCCACATCCTCCACCTAGCTCATCTAATTCTCCATCATCTCATCCACCTCACAGTGCTACTATGTCCCATTAGATTTTTAAGACATCGACATTCATGCTTCCCACCACCACACCTCCCATTATTGGCACCATTTCATCTGACATTCAGTTTGGATCTTACACTCATACTACTACCACCTCACATGCTTCCACCATCCCTCACAAACCTCTCCATCTTTGGTAGGTGACTTCCATATGATCACCTCATTACCCGATAATGAAATCATGTTCTTAAGGTTCTTAGATGACTATTGAGGGATATGTTACAAAAATGATCCTTGTTATCTCATTGGGGGCATCACTTTTCTTTCCACCCACCTTTTTTTTATTTTTATCATTCATCACATATTAACAAATGTGCTCTTACATATTCTCATTATACAACTATCAACATATCATTATTCTAATCGATTATGTTATCTACATCACTACTCCATCAAAGTGTATCCCATATATACATTATTTTAATCATATCATTATACTACTCATTCACATATAAATCATTTTTAATTCACTACTTATCTATTATATCCACATCACAATATATTTCAAATGTCCAATAATCAAAGGCAATCATTTCATATGCATAATACATCTACCAAATCAAAGTGCAAATGAAAACCATCACATCATATACTAATTCAAGTACCCAACACATATGCGATCCAAAATATGTATGTATATATATACATCTTCAAAAATAATAGTTACAAAATACAATTTCTAGGGGAAAGCCCCCATGAATCAGTACATCCATATACATCATACATCATCCTTACTATCACTAGTTACAATAGTGGGAGCTCTAGAACGAGATGCTTCACCACTCAATCTACATCATTTGTTAGGTGTCTATATCTCTCTACCTGTCTCTCGTAATATAGTGAATTGACCTTATAGCTTCATGTATATCTTTAATATATCCCGAGTTAGGGTCTTGCCTCCTATGGCCTTTCTATCTTTCTTTTTCTTTGCACGATCCTCATCATGTTGGCTCAATAGTATAGTACATGTGGCTTCTATTATAGCCACTCGACCAATGTGAGATGCACATGTTTACCCGCAATCACATCCACTCACTCTAACTTACCGCCTCCCATAAGCACATATGGTAGCATGTTCCCTTTCAATGTGCATATTGTTGAATCAACATTCGATGACCAATAGGCATCACCTGTAACTATGAAACATCATATTAGTCACTACACATTTACAATATACAATAATAAAGGAAAATTTTAAAATAGAAATATGTAATACTCATGATCCGCTAGTACCACCTTCTAGGCCATTTCCATCGAGGGAAGGATCCTTCCCTCCACTTTTCCTACTACCACCACCCACCGCATCTAGAAAAACTAGGAATAATAACACCCGATGGTGTGCGCCCACCACTCATGATCGGCCTGGGTGTGCACCCTACATCATCTACCTATATCGGCCCCATGGTAACATCTACCTCATCTACACCAAGATGTGCTATATGTTCTCCTTTTGGACCTAGCATCACTCTTGGCAACCTCAGTGCTATAATAGCCCTCACCTATAGATATGGCTCGGGGAACATCCTTATCCATACCAAACCTGTCTAGATACATGCTCTGTCTAGAATAACACCTGTCACCCCTAGAAATTGGTCCTCCAATCACATGGTGAATAAAATGCACCTCTAACTCTACTCCATCCTCTAAATAACCACCATAGTCTCTATATGGACTCCATATGATGGCTTCTAGACCTATATGATCAATCATCAACCTATAGGTAGTCATGCCCGGCTCTCCGCTACGAGTACCTAACCACCTCACTACAAAAATCTTAGTTCTCACCCAATCAGCCCATGGCCCATTGAGTGGCCTCAATATCACAATATGCTCATATTCCCATACATATAACAAAGTGGTGGCTCCTATTCCACCCCCATGATCCTCCTATGTGAATCTATATAAGTGGGCCAACATACACCACGCCTAGGAATATATCATCCCATATTCCTCTATATTGTGACAAACATCACGCATCTTATACAATATAACCAATCCACCACCCACTAATACCAATTAGATTATAGAATCATGCAATGAACTTATGCAACTTTGGAACACCAGATCTCAATATCACATCTAGACCGATAAGGGTATTTATCTATAATCATGTCCCAAGAAAATACCACCTCGGTTCCCTCATCTTTCTTTGGGCTTCCATTATACTCATAACTGCACTCTTTTCTCCTACAATTGGAAGTCACAATATCCAATATACATCCTCTAGTGGTCACTATCATATCCCTAGTAGGATATTGAAAGGTACACGTATTGTTCCACCACCTCTCACAAAGTGTGGTCAACATCGGCATATTATGGGGAATCTCCCCCAATCAAGCTATGTGTCGCAGGCTGTCACACTTATTATATCCCACTCATCTTCAAATACCCCCAAAGTAAGCAAAGTTCTCAAATGATGACCCCGGCGAAAATCTCTCGAATGTATATCCCTCTGTAACGCAACAAAAACAAAAAAATTCATACATTAGTACATCATACATGTTGCAAAATAGATCATTATTGTATTCAAACTGATCAAAATATAAATATTTCACATTATATTGCCCAGCCCTATCTTGGGATGTCGCTCCGAGAGTAGGTCATGGGTGGCCCAAAAAAGGTCACTAGCACTTGGAAATGGGTGCTAGTGTCCCACAGGATGACAATGCCCTGGTTGTTCCCACCTAGGTCAAAAATGCCAAAAATACAATAATTCAAATTTTCTGAAAATTAAAAATAATAGGCATATTTCACAAAATTTTCTCAAAATATTCATACTCACCAACTCATCGGTCGTTTGCAAAAGCCACAACCACCGCTAATCTCTCGAATTTCATCAAACTAGTTACTCTAACACATGGCATGCTCGGCTGCTCGAGCTCTAATTTTCACTCAAACATGGTACAAATGAAATAACTATTCACTTTTCACCATTACTATATATAGCAATATTCAATTTTATATATACTATAGTTACTATTTACAATCATTTTTTCAACTAATACACACACATGGTTTTTCTCATACCTTACAACCCATTCCTCTATTTTCTTCCCTATTTGATCCATTCATATCATTATTTATTCTAGCGCAATATTATACAATTTCCACAATTCTATATTCAACTCTAGCAAAAGTAAAAATCAATATACACACATTATTATAATATCATCTATACTATCTCTTGTTCACTCTTATTTTTACTTTCTTCTCAATTCTCATCTCTTCACTCCTACCCCATTCACCAAAAGGGGGAATACAATCGAGATCATCCCATAATACCTCTTAGGTTACTATATAATAAATCGATACTTTTATCACATCACTATGACAATATTTATCTTTGATTCTATTTAAAGCAAAGGAATAAAATCACTCTATATGAACAACTCAAATATTGTCTATTAATTCAAATCTATTCCCCCTAATGGCCTAATCTAGGGATATCCCACATAAATCCTCTCTATGAGTAATTTATCAAGTATACAATCTCAAATCAATCTGTTACTATTAGGATCAAATTAGTCAATCAAGACAACATAGCTTACTTTACTATTTTCTCCTAGATGACCTTACTTGGCCTTACTTGGGAGCTACATCACAACACATTTACTATCACTCCTAGATGACCTAACTTGGTAGTCAATTTACATTTCTATCACTTCCAGATGACCTAACATGGAATACATATAGCACTATACAAATAGGGACACCCGTGGGAGTGGGGAAATGAGACATCACTTCCTTTCCTATACTACTCATATATGGGTTCTTCAATACAGAATAATATAGTACAACAAATAACTAAAAATGGAACTAAATTTGGTCTTTATCCATCTATAGTGGTTGGACCTTTTGGGGATGTAGTCATAGATGGAGAGTAAAAATATACCTCTCTCACCAACACTCTTTTCTCCGGTGGCGGGATTACCAAATCCTCCCATTCTCAATTATATAATTATCGGGTTGGGAATTGATCACTCCCTACCTCTTTAATCTCCATTGGAAACTATCACAATCTCCAAAACTAATAAATCATCTCAATGTTTCTGCAAGTTCTCCTTATAATGGTTTTATAGCTGTATTTTTGCCACATGGTTCGAAATGTTGATCCATGGCTCACCACGTCATAAGTTCTTACATTCTACTCACACCTTTGTAATTCGGATTATCCGAACTTCTCATAGGTATGTTCCTTTACTTCCTTTACACTACTTGAATTTCATTAAAATATCATAAGGGGGAAATGTAAACACAAAATCACGCACATATTACTATTTTACTATACCACCAAATATGTTGTTATATGCATGGATCTTAAGTAAGAAAAGTATTCACTAGTGACATAATCCTTTGTCCATCTGCTTTTTTTGATTGTTTCTATTTTCATCTCTCACATTTGTCATTGCTACACCCAATTTTGGTCAAGTCACACGGATCCATGTCTATTAGTATTTTCACTTTTTGTCATCATTTTTCCGTAGATACTAGTTCCCATTCGGATAGTAGCACCAGGCGCTCTTGTCCATTCCGGGTGCTCACGCCCTATTTTTTTCTTTTCACTTATTTTAACATTTTTGGTCAGCCTTTTTATTTTTCTTATCCTTATCCTAAGGTCATAGTTGGCATGTTGTGTCACTAGTGTTGAAATTCAAACAAGAGATCCATATATATACACAACATACACTCTATTATAAGGGTGGGAAATTCTAAAGGGAAATCATATCTACATATTATCAAAGGGACTACATTTTTGGGTTGCTTATTATGCATACACTACATAGGAAGGGGAAGTGTTGAATTCCATCTCACACATTTGTATTTTATCTAGATTTTAGCCTACCATCTTGGCATCATTGGCACGAGGGAAACCTAGGAGTACTATCACACACACAAGCACATAGAAATTTGTGGAGTCTAGAATGTAGTGTAGTGCTCGGTCATAAGTTCATCCTTCAGATGAATGTCAAGGTCAATCGACTTCACATATTACATTTTTAATTCAAGTTTGATGTTTTTGTGAGATTGTGTAGGTAGCTAGGGTTTTTTATAGATTATAGGTACCTCAGCGATTCAAATGTGACATATAGGTTACCAAAATGAATAAGTGTGAAACCCTAACAACACTAGAAAAATTCATATTCCAAGCATTCATGTAGTCACCAACACGTAGAAGTTGTCTCTAGCACCAAGATGCCCCCACCCTATCCCGGGAACTCGTGTCTAGCTCTTTTTGCTTCTTTTATAATTTATATCAAGTATTTTGACACTCTTCCTAGCCTGTTCATTAGTTGTCCCAATTCATATCTATTTCACAATAATAAAAATCAAATAAGTGCCCTCTCTCTTATTTTCTTATACAAATTGCATCTTTAAAGTGTTTAGCAATTGTATTCTCTTGTATATTATTATAGTAGTGAATTTGAAATTAGGATTTAGCATATTTCTATTTTTTTATATAGAAATGTAAACACAAAATCATGCACTTGGATACATTTCTAGGTCCTAATCTCATGTTACTATTCATATGATTCATATGTGAGAAAAATAGCAATGATGATTATCTTTGGTCTCTTTTCTTTGTTTCTAGTCTTCTTCCTTGTATTTTACACCCTAAATCCCACTCGATACTTTACTACTTTATCTATTATGACTCTGACACTAGCAAGACCTTGAATAGGATGTTAGCACCTAGGTGCCCCCGTCCTTCCGGGCACCCCGACCCTTTTCCACTTTCCTCACTTATTTTGGGTATCTTTAATATTTTGGAATATTATTTTCTTATGGGTTGGCCTTCCGCTTGTAAATTGTGAAATTCAACTGAGTCATATAAATACAAAGCTATGTGACAATAATAAAGAAAAACCACTAAGCATATGTTATCATCACCTAAGGTTTCCTCTTAAGGAATTCTAAGAGCATTAAGGAATCCATATAACTTTCACTTAAGGGACAAGGGACTGTATTTTCCGCATACAAGCACAGGAAGAGAAGTTCATTTTTCCATTCACACATCTATTTACAATAGTACATATAGTTATCACCCGCTATCATGTGCACTTGCAAAAGGGGTTCCTTGGGAATTATTCTATCACACACTCATAATAACTAAATGGAGTATGAGATGTAGTGTAACACTCATTGTAAGTTCACCCATTCGGTGACTGTTGGTGTTAGTTTGAATCCTCATTTCATATCTTTTATTTTCGTGGATTTGATGTGGTTTGAAGGTTTTATAGGTCATCTTCTATTTGTAGGTTATAGGTGAATTATGTGGTCATAGTGCGACATACAAGTGACCAAAAGTGATAACCAACAACATTTTTATGACACAATAAACTTTTAATTCTAGCCATTTTCATAGACATGAGCACCTATAAAACAGACTCCAAGATTTCAGGCTTGACCCAGTCTAGGCACCCTAGTCTAGTCTTGTTTGATAATTATAGAATTTTGTGCACTCGATTATGAAAATATTCTCTTTTGTTTCATCAATTTCTAGATCGACTAGTCGTGACATTTGGATTGTAAATCAACTAAGTCACTCTTTTCCTCTCTTGTACTTAGGGTTTCAAATTTATTAGCTTACTTACTTCTCACAAATTTTGTACTCAAAATTTATTTATCCTACGTTACTTTGCAATTAGGATTTTACAAAATTCTCATACTATCAAAAATACTATTCTTAATTCATCATCCTATAACACTCCTTGTTGCTATCAAATATCCTCTCTCTCAAATTTCATATCACATTCCCAAATGTTTGGTTATGTCAAGCTTATAATTACGGTTGGGGATCTCACCATGGTTATGCCATTCAATGTGCCACTTGTAATTGAAGGTAGTGAAATTCTCCTATGTCTTCCTCGGATCTCGTGTCACTAATACTATTTTTTCCATGACTCACTTATGTCTTAAATTCATTCATAATAAATAAGTTTTCACTCTCAAAGGTGTCTCATCATCCACACCATTACCTCTACCTCATCTTGAGGTTATCTTATCCCTAGTTGCATCATTTAGGCCCACCGGGCCTCTCAAATCTAAGGTATATTCTACACCTAGCTCACCCATTTGTAATCAACCTATTCATCCTCATTGGTCTGCTAGTCCATCTTCTCACTTAAGTCCACTACTTGGAAATCTCTTTCACATATGAGTTCACCACTTGCTTCACCTCCATGGTATCCTTCACATAGGTTCTCATCACCTCCATGGTCTCCTTCACATAGGTTATCATCACTCCCTTAGTATCCCTCACATAGGTGCTTATCACCTCCTCGATCTCCTTCGAGATATAAATGTCGTCGATTATACTCCATCGATCTGGAGCATAGTCACATGCCTATATCTCCTCGGACATCGGGTAGACCCTTGTCATTAAAATTCATTGGATAGCCCATTCTACATCATACACTTAGTGAGGTGTCACACTCATTCCCCCACCTCCTTCTAGAAATCTCATGTTAGAACTATAATATTAAATGTATCATAATATTTAGTTTATATTTAAATAATATAGAATAAATTATATTCTTATTATTTAAATATAAACTTTATATTAGGTGGTTAGTTAATTTAATTAACTAACATTAAATAGGGAGGTGTGCCTCATCACTTAAGAAGGTCATAACCCTTTGGGTTATTTAAATATGACCATAGGTCATATTCAGAAATATGAGATAATATGATAGATAGATTTGAATATCTAATCACATGAATTGGGATATGTTGGTAAAAATATGGAGTACAAGTGAGGAGGAGTCTTATTGGATTAGTTGTAATAGTTTCTCATATAGTGGATTAATTCTTCCATGGTTTTTACCCATTTGGGGTTTTCCACGTTACATGTTGTGTCATTGTGTTATTTATTTTATGTTGTTATTTATTTTACTTAGATGTGCACATTTATATTTATGTTATTAATTAATGTTAACCTAACATTTAATAAGGTTAATAAATGTTCATTACTCCCTCATCTTGACATGGTACTAGAGTGGGTTTTATCCAAATTTATCGTAAAATAATCAAATTAATGAGCTAGCTACTAAAGAAATTAGCAACTAAGAAATGAAGGAGGGTTTATGTTACCTAGGATGTGATATAGGAGCTAAATGGATAATTCTTGTTTGCTGCAAATCAGATAACATTTGGAAGATAGGTTGAAAATGATTTTGATTAGATGATTTGGGCAGGGGTTTCGACAAAATGGACCCAAGAAGCATTAACTTCCTCGATGGATATCAACCCCCTTTTTAAAACAAAAAGTGATGTAAAAATAAATGTATACTAATAATATGTAGAGACTGAGAGAGTATAGAATCTGAAAGCACTATTGATTGATTTAGATATAGATCTGATTAAAACAACTAAAAAGCAAATGTACCTGGTCCGGGTCAATGGCAACCTAGACTATGTAAGGACAGTCAATGGTGACCCGGGAAACTAGATCAGAAAATAAGAGAAATATGTAGATTGTGTAGGATCAGAATGTAATCTGAAGTCAGTAAAAATATGGAAATGTTGGATTCAACTTGCAGAGAAAATATGAAGGAATATAAACTAGGGAAACAATAGGAAACAAGGATTAAAGTAGTGGATTGAAATGAGGACCCTAGTAGATTGGGTATAAACAAAGTTGATTTTGTTATGAGAGAAACTTGGATGAGAGTTTAACAAAGTGGAAAAGATGATAAACACATGTAGGGGTTGGGGATGGTTTTGGAATGGAAAATCAAGGACCACTAAGGTGAGTCAATGGTGATCGTAATAAAGATGGATAAGGCCAAGGAGAGCCAAGACAAATGAACAATTTACAAGTATATGTTTGCGTAAAGAGTTTTATAACGAAGATACAACATTTGTTGTTGGTGTTCTAAACTTGAAAAATGGTTAAACATGAGAAATACCAAGATAATACAATAAACCTGATTAAAGCAATGTAAAATGATGATAATATCACAAAAAGATCGATCACGATTGATGCATGCACGTTGCAAGGAGCTCTAGGAGGTCCAGTAATGACTTTGGACTCTTCAGAATGGATGATTGTTTTACACATTGCAAGGAAATATTCTAATTTGCATGCATTCGATGATGAATGGAAAGAAAGCACTTAGCTTTATAGGGTCGATGGTGACTAGGTGGGTTATCATCGATCACGAGGAAAGTTTCCTCAATGGAAATATTTTATTGTTTATAGAATGGTTTCCATTTTTTTAGGAGTTGGCCGAATGCTTTAAAGCATTAGGTGGGAAGGGGTTCATTTGGGGATTAAATGTAGATGAGTTGGAAGTGGAGATAGGTTGGAAAAAGTATAGGGAAAATCATAGGTGAATATTTAGAATAAAATCATTCCAAAATGGAAGTTGGTTAGGGCATGATTAATTAAATAAATAATTGATTGATTGATGTTGATTAAATAGGAATTAAATATGATAGGAATTTAATCAATTAAAGGGGATAAATTAATTAAGAGGGCATTTGATTAAATAATGGGGATGAATAGAATAAAATATGTGCACATAGGTGATGAGGGTATGATATCGAATTTAGGTGTCTACACCGGGATTAAATAATCTAATTTAATTCTAATGTTCTAATGTTCAGTGAACATTGGGAAGTTAGGTGGTTAGTTGGTTGAAATCCTATTTAACCCCCTTCCCCTGTCAGTATAAGTAGGAATGAATGTGGTGTGTAAATGTGGAAATTCCTTTGAAGATTTCAATAATGTATAAAAATTTTGAATTCGAGGAATTACCAATGCCCTAGAAATTAAGAAAGGGTTACAAAAATTGTGAATTATTTTTCCATAGTTTATAAATGTTTATAGGTAAATTCAAGATATCAAAAGAGAAAGTAAAAAATTCAAGTGAAATTCAAGTTTACAGGGAGACAAGAATTCAGAAAATAGGAGTTTTAAACATTCTTATTGATTGGTTAGACCATCTTTTCCTCCTGGTAATGTAAAATTTTTACTTTCACTATGGATTTCAAAAAAACTATCCCATGTCCTATATGGACACCCGTAAAAATTCTCGCAACTATAGTTAATGATTAACTAGAATTAGGATAAACTAAATGTATGATAATATAGTTAATCTAATATAAGAGGACATAAAATGTTATAAATGACTATGCTAAAGTAATATAAAATGACTAAATAATTAAAACTAATAGAAATAAAACCCTAATATGCAAGAATAAAGTGAGGAAAGAACTCAGCTGATTGTAGATGACTATTGCAAGGTGTCTTCCGACAATAAATTCCAGAAGGAGGAATGACTACATAGAGGTCCCAAAAAGGGTGGATCTGGAGGATTTGAGTAGACTAGAGCACCTAGGAGGGTATTGGGGTGCCCGGGGGTGCTCTAGTATGTAGAAATAGGTGCCCTGGTCTCTAAAAAAGCTCGGAATCTGATTATTTTAGGGTCAAAAGATGACCTGGGACCTTCACTATTAGTTGCACTATATTTTTGAACTACATTGAATGTAGTGAATAATGGAAGATGAAATGAATACCTACAAAATGCAAAGGAAGTATTAAATCCCTAAATATAAAATATGTAAATGAATGGGTCGATTGACCTCAAACCGCCACAACAAAGTGGGCTTACTACTTTGAGCATTGCACTACATTTCGAACCCAAATGTAGTTCTGGTGTGTGTTTCGCATGTCATGCCCTAGGTGATCTTATGTCACCACAATTTGTGAAATAGCGAGCAATAAATAAATGTAGAAAATGTAATATCATCTGTGTATGTAATATAATATAATCCCTCCCCTTATGAAGTGTGTGTTGATATAGATCTCCTAACCTTGATGTATGGAACTATGTGGATGGAAGTGACGCAATAAATGCAAATCTAAATGGATTGATAATAATAGATGATGTTAGGACCCTCATTATGGTCTCATAACTTTAAATTTATAGGGTTCTCTTGATCTAATTTCGTAATTAACCCCGAAATGGCCAACTAGGAAAAGATTTTTAAAAAGTTCAAAAATGCCCAAAAAGTGACGAGAAGATTTGAAAAGGATCAGGGCGCCCAGGATGCCCTAACACAGATTGGGTGCCCGAGTTTAAGATAAAATGATAGGAAAGTGCCAAAACAGATCGGGTCATGTAGGTAAAAAATGTACGTGAATGAAAAAATAAAAGTAAAATAAAATTACCAAAAGATAAGGGTTAATTACTACTTTCTTCACTCAAGAACCTTCTAAATAGTAGTATGAAACCGGCTAAATAATGTCTAATGTGCATGATTTTGTGAGTATAAATTATAATCAATGTAAGAAATATATTTTTCTATAGTTTTTATAAAATTCTATCAAATTTTTATAATATATATATATAATCTATAAATTATATTCTATCTAAAATTTAAAATATATAAAACATAATTTAAGTTTAATACTATGCGTCCCAAATAAATATAAAAATATTAATCAAAATTTATATGGGGGTCCCTCCCAACCCCCCATCTAATTTTGTGCCACTTGGCACATCCTTTGTGGCCCTGCGTTACCTTACCCCCGAGCGTCATGTGTCTTGTGGGCTCCCACCTAACCACCCTCATCCGCAACCCCCTACCTATATGATTTGGTTTTTCCCACATGGGGATGGCGGGGTAGTGTTTAAGGATTTAAAAGCCTATGCATCAAGGATGGTGGTGTGGTTATGGTCACACCACTATAATTTTTTTAAATCCCTTCGGGTATGGCTCACCCGAGTGACTTGTCATATTGTGGAATAAGGTATCTATACGGCTCGGTCGTGGTATAATTTGTAGCTCGAGTTGGTTTGACAAGGCATGGTTGATTAAATTGCATAGTTATAAATATGGTTTGGAATTTACATTCGGTTAAAAATTAATGGAATATGGTTAACTCGGTGATAAACTCGCCGAGTTGGCTATCCCAACTCGGTCGAGTTAGTTAGCCAACTTGGTCAAGTTAGTTAGCCAACTTAGTCGAGTTGATAGAAATTAATACCTAATAAAGAGCAAGAGATCCCATTTTTTTGTATATAAATCATTTTTTCGAGAAATATATATGAATTATTGTTTTCTTTTTAAAAAATATAAGTAAAATTATAAAAATTATTTTTGTGAAAAATAGTAAAATAATATTGTTTTGTTTAAAAACTATATATTTTTATGATATGACGAAAAAATCATTGTCATTTATTGAGAAAAGTAAAAAAATCACTTACATTTCAATTTATTTTTTGGTATCATACTAATGCATTCGTGTATAAATTATTCAAATTACAGGACCTCCTTTTTTAGCGTAAACTAATTGGTGTTTGATTGTGAAGATTACAATACGAGAGGGGACTTATATTAAACTCTTATTTTAATCCTTGTTTATTATTTATTTCAATTGTGAGTATTAAAATATGATAGGAGGAATTTTGTTGTTGAGGTTTTCGTCATCATCATTGTTGCCCCCAATTTGACTGCTTGTTTCTCATACGGTTGGACCTCTAAGGAGAAAATGATCAAATAATCAAATACGTGTGTATGTAAAAATGCTATGTAAAATATACATGTGCATAGAAATGTGTAAAGTACATAAATGTAAAATATGCTAAATGAAAATGTAAATGGAACATGTGCACCTAATCCATGTCGATAAAAAGGTGTAGAAGGATATCTTGTACTGCTGTGAGTTTTTTGGGTGATCTCACGCCACCCTGGCTGAAGAAGTGTAGGGAGGAAATGCTTTGTGTCCTCCAAGCTCTAACCACTTCCTCTCGAAATGTGTGAAGATATCTCTCAGTAGCATCCTATTTATTTGGTAGATCGATGCCACTTTGGGTGAAGTAGTGTAGAGAGGAACACCCACTGTAACCCTTAAGCCTTTAACCACTTCCAAGAAATTATAAGGAAACAATGTCTTGTAAAATTCATTGTGTATGGGGTTCGTAGACTATTCGAACCCACTCGTTGTATGTAAACCAAAAATTCCAAGGGTGGAAAGTGCATTTGTACTAAATCTGGTGTAAATGCACTATGTTTTTATGTAAACCCCAAGTGATACCCCCATATTTTGGAGTGCATACGACGTCGGCCGATAGGAGAATACGGCCCCAAAAGAGGACCTACCACACTCTAAACTATGTAACCTAGAAAGTTCTTGGTAGAAACCAAGGCATGTACATACAAGAAGGCTAGCTAAAGGCAAGTGTCAAAAAATAATGGATGCATATAGAAAACATTTGTAAGCTACATAGAAAATGTGAAAAACTACCAAACACAATAGTGTAAACACGCAAGAAACAAGTAGGTTGTAAAAAGTGGGTTGCAAACATGGGACATCACTCACAATGTTACAAGACATGCAAGGCCATCATGGCCATAAATAATAAGAAAGTTTTCACACAAACATAGGGAAAAGCCTGCATACAATGAAAAACAAAGAATACAAACTTACAAACAAACAAACAAGTAGTCATGGAAACATATAATCCTGTAAAACAAGTGTTACACATGGAACACTCATTAGCATGTTAGAGAAATAACCAATATGTCAAAAATGTGTATGAGAAATTAATGTAAGATGCTAAGTAAAAAATGAAACAATAACACCGTAAAGAGATAAATTTGGATGCCCCAGGGGACCAAAGATAGGAAGTGTAGAAGGCAATCATCCATGTCACGTGTAGATTATTGTATCCGCGATCATAGTAAAATAAGGCATGAATGTGCATGTGTGTATGATATAGATAATGACATATAAGAAATCAATCTAACATGTGTAGTAAAGTGATCATGCAAAACACTAGTAAACAAGAGTAAATGCCCCAAGATAATGCAAAGTATGTCATGGACAAATGGAATAGAATGCAAGATGGAATGATAGGAGCAACATGCCCCCTAAGTGGATGGAAGTGTATGTAATGAGGTTCATTCCCCCCTTAGCAGTCAAGAATGAACCTTGAATGAGAATGCATCATCGGGAAATGGTTGAATAATGTTTTTTTGTATAATGTATTGTGATGAGTGAGTATGTAGTGGTGATGAGTGATAAGACTAGAATATGTCTCGTTAATGTACAATAAATGATCATATTTTACTCTCCTTTTTATCAATTTTGACTACATTTTGTGACATTTGTTTCATCTAATATAAATTAGGATGTAATCATCCATCTTTTGTTGATTATAGTTCTAACATTTAAAAAATCTGTAATTCCTAACAAAGTGCTTTGGAAATTCAATTTTGTAATAAAATAGGTCACAATTAGTCGAAAGAACAAAGTATGAATCATCAAGCATTTTTGGAAGCATTGGTTTTAATACGGCTTAGTTCCGAGAACTTCCAAACTTAGTTCCGGAACTCCATTACATAGTTATGAGCTCTATCACTTAGTTCTGGAACTTTCGGACTTAGTTTTGAAACTCCAAGTACTTAGTTTCATAATTTTCAGACTTAGTTCCGAACTCCTACATGTAGCTCTGGAACCCTCATGGTTAGATCTGGGACAATTTCCTTTAGTTCGGAACTTCTCTAAAGTTTTGAAACCGATAAGAATTTGTTTATTCAACAACGTATGGTGATTTAGCAATCAATGATCCTTTCAATCAAGAGCAGATTAGAATATTTCCAATTCTTCATACTCATAGATCTAGGGATAACTATCATACAGTTGTACGTCTAACCATGTTCCAATTCAACATCTATTTTGGGCACGATTTGGTTCCATCTGAATCGGTAGGACAACTATGGTCGTAAATGCACCTATGGAAGAAGTATATATATGTAGAATATAGATAGATTTAGGATATATATATATATATATATATAATAATAATAATAATAATAATAATATAGAGATAGATCAATATACATAGATACAAACACAAAGATATAGAAAGAGACAATACGTCTTTGTAATGTAGAACATTTTATCAATAAAATAGCCATTTCTATTTTGAGAGAATATTAAGTTGTCAAATCTGTTTCAAGGTGGAGCAAGGGCCCACTCCTCTAAGAACTAGGATCTTCATTTTATTGGTATTTATATTTCTAGAGAAAATAGTATAGATCTATTAATTTTGTAAATGCTTTTGATTATTCAAGTTGAAATCTATCGTATACTTGTTCCTGTAGGTGTTCTAGATTAGATTCTTATTTCCTTGCAATCATCTTTCAGCATTCTCAATTGTGTGTTTATTTCCAAAGCAAGTGTGTTTATTTTTGTAACGTGTGTTTACTTACAACAATCTATTTCATTCTACAAATGTGTGTTTATTTCAGCAATTTATTTCTGCAGAGAGTGTTTACTTCAGAAAGTTTTCATAGTTTGATTTCAATAAGGTTTTGGCCAAAAATTCCTCAAGACAATGAAAAAATCCCCTAGAAAATATAAAAAAAGAAAAGAAATACCTATAGTTAATTACTATATCACTAAGATTTCTTGTTACATATAGTTCAGGACTCCACCCCTGGTTTGAATATGACATCAACAAAGATTTGATTAAATGAAGGAATAAGGACACCCAACATGTCTAGTGCCATTTCTAGCGACATCACTAGTTAGAATTTTCTAATTAGGTTTCAACAAGAGCAACAATCATATATCTAGTAATTGAGGAATCTTTCATACGTCATCATAAAATTTATGAGTAGACCAAGATACTTCAAGGTTTGATTCCTCCTAAAAATATCTAAACAAGAATCATCATCATCTTCTCAATAAAATAAGGAAGTTGACCAAGAATTCAAGCACCATTGTCCCTTGTTAGACAAGAAGCAAAATTGCCACCTTTGTAATTATTAGATCAATCACGAAGGAAGTAGAACCTTTAGAAAGAAGATCATATCCCAAGACCCGTTTAGAGAAATTTTTGATTCACAATTGAGTAGTCAACCTCTTACTCTTGAATTTTCACCTTCCCCAAAACAAATCACATACCATATTGATTGGGAGAAAATTCTAGAAGGTACTGCAGAAATGGCATGAGAAGATGAAAGAGAACTTGATAGGACCTTTACTTATCCAATTCAATTGGATGATGATGATACACCTATGAAAAATATTTCACTTGCACATTTACCCACATTTAGAGGAATGTCATTTGAAGATCCTGACCAATTTCTATTTGAATTTAAAGTATTGTGTCAAACTTATGATTACAAAACAGATAATCGAAACTCAAGTTGTTTCCATCTACCCTGAAGGATGCAACAATGAGGTGGTTTATGGGATTAACATCTAATTCTATTACCACTTGGGCACAAATGGAAGTTTCCTTCCTAGACAAGTATCAATATTATTGTAGAGGGAGGAATAGGAAGGAAGAATTTTTCAAAATCAAGCAAGAGGAGGATGAGAATATGGAAGATTATTTAGATAGATTCCTCTTTGTGAGTAAAAGATGTGGATTTGTACTACAAGAAGAGTTAAGCAAAACCATTTTTCTTAAAGTTCTGGATGATGAATCTAGGGAGGCCCTTGATTTGATGGGAGGTGGAAACATTGATCAATTAAGAATGAATGATATTAAATACATTTGTAGAAGCTATTCATGAACAAGGGGTGGACCTAGAAAAGGAAAAACAGTTAAAAATTTGAACCTAGATATGAACAAACTGATGGATGAATTGGAAAACTTTAAAACAAACATTTTAGTTCAATTAACCTCCACCATGGATGGATTGCAAGCTAAAGAAAATGCTAAAACTGAACCATTAGCTATGTATTGTCCTAGATGCGGAAGAAACATGCAATAAGAGATTGTCCCCTAGATAAAATAGAAATGTGTCTTATTTGTGAATCTAGGGACCATGAGAGTAATGCTTGTTCTCTTCTTCCATTTATTAAAAATCAGCTTAAACAAACCAACATTCCATCCACATTAGAAGAAGTAAATTTTGTCCAGAGACAACCTAGCCAAGGGCATTTCATGCCAGGTCAGTTCCTAACCCTTGGATGATGCCATGGGAAGCTCAGACAGTACCACAAAGTTGGGGACAACCACCTTGGGTCCCTCAACCAACATGGAATCCTCAAGATTGGTCAGACAATCTTGGTATGCCCAAGGACACCAAAAACCATGGTTTGGTCAAGGTAACCCAAATGCTTGGTCACAACCTAGGTAGAGCCCTAATAATTATGCTCAAGGAGGACATATCCCAATTAGAATCAACAAGCCATAATGGGTTCCCCAAGCACAAAATTCACAAAATGAAAATGTTGTAAAAACCCAAATACAAAGCACAACTAGTATTAAACCCAATAAACAAACAAACAACTCATGTCTATGGAACAAAACTAGAAACATCAGTTGATCTAAATGTCATGGATTGTAAGGATATTCAAACTAGATCTAGAAAAATAATTAGCAATCCACCTGTTATAATCATTGAGATGACAGAAGAAACTAAAACCCCTAGTACAGTTGTTCCCAAGAAGGATGTAAAAGAAAAATATAAGGAACCAAATAACAACTCTACTGAGACTCCATTTCCAAAGAGATTTAAAGAATCCATAAAGACTAAGGAATCTGAGTTGGTACAAGAACTAAGGAAATTTAATATTGAAATACCATTGTTACAAGCAATTAAGGACATTCCAAAATTAAACAAATTAATCAAAATGCTATGTTTAAAAAGACCTGGAAGGAAGAAGCAGTACCCCATGACTATTAAGGTAGATGGGAAACTTGTTGATTTATTAGCAGGAAATTTTTTGCTTCCCAAATACGGAGATCCTGGAAGTCCTGTTATTTCTATCTCTATAGGGAATAAAGATATACATAATGTTTTGGTTGATTTAGGAGTGGATATAAATGTGATGATAGTGGACACTTTGAAAACATTACCATTAATAGGTATACAACCTACTAACACCATATTACAGATGGCAGATTAGTCTACGTAACAAGACTAGAAGGAGTTATTGAAGAGTCATGGGAATATCCATTTGATTTCCTTATATTGCAGCCAAAAGGTAAAACACTTGGTTATCCCATTATTTTGGGAAAACCATGGTTAGCTACAGTTGCTGCCTTAATTGATTATAGATCAGGTGATATGACTATCTCAAATGGTAAGAATTCTAAGAAAATTTCCTTATATCCTTATGTACGACCTTCTATTGATAATCAAGAACAATTGTGGGTTGATGCTCCTGATACTAATAAGCAAAACATGTCTTCTTTGGCCATGATCACATTGTAGGATCACGTACGTGAGGTAGAAGATATGATTAATCAACCATTGAATGAACACCAATTTTCCTTGGAGAAATCAAGAATAGTTCTAGAACCTATGAACTTAGTTCTGAAACTTGCATACTCTGTTCTGAAATCATTAGATTTAGTTTGAAACCATCACATTTAGTTCCAGAACCACACCAACAATAATTCCCTATGACTATAAATAATTTCTCTCTGGAGGAATGATATTTATCTTGGGGAGAGGAAGAATCAGTAGCTTTAGTTTCAAATATATCAGAAATGGTGAAGAATTTATGGAAAGCAACAGTGACGAGGAGTTCAACCTACAACAAGATAAGTATCATAACTCTTCCTACTATCCTTTTTCTAGTATTCTATCTCAAGGAACTTTTGGAGATGTTGCTACATATCATATGTTGTTTCCACATGCATGTCCACTAAATACCTTAATGGAACCCTTTCAACAAATTAGTTCATCACACATTGGAACCAAACATGTTGAGATTCAGCTAGGTAAAATTTTGAACATTAATAGCTGGTTGAAGAATGATGAAGAAGCTAAATTGTTTGATGTTCTGAAAAATCATACTAGAGATTTTTCTTGGGAATACAAAGATATGAAAGGAATACATCTAAGTATTTACACTCATCACATATATATTGAAAACATTATACCGGATAGGTAACCTCGAGAGAAGGATTAATCCAAGATTAAGAGATATAGTCAAGAAAGAAATTGAAAAACTATTGCAAGTAGGTTTTATCTACCCTATCTTAGATAGTCGGTGGATGTCTCCTCTTGTAATTGTTCCATAAAAAGAAAAGAAAATGGAGAATTTGTGTTGACTATAGGAACCGAACAAAGCCACACTAAGATATTATTTTTCCTTACCATTCATAGATTAAGTCCTAGACAACCTTGTAGGTAAGCAATATTTTTCCTTCCTAGATGGCTTTAGTGGATATAATCAAATAAGATTTGTTTTTGAGGATCAGGACAAAAATATCGTTACATGTCCATGGGGTACCTTTTTCTATAGGGTATTACTGTTTGGATTATGTAATGCTCCAATAACCTTCCAAAGAGTTGTATTAGCAATTTTTTCAGACCTAACAAATGATGGTGTAGAGGTATACATGGATGACTTCTTTGTGTAGGGAAATACATTTGATGATGCTTTAAGGAATTTAGACAGAGTAATAACAAGATGTGAGCAATACCATATGTCTCTTAGTCATGAGAAGTGTTTGATGATGGTTTATGATGGTATTGTATTATGACACCACATTTCAAAAATATGAATTCAAGTTGACCAAAACAAAATTAGAATGATTTCATACTTACCTATTCCTCAAACCCCATAGATATCAAGTCATTTTTAGGGCATGTTGGATATTATAGGTGATTTATCAAGTATTTTTGTAAAATTACTACCCCCATGTTTAATTTTCTTACCAAGGATTTGTGAATTTCTTTGGGATGAAAGATGTCAGCATTCTTTTGATGAAATTAAAGAAAAATTAATCACTACCCCAATATTGAGAGGACCTAGTTGAGAGAAAACTTTTCACATCTAAATAGATGCGTCAAATAACTCCATTGGTGCAGTATTGGGATTGAAAGATGAAGAAGGGAAAATGTATGCTATTTAATAACTCAAGTAAAAATATTACTCCCACTAAAAGAAATTACACCACCACTAAAAAGAATTTCTTGTTGTGATTTATTCAATTATGAAGTTTAGACATTATATTATAGGGTACAAAATATTTGTACATACAAATCACTCAACAATTAAATATTTAATGAAAAACCTAGTGGTTGGAGGTAGGATAATTATATGGTTATTATTTCTACAAGAATTTTATATTACCATAGTAGATGATCTAGGAAAATCTAATGTGAGAGCTGATTTCTTGTCAAGACTGACCACTACAGGGGAACAAGATCCAGTTAAGGACAAATTTCTAGATGAACAATTGTTTTCTATTTCAGCTGATATACCATGGTTTTCTAATATGGAAAATTATCTTGCAACATGGAATTTTCCTCCTTCTTTCACTAAGAAACAAATGAATAAGTTGATCAAAACCTAGTGCACAATTTAAATGGTTAAATGGAATGTTATTTATATGTGGTCCTGATTTGGTTTTACGCATGTGTGTGAGAGAAGATGAAATATTTGACATACTCAAGGCATGTCCTAATGAACCAAGTGGATGACACTTTTTAGTGAAAAGAAAAACTCACAAGATAATTGTCACATGCTATTATTGGCCATCTTTATACAAAGATGTGAAGAGATATATCAAGCGGTGTGATCCCTGTCAAAGGATGGGACAACCAAATTTTACCAATGAAATGCCTTTGTAACCTCAAGTAGTGATTGAACCATTTGAAATATGGGGGTTGGATTTTTTTGGTCCATTTATTCCTTCTTGACAAGAAAAGAGAACATTCTTGTGTGTATTAATTATGTGACAAATTGGGTAGAAGTGCAAGCTTTAACAAATGCCATCAAGAAGTAGTTTTTGATTTCCTTTTGGCACAAAATTATGGTAAATTTGGTGCACCAAGAAGTATAGTTTCATATCGGGGCCACAATTCATGTCTAATATGATCTAAGCCTTCACAATGCATTATCAGGTCAATCATATAAATTCATCTCCCTATCACTCACAATCAAATGGACAAGAAAAAGTAACAAACAGAGAATTAGAAAAATCCTTACCAAAACAGTTGAAGCAAGTAGAAGATATTGGGTAAAGAGACTACTGAGTTGTTTAGGCTTATGATAAAACTTGGAAGACCACAATAGGATTTTCACCATATGAGTTAGTCTATGGGAAAAATACCTTGTTGCCTATTGAGTTTGAACTATAGACATTGAGGACAATAGTTAAAGTGGGTATTGAGATGGATGTAGCTCAAAATGAGAGAATTCTTCAACTAAATGAGTTGAATGAGTTAAGGATGGAAGCACTTCAATAGATAGAGATAAGCCAAGATAAAAGAAAATGATGGCATGTCACACATATCAAGAGAAGGTAATTCAAGGTAGGATACTGGGCATTACTGTTTAATTCCAAATACCAACAGTTCAAAGGAAAATTGAGAACTAAATGGTTGGGACCCTATCGGATTGAGCAGATATTTGACACTGGTTCTATTCAAGTACTTCCCATTGATGGAAATAGAAGGACACTTTTGGTCAATGGACATAGGCTAAAAATTTATAGGAAGCCTCCTACTAAGGATGAATTCTTGAATTGGATTGGAGCAGACAAATAAATTGATCATATGGAAGAACCCAGTTCTTCCAAAATGATCAAATAATCAGATGCTTGGATCCAAAATAAAGTGAAGAAAATGAAAACCAGTAAATGGAGTTCTCTTCCCAAAATAAAAAATAAAAAAAATAAAAAAGGGAAGGAATGAAAACTATTACCCCCAAAAAATTATTTCAAGATCAATGAAAACCAACAATGGCGGTTGATCTCCTCAATAAATGGCTAATTCAAAATAAAAGGAACTTCTTTGGAATTCCAATTGTCTTTTCTAACCATTTTTCCTTTTGTTTCACTTTTAGGAATGATGAGTCATCATGATGGAGGGATTACATCATCAAGGATGGTAATTATGTCTTTAACTTATTAAAGGTTAGATTAAAATTTCGCATGTGTGATTAGATTTGATTTAAAAGTTGGTAGGATGAGTCATCTATTGTACATTATGATTAAAAGTGAGTAATCATGAGGATGATGTCGGTGGAACAAAAGTGGCAGCATATTTATAATGAGCTATCATTTGTGTGGAATAAACAAAGTGAAGAAGCAGTTGCAGAAAAACTTCAAGGAAGAAGCATAAGTTTCGTAGCTAAGCACATCGGTTTCACACCTAAACCCATCCGTTCCACACTAAGCAAAGAATTATGTAGCCAAAACAAAAAAGTAATAATTTGAAGGAGAAAAAATTTGAATCACCCTATTTACCATGGGGATTAAAAATAATTTAGAACCTAAGGATGATACTCAGTTTCTTGCAGATGAAGAAGTGGTAGTTATCTTTGAACATGCAGGGTGGTTGGAATTCCTGAAAACATTCTCGAAGTATAACGACAAATTGGTAAGAGAATTCGTTATAAATTTAGAACAATCCAGAACAAAGGTTATAAAAATTGCAATTCCTTTTTTTGTGAATATAATAAGCAATGTATTTGGTGTGCCAATTGTGCATGTCCCAAATCCTGTCAAAGGGACCTTAAAATAACTGGTTGAAACCCTACTATAAGAGGGGGAAACTGAACCCCAATATATTTACAACACTAAGAAAATTTTAAAAGGGGTTAGAAGGGCCAGCATGCCCAAACCCTTTAATAGAGTGGCATTTTGGATAGTCAAGTATTTAACTTGTGATGGTCAATTTGGGTCGATGGGAAGAGAAGTCCTAAAGATGCTCATATATCTTAGATATGGAGCTATAAAACCAAAATATATAGTAAAACTTCCAAGGTTTCTTTTTTACTCCATCCAGACAATGGCCCAGAGGTATTCCTGGGGTGTTGGAACAATCATACATCATGGGTTAGTTCATTTGGTGTGCCAACACCATTTTCTTTCAAAGAAAAATGGAGAAGAAATATAGGAGAAATTTCTTAACAAGTTTAAGAAAAACCTTGATATTATCAGGAGGGAAATACCAACTCCTTTTTCTCCTACAAATAATTTGGAAATTGATGCCCCTACAGAGGAAAATAAGGAAATAGGTGGGGAGAATATACCAAAAAGAAGAAGATCTAGAAGAAGGATTAAAACTACAGAACCTATTGTACCTTTAAAAGAAACTCCTTCCTCTGTAGCAGCTACAAGAGAGCTAATATCTGTCTCTGACAGTGACAGTTCACCTAGGCAAGAACAAAAGTGAAAATAAGAAGAATCTCTAGGAGGAAACCCACTTCTAGACATTTTAAAGCTCCTCAAAGAAGAATAATTCATAAGAGGTCTAGAGAAATTCTAGAGGAGATGAAAGAACATGACAAGTTAGAAAACTAAGTTGCTAATATTTTAGGTAGTATGGCCATGACTCTTCTGGACCAAGCCAAAATGAGATGGAAAAATAATATGAGAGATTTGAGGAACAGGTGTTTCAAGAGTTGGGTGAATCAACAGCACTATCACATGAAGAATAAGAGTTGGCATCTTGGAGATGAAAAGGGAAATTCCCTTTAGTAGAAGAGGAATGTTCAACCCCAAAATAACTTATAGAGAAATAAGAGAAACATCGGAGTTAAACATGCTCTATTTTTTTCTAGAGTAGATCTCATTATCAGAGAAAAGGATGAGGATTTGAACTTCCTCAAACTCAAATTGGAATAGAGATAAATGCTCATTGGGGAACTAACAACTTAGCTCATAGACCGGACTGAGGAATTGACAAGATTTAGACAATAGATGATGGAGAAAGAGGAAAATGTCAAATTTCCGTAAGAAGGCGAGTGTTATGTCAGCAGTCTTTGCAACTGATAGAATTAACTTGTTGGCCACTCAAGACGTTATGGGATGACACTTGCGGGGACTCGGTGAAATCAAAACATCCAATGAGGAATTGAGAAGCAAGATGGAAGATGAAAAGAAAGCAAGAAAGGAATGGGAAGAATTTTTTTACAAAGAAGAAGAAAAATTTAAATGTCTTGTAAAAATACAAATGGTTTGCATAATGAGTGAAAAATTACTTGCATGTAGGAGACCTTCTCCTGCATATAACATGTTTCTAGAGGAACAATTCATTCATTGGAAGCTATCAAGAATTACATGTGGCCTTCCACATGAAATAAAAGATGAATCTGAGTTCATGACAACCTATTCTTTAACCAAAGGCAGAGAAAAAAATATTCTCTATGAATTCTATCTCTGCAATCTTATGCTAGAAAAGAACACAGGCTTCATGATCAATTTGTATGTGGGAGAAAGCCAGCTTAATGCATTTGTTTCTATTCTTCAAAATTAGATTGCATGGAAGGAAAGGGATTATGAGCATCTATTGAAAGCTAGTTCATCTAGTCTCTGCATGAGGGATCATTATGGTAAACCATCTACTTTCGTTAAACATTTTAGAATCCATCCCTTTTATAGATGGTTCAAGACAAATTATCTTGCCGTTTATAGAAAATTATTTATGCCTTCACCTTTTATGAGGAGGAAAATTTTAAATATATTTATGAGGGATGTTTGAAAATATGGGAGATTATCACGGTTGCCTTGAGGAGAATGGAATTAATATCTCCCACAAATTTGATCTGGTGTCTGGAAAGAGAAAAATCTTTATGCACACTAATTATTTGGATCAATGAAAAGCACGGGGGCATATGGATGGGAATGAGAACAAGGCCTCCCCTTCTTCTCTCTCCCATGTCTCCATGGAAAAATAGAGAACCTCAAGATCCCATTCAATTTGAGGAATGGAAGAGGAAATTAGAAACAAGATCGGGGTATAGTATTTCTTAACTAAAACACGGGATATTTAGTTTCATCCATTTGATCTAAGCATTCAATGGGAATGTAGAATATAAAACCCAAGATTTGAAGAGTAAATTTTGTAAGAGGAATTACAAACAAGTAAGTATGGGGAGATGATAAGACAAGAATATGTTCGTTAATGTACAATAAATTATCTTACTTTACTCTCCTTTTTATTATCAAGTTTGACTGCATTTTGTGAATTTTGTTTGATCTAATATAAGTTAGGATGTAATTGTCCATATTTTGTTGATTGTAGTTCTAACATTTAAAAACTTTGTAATTCCTAACAAAGTGCTTTAGAAATTCAGTTTTGTAATAAAACATGTCACAATCAGTCGGAAGAACAAAGTATGAAGTGGTCAACATGTTTTTGGAAGCATTTGTTTCAATACGACTTAGTTTTGGAACTTTCAGACTTAGGTCTAGAACTCCATTACGTAGTTATGAGCTCTATCACTTAGTTTTAGAACATTTAGACTTAAAACCGGAACTCCAGTACTTAGTTCCGTAATTTTAAGACTTAGTTCCAAAAATCCTGCATGTAGCTCTGAAACCCTCATGTTTAGATCTGGGACAATTTACTTTAGTTCCAAAACTTCTCTAAAGTTTCAGAACTAATAAGAATTCATTTATTCCAACAATGTCTAGTGATTTAGAAATCAATGATCCTTTCAATCAGAATCAAATTAGAAGATTTCTAATTCTTTATACTCGTAGATCTAGGGATAGCTATCATACAGCTATATGTCCAGCCATGTTCCAAATCAACATCTATTTTGGGCATGACTCAGTTCCATCTGAATTGGTAGGACAAATATGGTCGTAAATGCACCTGTGGAAGAAGTATATATATACAAACTGCAAATAGATTTAAGATATATATATATATATATATATATATATATAGATAGATCAATATACATGTATACAAACACGAGAGATATAGAAATAGACACTACATATTTGTAATGTAGAACATTTTATCAATAAAATAGCCATTTTTTTAGAGAATATTAATTTATCAAATCTTGTTTCAAGGTGGAGCAAGGGCTCCCTCCTCCAAGAACCAGGATCTTCATTTTATTGGTATTTATATTTCCAGAGAAAATAGTATAGATATGTTGATTCTTTAAATGTTTTTATTATTCAAGTTGAAATATATCGTATACTTGTTCTGTAGGTGTTAAAGATGAAATTATTATTGCCTTGCAATCATATTTCAGCATTCTCAATTGTGTGTTTATTTCCAAAGCAAGTGTGTTTATTTCGTAACATGTGTTTACTTACAACAATTTATTTCATTCTACAAATGTGTGTTTATTTCTAGCAATTTATTTCTATAGAGAGTGTTTACTTCCGAAAGTTTTCATAGTTTGATTTCAATAAGGTTTTGGCTAAGAAGTCCTCAAGACATTGAGAAAATCCCCTAGAAAATTTTATATAAAAAAAATACCTACGATCAATTACTATATCTCTAAGATTTCTTGTTGCATATAGCCGGACTCCACCCCTAGTTTGAATATGACATCAACAAAGAGTTGATTAAATGAAGGGAATAATGACACCCAATAATGAGATGCAACATATAGAAAGGATGTGCGTGAACCCTATATCCAAAGCGTATATCACGACTTGATGAATGGATGAGTGATGATTTAGCCTAAGCGTATATCACTATAGGATGAATAGATGAGTGATGATTGAGCACTAAGCATATATCACTATTATGATGAATGGATGAGTGATGATTTAGCACTAAGTGTATATCACTATATGATGAAAGGATGAGGAGTGGTGATGTAACCTAAGGTGTATACCACTACAAGATGATACAATGGTGGTGGTGATCTAACCTAAAGCTTATACCACGACTAGGTGAAATGATTGAGGTGGTGATCTAACCTAAAGTGTTTACCACTACTAGATGAAAAGGGGATTAGTAATGATTTATCCTAAAGTGTATGTAACTAGCCTAGGAATTTTGCATGATGAAATTTCACATGATGAGTGTAAGGTCTATTTGATTTATAAACCTTTGGCATTCGATTATGGACTAAGGAAATAAAGTGTGTCATAGGGTGGCGAATGTAGCGTGAGAAGACAACGTAGGATAAAATACTAGATGATGAATATGGTATGTAAATGTGTGGCATGTTGAATGTGATATTAAAGGTAAATGTATAATACACGATGTAACATAAGTAGGTAAACTATAAATTTAAAGCTATAATCATATGTAATGTAACCTAGCATATTATGTAGAATATAGATGATGTATACGTGCACAGTGTAAATAGTCGAATGGCGTATGTAATGCATAGAATGACTAATATGTGCATGATGAGAACTTATTATAATGTAGTATGTATACTAAGTGTAGAATGGATGGTGTATAACATGTGAGGTGTGATGAAATGAAATTTGGAATGTCTATAGTGCAGTGTGTGGGATTCATTGTAATGGTAATCCCTCAACAGTCAAGTGTGAACCAAAGCATAAGAGTGCGTCATCGAGTAATGACGGTGCTAAATGCTTGATAAAAGGGGTTGATAGGAAAATGCAAAGATAAGAGAGGTATGATTGCTATGATGGTTGAGGAAGGGGGTATGGTGTGTTAAATATTATGCCCCCAAGTAAGTAAATTGAGAGTGAAAGAAAGAGGTCCTCCGCCCAATGCCTATGAGGATGAAAGTGGAGGGCCACGATCTAAAAGTGGTGGTATGGTAGATAAACATAGTGCTAGTGAATGAGATCTATATGCATGTGAAGGATTAATGTATGATGAATATTGGGGTGTAGCAACATGCGGTGATGATGAGGCTAGTGGTAGTTGTCGTGGTGATAGGATTGACAACTTATTAGTAGGAAATGGTGAACCAAATTTGGTAGAGGATTGAGTTGGCAATGTTAGAGAAGGTTGAAGAGAAAGAGATGGTGAATGAATTATGAAATATTTTTGCTTAGGAGGTGCTTGAGAAACACTAGCCTGATGCTCATGAGATAGAAGATCGATGGGATTTATTAGTAGTATTAGAAGGATGTGCAATAAATGAAAGAAGGCCTAGATATTTGAGATATTTGATTATTCGTGACAAAGCATGGAAAACATTATCATGATGTCCATTAATTCGATGATAATGGAAATATGGATGACCACAATATTTTGCTAGCTAAGAAGGAGGATAGTAATGAGTAGGCGGTAGAGTGATCAATTGATGATTAAGAAGCTAAATAAGAATATCATGTGTCATAGTATTATGTGAAAATATAAGAGGCTCAGGAAATGGTATGCCTTGAGGTTCATTAGATGGTAGGTAGTGGACATAGATTGGATATGAGATGTATATGGTACCCAAAATGTGCCCCTTGCTCATTTTTGTGGCTAACTCCTTTCATTCTTCCCTCTCTTGCGCCTCGGTCATAATTTTTTTCTTTTTAGGCACTCAAAAATTTCTAGAAATGGCACCATTGAATAGAGCTCTTTCTTAGCTTTCCAAAAAGGTAAAGTTTTACTCCTAACTCCATGTATTTTGAAGTTATGGCTCGGAAGATTTTTTATGGGAAATTTTTCCCTGAAAGGCCCGCAAAGACAAATGAGATGCCGCCACGTGTCCAAGGAAGTGGCGGGGGTCGGAAGAAAACTTGGTTTTTTACCAAGTGTTTTGCAAAATTTCAAAAGGGAAGTTTTTCCCCATAGGCCCTACTAGTGAATAGAATGATGCCACGTGTCCATGGGAAAAAATTGGAAAAAATGAAAAAGTGTTGGCGCATGAAAAATTGGGGGAAGGCCGCGTCCAATAATATTGTGCCACGTGTCCTATGGCATCAGAATTTCAAAGGGCGAAGGAGAAGTTAGAATTTTGGTGAAGTTTCTTCACCAAAAATTCAAAGGGTAAGTTTCGGCCCAATAGGCCCGTCGACCAATCAATGAAGGCCACGTGTCCATGTAACCCGGAATGGCAGAGCGCGGGAGGGATTTGCGAAATTTTCCCAAAGTGTTAGTGAAAAAGTAAAAATGTTTGTGGAGGGCCCCACATCCAATCGAACATGCCACATGTCCCAGACGGTGGGAGGTGGGGAGAAATTGAGAAAATTTTCCCAAAGGAAAAACAAAGGAAATTTTAAAGGGAAAAGCCCGCCCCAAAATGCGAGCCAATGGAATCTCGCCACGTGTCCAGTGGCGGCAAAAACTCAAGAAAAGCCAGCATGGAGAATTCAAAGGGATAAACCTACATCCAATGGGGTTTTTCCACGTGTCCAATAGGGAAAATGGTCAAACATCGATGGAAAATTTTAGAGGAGAGGCCCACGTCCAATCAAAGACGCGTCACGTGGCTTCAACTCATCGGCCGTGGGAATTTTAGAAAATTTTCCAAAGGTGAAAACAAAGGAAAATGAAGCATTAAAGGCCCACGCCCAATCAAATCATGCCACGTTGCACCTGGAATGGTGGATCGTGGGGATTTTTGGGAAATTTTCCCAAATGCAAAAAAGGTGAAAAAATTCAAAATTTCACTCGCCAATCCGATTTGGCCCTGTTTTACCCTAAAATTTCAAACGGCCATATCTTTCGATCCAGAGCTCAGTTTTTCACGTTATTTATATCAATGGAAAGCTAGTGAAATTATCTACAAGATTCTGGGGTCATTTTTGCATTTTGATGGAGTTTCAAGAAGAGAAAATCAAAAACACCTCGGCAAGACGTGGTCATGGACAGAAATGACGTTTTAACCACCGCTTTTAATGAAGAATGGCTTGCATTTTTCCTCAAAGATGGCTAAAAATGTCAGGGGATGGGCCTGTAAGGATGCCCATGCTATTTTGATTGCATTTTGGTCAATGGTTGAATCTCCCCACATTTTCCCGTGTTTCTCTCTCCTGGGGTCGTGGCTTGCATTGTAAAAGCCAGAATGGGTTCATTTTTGAAAAAGAGACACTTTTTCAGCTCTGCAACTTTCCTTTTTCTTCCTCTTTGGCAGAATTTGTGAAAATTTTTACCTTTCCATGTAATACAACACCCCTTTTTGCCTCTTGATCACTGTAATGCATTGTATTGGATCTGAAATGTTAATATATGCTCTGTGATTAAAACCCCTCAATCCTTTCATATATCTACCATTGTTTTCCTGATATTTCATTACATTTTGAGCAATTTTTGCATGATTTGTGTTGTTTTATCTTGTGGATTGTGTATGTATTGCAGTATCAAGTGTCTACAACTCCTTTAGTGCATCACTTCATTAGCATTAGCTTCATTTTCTTGCATTCCCTATCTTTGTCCCCTTGGAATTTAGAGTAGGAACTAGGAATTCAAACCTCTGCAACTTGTAAGTGATATATCTAATCAGAGGAGTTGAGGAACCAACCTCTAATCTAGAGATTCCTCTCCCATTTTTACAAGTCCCACACTTGGGGAGAGGATTCAATGTTGTGCAATCACACTGGATGTCCAAGATGATCAAACTAGAAGTTTGATCAACATCCAAGGGTGCTGCTGATTTGCAACAATAGTTTTGGCATGCCGGTGGGACCTTAGAGGTCTTCATCTTCATTGCAAAAAAATTGATGTGCATTTTTTGCAAGTTTCTTGCTTAAAAGAGCCCTAAATTGCACATCTGGCGACTCCAAGGAAGAAGAATCAACTGGTTTTAGTAGTGTAGACCTGAAAACTCATGAGAAGAATCACCACAAGGTCAAGAGTTGGAGAAGAAGAGGTGTTGTTTGAGTATCTATAGTTATCTCCAAGAAGAAGGCAAATAGGGAGGAGAATTCAAAGGTCTTCATCTCCACCAAATATAACTCTATCAACTCCTCAACTGGTAGGCCTTTCATTCAATCAACAAGGGTTCTAAGGCCAATCAAAATGGCACAACAAAACCCCTATGTCAATTTCACTGGCAACAACCCACTTGCTCTCAATGCACAAAATCCAATCCCAGTTGCAACATTGAAGAACATTCCATACTTTATTGGAGAAAATCAGACCACTCCTGGTGATCATGTTAAGGATATTGCCAACATTTGTGCAATCCATGAGATCAATGAGATGTAAGTTGTTGTCAAATTGTTGGCATCTTCATTTAAAGGGAAAGCTTTGCAATGGTTCAGGAGTCTTGCCTCAGGATCTATCCAAAATTGGAATCAACTATGTATAGCCCTCCATGAGTAGTTTGTAGAAAAGGGAGACAACTTGTCCCTTTTGGAGCAGCTGACAACCATCAAGAGAGCTCCCAATGAGTAGTTGACTGACTTCAACTTCAGATTTCAAAGGACTTGGGAGAGAATTCCAAAGTGGCGGTCAGCTAACAAAGTAGAAGGTGCTTTCCTTTATTACCTTAAAGCTTTAAATTCTAATATTTCTATGTTAATTCAATCCATGGGAGGCACAACTATCCCCATTGCTTATAGTATTGCCATTAGAGCTAAAAAAATTTGATTCAAGTGGCAAGCTAGCTCCTAGGCTTCAATGCCACTGTTTCCAAGTTTAGAGATCCCAAACACTAATCACACACCTAAATTTATCTCTTATTCCCACTTCTAAAAATTAGAATTCAAGTGAAGTTCTACTTCATCTTCTAGTGCCTCAAATGAGCTTCAAGAAGTCATGAAGCGGCTACAAAATTTAGTAATGAGCTGGTTACACTCAAGAGGCAAGAAGCCCAAGGTTTTAGACCTTCTTTTCAGCCCCAAGCTCAGACCTAATAGGCAGCCATACCAACCTTAAAGACCACCCAATCCAGTTGCAAATTTAAACCAAGTAAGACCTCTTGCCAATAGACCATTTCAGCCCTATAATCCCAATGCTATATCTGCCTCTAAGGCATTAGTGCTAGTACAAAACAACATAGCTCAAGAGTATGATTGGTGTTTCCCATGCAATGAACCTCACAACCAGTCTATGTGCTTCAATGGTGCCCTAAATCAAGCGTTAATGGTGACAACTACTGTGTGGAAGGTGAAGGTAGTCAAAGAAATGACCAGCAACAAGAAACATTCCAATAGCAATCAGCTCCAAATGATGCCACATTTGTAAACTGGCAGGCAGAAGATTTTTTTGGCATGAATCAAACAACTCCCCAAAGTGTTGCAGCCAACACAAGGTCAAAAAGGAGAAATTTGGGTGAAGAACAGCCATTGGCTCCAAGTAATCCACAACCTTCTATCACTCCACAAATTATTGGCAAACAAAATTCAATCCCAAACACGCAAGGACTGCCTAAAACAGTTCCTAGGCCAGCTCAAATGCCAGTTGTTGCTGCCCATATACAAGGAATGAATGTGCAGGCCAAGGGACAACAGAGAGATGCTTCATCTCCATTCAACATCATTGATCAGATGAAGAAGACAAATGTAAACATATCAATGTGGGAATCACTATCTATCCCAGGCCAAAGAGATTTTCTACAAGCTGCCATGAAGGACTGGTCAATTTCAAACCAGCAAGTCCAAATGTAAGAGAAGGTGCTCACAAATATTTTGCCCAACCCGAGGGGAATCATGGAGGACAGAATGTAAAATTTTGAAGCCCCCTCCATTCAATGTTTCATTGATCATTGGAAATCAATTAGTACATAATTGCATGATAGATTTCGGGGCAAGTAGTTCAAGTAATGCCCAAACAATTAGCTGATCGGTTAGGAATTTAAGATGAATTCTTATCCAAAGGGGTAGTGCAACTGGATGGGACAAGAGTGACAACAATTGGGGTGATTAAAAACTTGAGTCTTACTTTGCATGCATGCACCAACGTGGTTGTTTTACAAGATGTATCGGTAATAGACCTTCCACCACTCTTTTCCTTATGTTTGTCAAGGATTTCACTGACCAAGATTGGAGGCTACTTATCTGCTGATTGGTCACATATGTTGTTCAGAACAAGATATGGAACTAAAGCCACAATCAGATCTGAACCTATTGCAAACTTTCACATTGAGCCTTACACTCCAAGTCAGATCAATACCAATTGTTCTAGCGTTTGATCAAGAAGATTATCCAAGCACTGATGAAGCTGACACCAAGGTTGGAAGTATCCCAGATCTAAGTCTTGATGAATGGGCAAACAGGTGCATGCTTTTGATCCTTATCAAGAAATAGAAGAATCTGAGTTAGGATTCTATTGCATGCATGAAGAAAATCAGCCTATTCCTAGCATCACCAAGCAAGACCACAAGGATGACAATGAGGTATGGTAGTTGTTTTTGATGGATCAAGGAGTAGACAAGGTGTGGGAGGGGAGCTATGCTTGTTTAACCACAAGGAGTTAAGTATTATTCAGCTTTTAGATTTCAGTTTGCATGCTCTAATAACACTACTGAATATGAAGCTTTGATACAAGGATTGCATTGGTCAATTAAGAGAGGAATAAAGAACTTGCAAGTCTTTGGTGAAAGTGAGTTGATTGTCAACCAAGTTAAAGGGAAGTATGATGCCAAGAATGATCTACTCAAATGTTACAAAAATAGGGTGTGGGACCTCATTGAATATTTTGACGGCTTTGGCATAAGATCCATTCCTAGAAAAGAGAACCAAGCTGCTGATAGGCTTGCAGCAGCTGGGAAGCCTTTGACATTGTTGAAAGCATTCAAAAAGACAAGGTACAACCAAAAATCCATGTGATTGTGAGGCTTTCAAAGACATCAGATAACAATGTAAGTTGGCAAGTGTTTGAAAATGATCAGCAAATCATCCATTTCTTGCAAGAAGAGGCTGAATTTTCAGCTAAAAAACTATTGGTTGGATATTTTGTCAAGTTGAAATATGAGGTTCAACCACAGTACATGGGATTAAATCCCTCCTCAAAGATAGGTGAGGCTACCTTTTTATTACTAATTTAAAACATAAAAGAAACAATGAGTACAATATTCACACTAATCTAACCACTAGGGTTGGGATAGAATCCTGAAATCCATATCCAAACTATGTGAAGATGCTGTTTTTATAAATGGACTGGGTCGGAAATTATTACAATGGAAGAAGCACAATGGAGAGGAAATGAGAGGAACATATTTTCTTTCGAGTAAACACAGAGCACGAAATAATCATACGAGCTTTTAGATCATAAATATAATGTTTGAAATGATTAGGATCATCAAGACGCTAAACGCAGAATATCTTAAGATTACGAACATAAGAACAATATCTTAAGAAAAACACATCTCACAACACAAAGTTTGCAAAAATAGTATCAGCTTCTATTCCTCAAATTATTAAAAGAAAACACAAAGTTTTTCTTCTTCACAATAGTTCTCAATATTCCAAAAATCTCAACCCTTTGGAATGTATGCACATCCCTTATTTATAATAAAAATAGTTGAGAGAAAATAGGACAAACCCTATAAAATAGTTTGTTAACAAGAGTCCTATTTTCTTGACTCTCACGTAGGAGACCAAGTCAAAATATGATTCCTATGTGATGAAACAAAAATGAAAAAGACATGTCAATTTCAAGATTGAAATGACATGTTACATCAAGACTTAGTCTGAATCGTCATCTTTTTCTTCCTCATCTTTCTCTTCCTCTAACTGAGCCTGTTTGTTCCGAAATTCTTGGAACTTCCAGATTATACCTTGCATATCATTTTCATCAGGCGTAGTGGAATGATCACTCAAGACTTCACATGTTTCGTGAGTGTCATTGGCACTCTTGGGAAGCTTTCTCAATATTTTTTTGAGTTTTCTCAAGGCCTCCAAAGAATGTTCAATCTTCACAAACTTGTCGATGATTTCAATACCAAATCCATGAGTTTGTTCATGTTGAATAGATTCTTGGATTTGTTTAAAAGATCATCGTTTGGTAGGATGCCCGAGTTTCCATCGACACTTTTACACAATTTTTTCAGAAGTTCTTCTTCTAAGTTGCTCTTGCCATCAATCAATTGATCTCTTGATTATCTCAATTTTTTGCAAGCTTCATTAAGAATCTTTACCCTGAACCTGATGGCTATGGTCAGCTGGAAATGTTTATCCACATGTGGGATGACACCTTCTTCTACTAAGATGCGTGATGGAATTTGCTTCAACACTTGGAGAGCTTTGAAATTCAAATCAAGGTGTCCAATTTCTTGGGAGAAATCATCATCCATCTTTTCCCCATCACTCTGTATATTCCCCACAATTTGATAGACTTCCACAGTGTATTGAATCAATTCTTTCCCCTGTTGGAGCAGCCTTTGGGCCCATTCATCAACCACTCTCCCTTTTTCATTAATCTTCTCAATTATAGGCACGGATGAAAAATCGAATCCGACAGGGACAGAGGAAGATGGTATGGATTCAAGGGGTTTTGAGAGCTTAAGTAACACTTCAGTTAACTGCTCCACCTTTTCTTTAAGCTCATCTCTGCTGTCCTTTGTTTCCTTCAATTTCTGGCATAGCACGTTCATAGCATCTCGTGCATCCTGTTGTGCTCCTTCTGTTGTCACTTCTCCTAGAGCCACCCTGGTTATCTGATAGTCAGAGGCCATTATGTCCCCTTTGGTTTTGTCAGTGGCGGGAGTGGCGATCTCTACAAACTTATGCCCTGAAGTGTCCACTAAAACCCTTGAAACTATTTTGGGTTTCTTGGCTGATTTAGCAGTAGGAGCCTTGAGTGAACTAAAATCGAAGGCCGGTATGGGTACAACCACCTTCCTTTTCCTCAGGGTTTTCTCGAGTAACCATTGAGGCATGTCAGAGGGAGTTTCCATTATTGTAGAAGTTGGGATCATAATTTTAGGGGGAGAGGGATCCACTGGTGGAGTGGGGACAGTTACCAATGTGGTAACAAATTTGGTGAAAAGAGGCACAGGAGGGGGCATGTTGGTAGTTACTTTAGTCCCAGCAGAGAGGGGTGAGAGTCCAGAGAAAATGTTGGCCATGACCGATGAATTAGATGGGGAAAGAGGAGGTAGAAGTAGTTGTGAAGGAGGAAACATAGATCCTGACACCAAAGCCTAGGATGCAAGAGATAAGGTCACTTCAGTTGGGCAGTCAACAAATGGTGAAACTAGGGGTTGGCTTACTTCTCCTTCCAAAGAAATTTCTCCTATTTCTGGTGGTGTTGGTGATTCTGGCACATTCACCATTTCAACTAGAGTAACAATTGAAGAGGTTTCTTGTTCTCTTCTCTTCTTGAAAAACTTGACCTTTATAGGTCCCTTAGAAGAGCTTTTGTCCTTTCCCTTTTTGGAGGGCCCCGCCTCTGCAGCAACCAACTTTGAAAAATTATCTTCTTTGAAACTCATTCCCCAAGAGGTGAGCCATGCTTTGGTGCGTGCAAGAATCAGGGCCAATCTATCTGTAATGGAGGCTTTTTCACTAATAGACCAATCAATAGGTGGGAAAACATATTGATCTTCATTCAATCCATCATAGGAAGGATCCAAAAAACTTTCATTATCACCAGTACCTTTTGGTATGTCAGCGAGCTCAAGTGTTTGAATCTTAGCAAGTGTCAACCTGCTATGATTTTTTCTTCAGAAAGCAACCTCATCACGTAAATCAATCCAGATGTCTTCTATGCTTGGCATGTACGGGTGCAGAGTTCCATATGCCTTAAGGACTCCTCGAAAATCAAACCCATCTCGGGGCTTCATGTGCTTCTTTAACTTATCTTGAAGCTCATGAACAATGTTCTTGGCTTTCACCACCATTGAACAAGTATACCTTCCAATAGAAATTAGGAAAGATACGACATCCTTGTGTTTACTCTGTTGGAACTTATGAAAATCCAACAATTGCCTGACCAACTCCATCAAGATTAGTTTGTCCCCTGGATATCTATGTAAATGGAAAGGATCCCCTGGGTACATGACTACTCGAAGATATGTGAACTTCTTAAATTGTAAGAAGACACAACCCCATTTTGAAACTTTAGCCCATGCCTCATCAGAGACTCTCTTTTTCCTCAATTTAGGGTTTAACCTGCAAATGTTCTCATAAAAGAAGCCATCGTTTACCCTTTTGAATTGGTCTTCAGAACCTTTTCTTGTTAGCTGAGGAAAATATCGATAAACATGCTCTACTACCTTGTTCCTCTTGGTGTCCAATCCAGGATAGTTCCTCATGCCGGCTGCTGCATAGGTGACATACAAGGACATATAAAAATTTCCCCGTAGATAGGACTGTTGTCATTTGAGAATCTATCTAGATTCTTCGATAAGAGTACCCCAATCAATTCCCTATTGATTCTTCTTCTTAGTAATGATCATGAACTGGTACATCCATCCTTGGAAAACATTTGATTTAGGGAAACCAAAAACCTGACTCAACAGAGTAATGATATCATTGATTTCTGAATGAAATCACTTCTAGGAACAAGTCTTGGGAACTTGGAAATAGCCGGTTTGGCTTTGATTAGGAACTTCTTATTCACGTGCTTGATGCAATCCTCCTGATCATTATCCCAAGCTTTTTGGGCTGACTTGAGATCCACATCTCCATATTCCTCAAAATTAGGTAGCTTGAGAAGGTCATTGAAGTAACCTCTGTCCAACTTGATTACAACTTCTCCCTCCTGATTTTTCACAGAACGAGAAGCAGAGTCATAGTTCGAAGCACAGGCTAAGATGAACTCGGGGCACTGAGCAGACATAGGGAAACCTACTGTAAGAGGTAGACCACTACCAACTATTGATTTCATCCATGGAGTCTGGGAGGAGCTCTTGACACTATTCCAAAAATCCTCCATATCTATGTTTCCAAGCTCTGTATATCGGATGTCGTAATAACAATCAATGTAGGAGGAAGACTCCACCTTCCTAAATTTGTACTTCATCCTCCCTAATTTTTCAGTCTTATCTTGTGATGAACCAGGGTCGACATGAGGAATTTCAAAGGAGGAGAGTGTCGGAGATCAGAAGGTGTTGAACACTTCAGAAAACCCGACACACTGGGGATGTTGGAAAGATGGAAAAACCCGACACACTGGGAGGATGCCGGAATGATGGAAATGTCTGACACACTGGGAGGATGCCGGAAAGTTGGAAAAACGACACACTTTGGGAGGATTCTAGAAAGTTTGGAAAACCCGACACACTGGAGATGTCAGAAATTTGGAAATGTCGACACTTTAAACTTTCCGACACACTGCGGGTTTTGAACACTGCAAAGCACCCTGCGAAACCTGAAAAGAGGGAATCGGGAAATTGTTAGGTTGAAACATGCAAGTTCTTCTTCACTATTGATATCCCAAATATATTTTTAATTACAATGACATTCTAGGGAATAAAACAAAGTGAGCATTCCAAAGGGGGAACCCTAAAACACAAACCTGATTTAGAAAACAACCCCCAAAACGGAAAAGATAAAACCCCAACAACCCTGATAAGAAAAAGATAGAAACTTGGAAGAATTCTTTACATAATTATTCCACAAAAACCACAAACAAAGAATGAAGGAAAATACCTTCAACTAGAACAAGAAATGATAAAAACAAGCATTGTGTTTCACTCGGAATGACTCGTTCCTATAGAAACAGATAAGAGTTAGGTGCTAGGAGGAATACTGCTAGAATGTCGAGATGGTGTGCGCGTACCGTAGAGAAAGATCAGGCTGATTGCGAAGAACTCCTTTTTGTCTTGGAAGGACTACCTGCAAATAAGAACACAAGACCACAAGATTTGATTAAACAATAAATGAGGAAACTGCCTTGGGCCCAGGAAATATAAAACTTCCTTTCGAAGGTGGTCAGTTCCCTGCTAATATGAATTAACACAAAAGACTGCAAAATATCAATTAGATTACTTGGTTGAAACTAGTAGGAAGACTGGTTTTAGTTATAGTCGAGGTAACCGATACCGGTTTACAGTAACCCGCCGTCGGTTGGGTCTAGGACCTGTAGGTTGATTGTTTTGGTGGGGTGTTTGTGTTTCTTGGTGTTGGTAAGGTTGGTTTATGGATGATATTAGGAAATGAGATGATGAGGGGTAAAAGAATGACAGTTAGATGCAATGGGATCTTGGGTAGTGGGTTCAGAACTGGATTTAGGAGGACTGTGATTCAAAGAGCATAAGAAATGTTATAACAGAGGACATGCAAGATATGACTTACTGGTTTTGGTGAAGATGCAAGTTGATATCCTCTACTGCAAGCACTTCTGGTTTCTTCACTCGTCTCTGCTTGGTTAAGTGAAGATCTGGACTCTGTTTTTCGCTCCCAATGATCTCTGTTGTTTCAAAAATCATTCGACCTTTGATTTTGGTTCGGGGAGCCCATTTACAGGGAACCGATGGTGGTTACGTAACCGACGGCGGTCGAGTAGGAACCGGCATCGGTCAGGAAAAAGTAGGCTATTTTTAGTAAAATAGCCCACCTTCCCTGCTTTTCTCCCGAGAGATCAGTTGCGGGCTTGGTCAAGTGGCTAGAAGGTCGGCTTTGGGTGCGAGTAAGGAGGCATTAGTTATGGATGTGAGTCTAGACCAAGTCATGGGTCTTAATTAGGTTAGTTTAGGGTTAGGGCTAGGTCATGATGAGGTGGTAAAGTGAGGTGGCGGGTAAGGTGATGTGGATTTATCAATTATAAGGTAATTAATAAATAATTGTGTAAGGTTTAGGTGATGAGGTTAGATTGCGAGATGAGATGCGGGTCACAAGGGGTCGTAAGACACAAATTTGGTGTCTACATTAGCCCCTTATTGTCGTGTAGCTTATTTTGTAAAGCTGCACGGACAATAATATGAAGTGGTTACTCCTGTTAAGGGTATAGGTAATCCCCCTCAAATCTATCGCAGATTGAGTGAACGAGAAATCAGGGATAGGGTTGATAACGGGTAAATGGGGTAGAGGGGATGGTAAGATGGTGAGGTAGGTTCAAGGAAGCAGACGCATATTGAAATGCAATAGTACGACTAGGGTACATGATTTGATGAGCAAACCAGCAGTGCAGAGGCAAAGGTCGATAGTTTATCCAAACAAGGGTGATATAATCCTGGTATCCAAGGCATAGGAAGTAGCCCCAGGGTATATAACAGGTAAGGTACAGGAACATTTAGGCATGTTCGGCAGTACCAAAAGGTTGGTTTGGTTGAGATAAATGTCACGGTCTAGGTCTAGGCAAAGTTGGTCGACAGATCAAGTCAAGGACCCTAATCATGATAAAACACGAAAAGGTGAGCTCGAGTGAACAAAAAAATTACATGATGGGTGGATAAAAGTGTATATTGTTGATGTTGGGTAAGGTATGGAAGTGGTACGGCCTTGGGTCGGGCCGGTTGGGTAGGTTACGGCCTTGGGTCGGGCCGGTTGGGTAGGTCACGGCCTTGGGTTGGGCAAAATGGGTAGGTTGAGGCCTTGGGTCGGGCCAAATAGATAGGTTGAGGCCTTGGGTCGGGCCAAATGGGTAGGTTGAGGCCTTGGGTCGGGCCAAATAGGTAGGTTGAGGCCTTGGGTCGGGCCAAATGGTTAGGGTGAGGCCTTGGGTCGGGCCAAATAGGTAGGTTGAGGCCTTGGGTCGGGCCAAATAGGTAGGTTGAGGCCTTGGGTCGGGCCTTGGGTCAGAGCCAATAGGTAGGTTGAGGCCTTGGGTCGGGCCAAATGGTTAGGTGAGGCCTTGGGTCGGGCCAAATGGTTAGGTGAGGCCTTGGGTCGGGCCAAATAGGTAGGTTGAGGCCTTGGGTCGGGCCAAATGGTTAGGTGAGGCCTTGGGTCGGGCCAAATAGGTAGGTTGAGGCCTTGGGTCGGGCCAAATAGGTAGGTTGAGGCCTTGGGTCGGGCCGGTTGGGTAGGGTGAGGCCTTGGGTCGGGCCAAATAGGTAGGTTGAGGCCTTGGGTCGGGCCATATTTTTTTTTTTCTTTTTCTTTTTAAAGGATAAAGAGGAATGTGATTAAATAGAAATACACAAAAATATTTATATTTACCACACATGATAGGTTATGGTAGGGGATGGTCGAGCTAACCTTGGGAGACCCCATGTCTCCGAAGTGCTGCCTACATAGCCCATTGCACAAAGCAAGGAGGGGCCTCAGACCGATGTAGTTCTCCCTTAGGATCAGGGAGAGGCGAATTCAGGCAATTTGGTACGGTTTAGGCAATTGGTTGGTTGGTAAAAATATTAAGATTGGTAAAGGTAAGGTTGATGGTGTTGGTAATGAATTGGTGATGTTGTAAAAGGTATAAGGGAAGCGAAAGTTAGCCTACCCAAGTAGAAGGGAACCATGTCCTGATTAAGGTCAACACACAATCCTAGATGCGAGGCAAAGCAGAAAGAGTGCTCCGTAGGTGAAAAGAGCTAAACAAACCACACAACGTAGAACGAGCTTGGAGCCCTGTATCGTGCATGTAGAGAAGTCAATAGGTGAAAAGAGTTGTGTGATCACAATATATCGAGCATACATTACGTCCCTTGAGTTGAAACAAATGGTGAGGTGAGGTGGATGGTATAGCTGAGGTGCAGAGAACTTATTACAAAGTGAGTGTTCTGACGAAAGAGAACCTACCCTAAATAGACAAGTCCATGACTCAAAAGTCCTTTTGAATGAGGCTTTTATTTTATTGAATGTAGACTGATCGATGCGGGAAGTCTACAAGGGATATTGATTGTATTATTCTTGAGGTCTTCACGAAGCTGATCGATGCGAGAAGCTTCTGCTAGAGGCTAACTGTGTATAGCTGTCCTTCGAGGGAGCAGTCTATTTATAGTAGCAGATATGATTTTAGTGCATAGCTGTCCTTCAGGGGAGCAGTCTATAGAGAATAGCAGCAATAATTTGGCATATAGTTGTCCTTCGAGGGAGCAGTCTATATTTAATTTAGATGACTAGATGTTCTTTTTAGCGTGAAGCATCTAGTTTAGTAGGAAGTTTGACTCAAGAAAATCCCATAAGAATACGGCTTATCTTAATACGTTGAAGTCATGGACTAGACTAAAAAGGGGAAGGCATAGTTAAGGGAGGTGAGAAGTGAGCTTGATTTTATTTCGAGATGTAGGAAACAAGTGCATGTGGTGGTATGGGAGCTCAAGGGACGAGCAGTAGGCGGATAAGAAGTGATATAACACTAATTTCAACAATATAATGGTCAAAGATGCAAGGCATTAAGGGCTCAGCTCGGGTTTACCATTAAGTGAAGCTAAACGATAAGTACCAGATCCATAGGTGTGAGTGATTATATAAGGCCCAATCCAATTGGGAGCAAATTTTCCACGTTTGCTCTTTTCTAGTTTGGTTACATGTTGATTCTCTTTGAGGACAAGATCACCAACCTTAAAGGTACGCTCATGAAGTCGCTTATCATAAGCACGTTTAATGCGTTTTTGATAGATTTGAAGGTGATCAAGAGCTGTAAGACGGCGTTCGTCAAGAAGCTCTAATTGGGCTAACCGCTCTTGGCGGAAATCATCGTTGGTGAGAATATCCTGAAGAGATATTCTAAGGGAGGGTATTTGTATTTCGAGAGGCAAAACAGCCTCGGTACCGTATACCAAAGAAAAAGGTGTGGCATTAGTGGAGGTACGAATACTAGTGCGATAAGCCCAAAGGGCAAAGGGGATGTGATCGTGCCAATTTCTTCCGGATTCATTGACAACTTTCATGAGGATTTTGGTTAGTGTTTTATTAGAAGATTCAGCCTGACCATTGGCCTGCGGATAGTAAGGTGATGAGAAACTAAGTTTGATACCAAAGTTGTCACAAAGGTCTTGTAACAACTTGTTTTTAAAAGATTTACCATTATCTGTTATTAGGCGATGAGGAATACCAAAACGACAGATAATGTGATGGTTAATGAATTCGAAATTTTTTTCTTTTTTGATTGAAATGAGTGGAATAGCCTCCACCCATTTTGTGTAATATTCGGTCACTGTGATTATCCAACGGTGACGTTGTGAAGAGGTCGGGTGAATCTCACCAATAAGGTCTAAACCCCATTGTGAGAAGGGCCAAAGATCTCGAGCGACCTGGAGCGGGTGGCTAGGAGTATGTTGAAGGTTGGCATGTTGCTGACACATAACACAACGCTTAACATATTCGTAGCAGTCGTTATTGAGAGTAGGCCAATAATAACCAAGGCGAAGGATTCGTTTGGCCACGGCAAGGCCGCTAAAATGTCCACCACAAATACCGTCATGGACCTGTTGGATGGTATGAGTGGCCTCCGCGCCAGTTAGACAGCGAAGGAGGATGCCATCAAAGCCACGTTTATAGAGGAGTCCCCCCATGACAACATAATGCGAAACACTTTTAAGAAAAGCACGTTTGCCGTTACTAGTAAGGTCAGGTGGGAGGACAGAGATTGTAAGGTAGTCATGAAATTGGTGGTACCAGGTATCCTGCGAACTAGTAGACACAGTATTTATCGTACAAACTACCGGGGTTGAATAGGATGGGACAAAAAGTTGTTGGACCACGACGAATAATTCAGAGTCAGTTGGTGCGGTGGGAATTTGCGAGGCTAAGCAAGCCATAGTGTCCGCAAATTTGTTAGTGGAGCGTGGAATGGTTTGTATAGAATAGTGAGTAAATAAGGCTAGAAGTGAATCCACGTAGTGTTTGTATTTTTGAAGTTCCTCATTTTTGCATTGGTAGATGCCCATAACTTGATTGACTACCAATTGAGAGTCACCAAAAATGTTGATAGATTTGATGCCTAAGTGTAACGCAACTTGGAGACCCAGAACAAGGGCCTCGTATTCGCCATTTGTATTATTAGTGTAAGGAAATCAAGCCAAAATGAAAGAGGCATAGGTTTAGCGTCGAGAGGAATGAGAAAACGCCGGCTCCTCCGTGCTACCGGCATTTAGATCCATCGAAGAAGAGGGTCATTTGATACAGCTCTTCCCGGAGTGAAAGAGTGGCGATGAGTTCGTCGGGGAAGGTAAAATTGGTAAATTGTTCCCCAGGTAAAGGGGCCTCCGCAAGTTGGTCTGCAAGAGTTTGTCCTTTGATTGACTTCTCTTTTATACGAATTCAAGGTCAAGGTCAGCGAGGAGCATAAGCCATCGAGCGATACGTTGGTTTAGATGCGGTTTGGCGTACATATAATGAATGGGGTCTGTGTTGGTGATGACAAAAGTTTTGTGATTCAGGAGGTAATGTCGGAGTTTGGTGGCTACAAATGATAGGGCAAGGCACAATTTTTCTACATGTGTATACCTAGTCTCATAATCCACGAGGGTACGACTTATATAATAAACGGCCTGTTCTCGTCGTGCCGAATCCCGATGTGTGAGCATAGCACCTATAGCATGGTCAGTGGCGGAAAGATAAAGGTAGAAAGGGCGGTCGTCCTGGGGTGGGATAAGCACGGGTGGCTGCAAGAGATAGGATTTGAGAGCTTCGAAGGCTTGGTGACACTCCTCACTCCATTGAAAGGCAATGTCCTTTTTAAGAAGGTGATGAAAAGGTTGACACCGATCCGAGAGTTGGGAGATGAAACGTCGGATAGATTGGAGCTTACCTTGTAAACTACGTAATTGTTTGAGATTTTTGGGTGGGGGCATTTCTAGGATAGCTTTGACTTTAGATGGATCGACCTCAATGCCACGCAAAGAGACGATAAAGCCAAGAAGTTTTCCCGAAAGAACACCAAAGACACATTTCTTTGGTTGAAGGCGGACAGAATATTGTAACAGGCGATCAAAAATAATGGTTAAAACATCGAGATGTTCACTACGATGTTTAGACTTGCCGAGAAGATCGTCGACATAATCTTCAAGGATAGTGTGCATAATGTCATGAAAAATGTAGGTCATAGCCCGCTGATAGGTAGCACCAGCATTCTTAAGGCCAAATGGCATGACACGATAACAGAAGGTTCCCCAAGGAGTTATGAAGGTAGTTTTGTGTTGATCGGCAGGGGCAACCAAAATTTGGTTGTATCCTGAAAAGCCATCCATGAGAGAGAGCATCTCATGACTGCGAGTTAGATCAACATGTTGGTCAATGCTAGGTAAGGGAAGTCATCCTTAGGGTAAGCGAGGTTAAGATCCCGAAATCAGTGCATATTGAAGTCCCCTGTCGCTTTAGTAGACAGTATGATATTAGAAATCCATTGAGGATAGTCAATAGGCAAGATGAAGGAAACAGAAAGGAGTCGTTGGAGCTCCTCTTTGACCAAGAGAGCAATGCGTGGATGCATTTTTCTCAATTTCTGTTTGACTGGTTTGGAATCGGGGTTTAGGGTGATGTTATGGATGGCAATGGTAGGATCAATTCCTGGCATGTCAGCGTAAGACCATGCGAAAGCTTGGTTGTGAGCACGGAGAAAGGTAGTAAAGGCGGCTTGTTCTGATGTGTTAAGGGATTGTCCAATCTTCACAATGTGAGGATCCTCCTCCGTGTGGATGTTGATTTCTATAGTAGATTCATTCAGCATGGTTTGGGTTTCAGATGGTAAGGCTCGTTGAATATAAGAATCATCCGCGCCAAGGTAAGTGAGGATGGAGTCATCATCCTGGCATTCAACAACATTAATCAAAGGTGAATCCTCTTCGATCATGTCTGGATACAGAAGGGGAAGAGAAGATGGGTCCTCATTATCACGTTGATAAGTGAGAGGACCTATGAAGATAGCATTTATGAAAAAAAAAAGTTAGGAGGGATGGATTCAGGGTCTATAGATTCTGTGGGTGATGATGGCAAAGTGGGTGATGATGGTTTGGTAGGGGCGACGTCTTCTTCTTCCAGGATACAGCTGACAGGAGGTGTCTCCTGTGTAGGTGTTTCGGGAAAACCGAGACCACTGCGATCATTATGTTTACGGGTAGTCACGGGAATGAGTGTATGTCGGCCTTGTTCGTAAAGGCCAAAACCAAAAGTCTTTCCCACTTACGGCCGAGTCAAGAAGGTGAGGGTGAAACGACGATTTGTCAAGTATTGAAAATCGGATTGGAAGGGAACCACACCAAGAGGAGGTTCAGGGGTAATGGAGGATGCGTCAACACCCCCATACGTTAGGTTAGTGCGGCAATGGGGTGGTCCGTAAGAGATTACCTCCCCACGCGATGGTCGAGGTGGGATGTGCATGTAATTGTCCGTACTCCTGCGGGGTAGGGAAAGAACTAATGTTATATAGGCGGTACTCCCCCAGCGTAAGGCGCTGAAAAACATCTACTAAGGGGTCGGAGGTTGGAATGTTAGCTGCGGGAAGGGAAGTGGTTTTTGCGATGGTGGTTTCATCAGTTGAAGGCGTAGGCACGGTTGAGGTGGATGGTTGAGGTACATTTGAAGAGGATGGTTGGGTTGAATGTATGGGTGTCTTGATTGGTATAAGCACATCGTTAGGGCGGTATAACATATTGCAGGTTTTAAAGGGGGGAGGGTCAGCTTTTACGGTGTAGGACTTCCCCTCGTACTCAAATTTTATGCATCTATGTAATGTTGAGGGAACGCATCCCATGGCTCGGATCCAAGGATGACCCAGCAATATATTATATTGGAACTCTCCCTCCAAGACATAGAAGAGTTCGGGTAAAGTACGTGGTCCTACCCGAATGTTGAGGATCACGGTGCCTAAGGTAGAAGTAATAGCGTCATTGAATGACCGCAACATGATGGGGTTGGCACACATGCAACTAGAAGGGATATTCATTTGTTGGAAGGATTTTGAAGAGATGATGTTTAGGCTAGCACCCCCGTCAATCATAACACGACGTACCCGAATGTCCCGGATGTAAGCTGAGATGAAAAGAGCAGGGTCAGGATCTTCTGTACCAAAGTCAACAATTTCGTCTTCGGAGAAACTGACTGCAGCAGCTTGTTGTATAGAGACAGAAGTGGTTGGGGCAGTGGGTTGTTTGGTGAGAGAAGCAACGTGATTGGGTGTTAGAATGGAGGCGACAGGTAGGGTTTCATTAGGTAAAACCTCTATCCCTTGAAGGATCTCAACGAGAGCTTGTCGATGAGATTGCAAGTCTGAATGAGATCATACACAGTGTCATTTTTACGGGTGATTGGTGAAGCTGTTTAATCATATTTCGATGAGCAATGCCATTAGAGACGGGATAGGTGGGTCCGCGAATGACCACTTTAGGTGGTGGTGCAATCAGGATGTTTGACGGAGAAAGAGATGCCACAGGTGTGTTTTCTTTTACTTTCCCATTGTTTTTCTGCCCTCGAGTAGCGACACTAATCATATTAATCTCGTAGACCTGAGATAAGGAAGATGGTTGGGATAACTCATGGTCTTCAAGAGGTGGGGTTGTAATAATGATAGATCTTGGTGAGGCGGGGACAGATGGTATAGGAGAGGGAATGGAAACTAAAGGTCTCTCCCTTCGTAAGTTGTCTTTCTTAATCTTTCTATCCGGGAGAGGTGACTGACGAAGGATGGTTTTTAGAGCTTTGCATCCCTCCACATCATGTCCTGGTGTGTGGTGATAAGCGCAGATTTTAGACTCATCGTAACCCATAGGTCGGGGTTTAGACGGGTCATAAGGTCTAAGTGGAGGTAGGGAAATGGTCGCATTCTCCACCAACATAGCAAGGATTTTGGCGTAAGATCCTTTGAGTGGGTCAAAATCGGAAGAGGATGAGGGTATTGGTTGTGCGGGTTTTGGTAATGTTTGGGCGTGGTTGGTTCGCACGGGTGGTGGTTTAGCCGAGGGGTGTTGATACGTGGTTTTCACTAAACGTGATTTCTTTGGCGTAGAAGCTATGTTGGATGATGAGGCCACAGATGATGTGGTATCAGAAAACAACCACGGGGAAATAGGAGTGACCGAAAACAAATCTTTTGATGATGGAATTTGTTTAGGGTTGATAGGTGGACAGGATACGTGGAGTGACGGTGTTGCTATACCTGGAATTTCTGTATGGGTGCGGAAGGCGTAGGTTGTTTTGAAGAAAACGCAGGAGGTATGATATATTGATGTAAGGTAGAGGGATGGGGTCCCAATATGGAAGGTAGGTATGACGATGATGGTTTTGATTGTGATAGGGGCACGGATTGAGTTTGTCTCTAGGTGGCGGGATGGATTTATTTTGGATAGATCGAGTCGCTTAGGCGGGTGTGTTAGACCAGGCATTGGTGAGGTCCAAAGCGTAGGGAAGATCTAGTTAAGTTGATAGAAGTGGACGGGGCATTTGGTAGAGGTGAGGGGGTGAAGGTGAGAACAGGGGCATTTTAAGCACGTAAACACTTTGGGTATATGGTGGAGACATCGGGATCAGTCATTTGCATTTGAGTAGAAAAAGGGGTACTCAAGCGTTCCCATAGGGCCTATCTATCTTTACGTGGAATGACGGTCCTCACGTGTGAATATGAACTTTTTACGGAAGAACGGCGGGTTGTGATTCCAAAGTCCACCGTGGGTGTGACACGGGAGGTAGATGAGGCACTGTATCAATAGATGTTAAGAGGTCAACCGGTCGTTGAAAAGATTTAGGCGATGAGGGACTAATAGGTAGGAGGGCGTGTTTGAGGGGATCTGTCATGTTTAAAGAATGTGGTGATGTCAGTGTAAGAGATTTCTCGTCTAAGGATGTCAAAAGGAGTGGCGAGCCTTCCTCTTGTGCAGCAAGAGCGGTAGAAGGGGACGTTTGGGAAATAGATAAATTAGATAACATCCGCTCACAGTCTTGTAGGGATGTGGTGTAAGAAGACTCATCGATGAGAAGAGAAGTCTAGGAAGTTAACTCTTTTATGGGTAAAGGAATGATTTCACTTTGGCTTGATGGTGGTGAAGGAGGTTCAGACTCCTGTGTTGGTGGAGAGGCTTGATTCAAAATTTTTTCAATAGAGGCTTTTGGCTGAGAATCGAAGACTGCATGGATCTCATGAACACTCTCCTCGGCTAAGATATCTTGGTTTACGTTACTGTTGGACGAGTGATTCGGGAATGGCTTGTTGAAAATTTTCAGATTTCGGTTAGCAGGGGTGTTAGGATTATCGAGGGCTATATCCCCTACGTCAACCATTTCCTGCACTATGTTTTTCAACATCTTGCAGTTTTCATGACTATGTCCTTTTACGCGGTGAAAGTTACAAAAGTCATTTTCTTTGTACCAGGAAGGTATTGCGCGGGTGGAGTCAAACCCGGAATGAGGTTTAACAGGAGGTAAGGTGATAGCCCCAACTTTGAGCAATTTCTCCAGGATGACGCCATAAGTTTCTCCCAAGGGAGTGTAATTGATGGGCTCGGCTTTGTACTTATAGGTGGTTTTCGGCGGAGTATTGGACGGTGTTTGAGATTTGACCATTACCGCGTGGACAGCTCCTTTTGATTTAGAAGAAGTGGACGCGTGAGGAGTGGTGGTGTTTGGCTTGTTGGTAGAATCTGGAGTTTGGAAATTGGGGTTTTTGTTACGCAACCGCAATTTCTCTTCTTCTAAGGCTCGAATTTCTAATTTCCGAGCCATGGTAAAGGCCTCGTCGAATGTGCGGAAAGTTTGAATTTGAAGAGTAGGAGAAATGTGCTTAGCACATGCCCGCGTGAAAAGTTCGATAAGTTCAGCTTGAGGCAAGGCATATGTAAGTTGGTTGATAAGGCCGCGCCATCGTCCCACAAAATCTGCGATAGATTCGTCTTCGAATTGTCGGATGGCATAAAGGTCGGTGATAGATACTTTCTTGGCAATGTTAATGGAGAAATGATCCAAGAAAGATTGGGCTAGTTGGTTAAAAGAGAAGATCGAGTGCTGGGTTAAAGCAATCTTGTACCACTCAAGCGGGTCCGATAAGGACATGGGGAAGGTGCGGAGTAACAAGGCGTCATCATGGGCAATCAAATAACAAGCATGTCTAAATGATCGCAAGTGTTGTTGAGGATCCTCTTTACTATTAAAACGAGTAAATTTCGGCAACTCCCATTGCGGAGGATATGAATGAAGGGGAACAGTAGGGTGAATAGGCTCCCGACAAACTTGTTCGTATGTCAAGGCGCTACGACTTCCCGAAACCGAAGCCTCCAGATTTTGCATTTTGTCCATCATTTGTTTGATGAAATCTGTGGTTGGATGAGATGATGGTGCGGTTGTGGTAAACGGAGGCAAGTTGGACCAAGGGCTTCCGCTGGACAATGGTGGGGCTAAGTGTTGATAAGGTATGGAGGATGAGTATGTTGGAGCAACAGAATAGGGATGTCCCATATAAGGTGTTGAGGTTACTGGATACGTGTATGGGAATGAAAAGGTAGGCGGAGCTTGAGAAGGAAAGCTCGTGTGAATAGGTGGCAGAGAGCAAGTCATGAATGGAGTGGTCTGAAAGAGAGATGAGGTAGGGGCAGTTGGTGGTAACGATACGTGAGGTCCAAAATTAGCCAAGGAAAAGCCAATCTGAGTCGTATGAACCTCTGAAGCTGTCGGATTGGGAGAAGGGGCTAAAGATGCAGGAAGTAAGGCGGTGTTATCAGGAGGAGTGGGAGCTAAATGAGCAGCTATACTAATAGGCATGCCAACAAGGAGCTGACCATCAGGCGTACGGTCAGGGGCATGAGACAAATAGTATTGTACAGCGCTGGGATTAGCATCCAGAAATTTGGCAAAGTCCTTGTCTCCTACAGGAATTTGGGGGATCTCACTGGTGTCCGTAGGGTTCCCTATAGAATGTGAAGGGGGTGATTCAGGCAAAGACACAGAGCAGGCATGTGAAACCATGGCGGCGGCTTGCTTCCGAGTGATGACAACCATGGACAAGAACACACAGGAAAGTTTTAATCTATCAAGAACAAAAACAACCTCAGAATGATGAATTTGGCAGGTTGCTGGTTTGTCAGGGGCTGATGAAGACAGTAACCGATATCGGTTTAATAACCGGTGTCGGTCAGAGAGAAAACGACGTCGGTCACTTAACCGATGCCGGTGTCAAAAGTCTAGGATAAGAAGATATAAAAGGCTACTAATTTGATTTTTAGCAACGTTGAGTATATTTGTCAACTTATTGATCACAGAAGACAAAGTATGACAGAGAAAACAGAATTTGAAAACAAGCAAGATGCACACGCAAATCCAGAGACTAATCCTAGGGTTAATTTTAGTTATCGTGGGCTTATGCCTTTAGACGTAAGATGATGTCAGAATCCTAAACAACAAGACCTAGGGGAAATGTCAAGTTTGTTTTGGCTTATAAGGTTACCTCAATCGGGCGGAGGAATACCGCGGAAAAAGGGGAGATGTTTGAGCTGTTGTGTTAATTGTGAAGTGATTCGGTATGTGTTGTGCAGTGAAACTAGGGTTAATTTCCTGTCAATACCGTGGATATCACCCCCACGTGTACGACCTGTTATTTAATCTATGTTCACTAGAATTGAAGAACAACAAGCAGGAATGCAATGCATGTGTTTTAAACCCAAATCGAAAATTATGTTCGATGAAGCAAGAGAGATGACTTTCACTAATGCGAAACTAGGAAAGCAAGACAAATTCTTTACGAAATATATAACAAAAGCAGCAACAGCAAGTATGCTTCCTAAAATGAAAATAAGCAAGAGAAAGAAACCCAAAATGGGTCCCACCGGGCGTGCCAAAATGTTTCACTCGGAATGACTCGTTCCTATAGAAACAGATAAGAGTTAGGTGCTAGGAGGAATACCTGTAGAATGTCGAGATGGTGTGCGCGTACCGTAGAGAAAGATCAGGCTGATTGCGAAGAACTCCTTTTTGTCTTGGAAGGACTACCTGCAAATAAGAACACAAGACCACAAGATTTGATTAAACAATAAATGAGGAAACTGCCTTGGGCCCAGGAAATATAAAACTTCCTTTCGAAGGTGGTCAGTTTCCCTGCTAATATGAATTAACACAAAAGACTGCAAAATATCAATTAGATTACTTGGTTGAAACTAGTAGGAGAAGGTTGGTTTCGGTTATAGTCAGGTAACCGATACCGGTTTAAAGTAACCACCGTCGGTTGGGTCTAGGACACATGTAGGTTGATTGTTTTGGTGGGGTGTTTGTGTTTCTTGGTGTTGGTAAGGTTGGTTTATGGATGATATTAGGAAATGAGATGATGAGGGTAAAATGAATGACAATGTACTAGATGCAATGGGATCTTGAGTAGTGGGTTCGAATCTGGATTTAGGAGGACTGTGATTCAAAGAGCATAAGAAATGTTATAACAGATGACATGCAAGATATGACTTATTGGTTTTGGCAAAGATGCAAGTTGATATCCTCTCGCAAGCACTTCTAGTTTCTTCACTCGTCTCTACTTGGTTAAGTGAAGATCTGGACTGCTTTTTCACTCCCAATGATCTCTCGTTGTTTTAAAAATCATTCAACCTTTGATTTTGGTTCGGGAGCCCATTTACGAGGAACCGATGGCAGTTATGTAACCGACGGTGGTCGAGTAGGAACTGCATCGGTAGAAAAAAAGTAGGCTATTTTTAGTAAAATAGCCCACCTTCCTTCTTTTCTCTGAGAGATCGGTTGCGGGCTTGGTCAAGTGGCTAGAAGGTCGGCTTTGGAGTGCGAGTAAGGAGGCATTAGTTATGGATGTGAGTCTAGACCAAGTCATGGGTCTTAATTAGGTTAGTTTAGGGTTAGGGCTAGGTCATGATGAGGTGGCAAAGTGAGGTGGCGGGTAAGGTGATGTGGATTTATCAATTATAAGGTAATTAATAAATAATTGTGTAAGGTTTAGGTGATGAGGTTAGATTGCGAGATGAGATGCGGGTCACAAGGGTCGTAAGACACAAATTTGGTGTCTACACATTGCAATTAGGCATAGAGGTGAGTCGAGTTTACGGTTGAAGATGCATGCACGAAAATCCACGAGGTAAAAAGTATTCAGTAAAAATGACGTGGAAATCCAAATATTTATAAGAAATTTCACATTTAATACACTTCAGTTGACACGTGCCAACTACCCAAAAACTCGGCATTAATTCCATGTCAGCATGCTTGGGATATCTAGAAACCCGACACAAAGGGTTTCAGAGAAATTCAGTTTTGGGTTGCGGGAAGCAAGCGACATGAAGCATCATGCTTGATGGTCCCGAAAACCTGAAACAAAGGAGTAAATCAGGCTTCAGGGATCGGAAAGCAAGTGACATGAAGCATGTTTTGACGAAGGCATGTTCTAATGCTTTGAAGACCCGAAAACCCAAAACAAAGGAGTAAGTCGGGCTTCAGGGATCGGAAGACACGTGACATGAAGCATGTTTTGACGAAGGCATGTTCCGATGCTCGGAAAACCCGAAAACCTGAAATACTTACTTGATGCGGGTTTTGGGTTTCGGGAATGCACAACATAAAGCATCCAAAACACATGTTATCTTTCTTTTGAGACCCGAAAAACTGAATATCTCTACGAAAGGTCATTTATGGAAAACCAGCTCAAAAAAATTTTTAGGGTTATCTTATTTTGCCGTAAACTCAAAAATGAGATAACAAAATCGGGAAAAGTTAGAGCAGCAAGTATGGTGACTAAGTGGTACAGTGAGAACCAACAAACTCCCAAAGGGACTTATTACTCTGGAGTCCATTTTCAATCCTAATGATCAGTTTAGGAAGGAGAAAGCAAACATCCAAGTCAAGGGAGAAGATTCGGTGCCCATCTTGGTGGAAGAAGGAAAATCACTCCAATTTGGTAAGATGACAACCGAACAAGAAAGGTATGAGTCATACAACTTTGTCAAGAATTCCTGATATGTTTGCTTGGAGCTATGAAGATTTGAAAGGTTTCAATCCCAAGTTAGCTCAACACACCGTTGAATTGGACCCAAGTACTAAACCCATCAGACAAAAACAAAGGCCAGTCAATCCACACATGGAGCCTCTCATGAGAAAGGAATTGAATAAGTTGATAGAATCAAGAATCATATTCCCTATCAAGCATTCTAGTTGGGTGGCCAACTTAGTACCAGTTAGAAAGAAGAGTGGGGAAATCAGATTGTGTGTTGACTTTAGAGATTTCAATAGAGAATCTCTCAAGGATCATTATCCACTTCCTTCCATGGAGAAGATTCTACAAGTTGTTGCTAGCTTTGAGAGGTTTTCATTACTTGATGGCTATTTAGGGTATAATCAGATTATGGTGAAGGAAGAAGATCAGTTCAAGATAGCCTTTACAACCAAATGGGGAACCTATGCATACAGGAAAATTCCATTTGGGCTGTCCAACACTAGAGCTACCTTCTAAAGAGCAATGGACATGGCGTTTAAGGGATTGATTAACAACATAGTGCTAATATATCTTGATGTTATCATTGTTTTTTCAAAAAATTCAGCAGACCACCTCTTTCATTTGAGACAAGTGTTCCAAAGGTGCAGAAGATTTGGAGTATCCTTGAATCCTAAAAATTGTATTTTTCTAGCCCACGAAGGAAAGATCCTTGGCCACATTGTCTCTAAAGAAGGATTAGCAATTGATCCAGAAAGAGTTGAAGCCATAAGAACACTACCATTGCCAAGCCACAAGAAGGCCCTTCAAAGTTTCTTGGGAAGAATAAATTTTGTTCGGAGGTTTGTCCCAATTTTGTAGCCCTAGTCAAGCCTATCACCAAGATGTTAAAGAAAAGCATGGCTTTCAAATGGACATCAGAAGGTAAGGAAAGTTTTGAAGAAATCAAAGAAGCCATCTCTCAAGCCCCAACTCTCATCAATGGGATTTCTCCAAGGATTTCATCCTCTATGCATTTGGGGGTGATGATACTATTTCTGCAATCTTGGTACAATAGAACAAATACAATGATGAGTAGCCAATTGCTTTCTTCAACTAAATCTTGGAGGACTATGAGGTGAGATATTATTTCATTGAGAAGCATGTTCTTGTAGTAATCAGAAGCTTGAAGAAATTCAAGCATTTAGTTTCAAACAACAAGGTTCAGTTGTTGGTTTCTCATGTGGGAGTTAAGGACTTCCTCCTCAACAAAGACTTGAATGAAAAAAGGGCAGGTTGGATTACTCGTGTCATGGAGTATGACATTGAGATCAAAGTCACCAAGTTGGTCAGAGGAAAAGGATTGTGTGAGAAACTGATTTTGAGCAAACAAAAGGAAGCATGCAATGAGAAGGAGGTTGTTTTGGTGTTGCAAGACAGCCATGAGCAAGGAAGCACTCAAGAGGAGAATGATGGTTTCCTCACTCCTTGCTAGACCCAAGACATAATGCACTTCCTAAGCATAGGTCTATGCCCTCCAGAGATGAACAAGACCAAAAGAAGACACTTTAGATTGTAGGCTATCCCATATGCCCTTGTTGATGGTGTTTTGTTCAAAAAGGACGTGAATGGAGTGTTGTTGAGATGCATTAGTAAAAATCAGATTCATATGGTGTTGGAAGAGTTCCATGGTGGACCAGCTGGTGGTCATTTTGCACCAAGAGTGATAGCTCTAAAGATCATGAGGGCTGGCTATTATTGGCCCAAGATTTTCAATGATTGTTATGCATGGATCAAGAGGTGCAAGAACGAGTGCATTCTTCACAAGTAAAGAGAGGCTAGCTGCCCTTCCATTGCATCCAATTTCAGTTGACCAGCCATTCATGCAATGGGGTTTAGAATTCATTGGAGTCATTAATCCCAATTCAAGCCAAGGACACAAGTGGATTTTAATAGCCACATTATTTCACTAAGTGGATCAAGCAAGTAGCACTAAAGGAAGCCAATGAATCTAACATCCTAGATTTCTATGAGAGGATAGCAACCATATTTGGCATACCGCTACAATAGTATCGAGATAATGCATTGGCATTCATTGGGTCCAAGGTGACTAAATGGGTTGTCAAGAATGAGATCTACCTAAGTACTTCATCAAACTATTACCCTCACGGTAATGGCCAGTGAGTCTACAAACAAGAACTTGTTAAGGATCATTTGGAGGACTCTTGATGAAAATTAGAGGTCTTGGCATACTAAATTGAAATCAGCCTTATGGGATGATAGGATAACTCCCAAGAGATCTAGAGATAACTCTCCATTTAAGCTCGTTTATGGGAGAGAGGCAATTTTTCCCATGTCACTTGAGTTGCCAACATTGGAACTCATGAAATAGTTGGAGCTATTGGATTTTGAGCCCATGGAAGTCAAATATGTAGAATTGATGGAGCTCTAAGAAATTAGAAATCAGGCATCCCAAACAATGGAGAAGGATCAAGCTTTGATAAAGAAGACCTTTGATAAGAAATCCAAGAATAGGTCTTTCCAAGTTGGAGATATAGTGTTAAAATGGGATGCAGGTAGAGAAAAACCGGGAAGGCATTCAAAATTTGATGCCATTTGGAGTGTCCCATATATGGTCACAAGGTGTAAGGATAACAATGCCTTCCAATTGTCTTCATTGGATGGCAAAGAATCGGCAGATTCCAATCAATGGAATCCATCTAAAGCATTGCTACTAAAGAGAATTCTCCACCTTGTACATATTAGATTAGATTTCCATTCCTCCAAGTGCTTATGCACATTGTTTTGTTGTAGTTATTTTTGTTTTCCCTAAGTGCTTCGGCACAAGCTTGTTGTTCCTAGAAATGTGTTTGTAGGCCTTGCTCCATCAGTGATTTCCACCTCCCTCCTTGCGTTGTTCTAGTCGGTTGGGTACCAAACAGAGAATTTGATGACTCCATGCCTAATGGATTGCTTCAGTAACTGGTAACTTCATCCAGCAGGTAAATGACCCCTCTGAGTCACCAAAATTGTTACCCAAAATGTGCCCCTTGCTCATTTTGTGGCTAACTCCTTTCATTCTTCCCTCTCTTGTGCCTCGGTCATAATTTTTTCCTTTTCAGCACTTGAAACTTTAAAATGGTACCATTGGATAGAGCTCTTTCTCAACTTTCAAGAAAGGTAAATTTTTCCTCCTAACTCCATGTATTTTTGAAGTTATGGCTCGTGAGTTTTTATGGGAAATTTTCCCCGAAAGGCCCGCAAAGAAATGAGATGTGTCCAAGGAAGTGGTGGGGGTCGAGAAGAAAACTTGGTTTTTTACCAAGTGTTTGGTGAAATTTGAAAAGGAAATATTTTTCCCACAGTCCACCGGTGAATAGAATGATGCCACGTGTCCATGGGAAAAAATTGGAAAAAATGACAAAGTGTTGGCGCATGAAAAATTTTGGGGGGAAGGCCTGCGTCCAATAATATTGTGCCACGTGCCCTATGGCATCAGAATTTCGAAGGGTGGAGGAGAAGTTAGAATTTTGGTGAAGTTTCTTTGCCAAAAATTCAAAGGGAAAGTTTCATCCTGCAGGCCCGTCGACCAATTAGCGAAGGCCAAGTGTCCACGTGACCCGAAATGGCGGAGTGCGAGAGGGATTTGTGAAATTTTCCCAAAGTGTTGGCACAAAAGTAAAAATGTTTGTGGAGGGCCCCATGTCCAATAAAAACATGCCACATGTCCCAGACTGGTGGGAGGCAGGGAAAAATTGAGAAAATTTTCCCAAAGGAAAAACAAAGGAAATTTCAAAGGGAAAAGGCCGCCCCAAAATGCAAGCCAATGGAATCTCGCCACGTGTCCAGTGGCGGCAAAAACTCAAGAAAAGCCCGCATGGAAAATTTGAAGGGATAAACCCACATCCAATGGGGATTTTCCATGTGTCCAATAGGGAAAATGGTCAAACATCGATGGAAAATTTTAGAGGAGAGGCCCGCATCCAATCAGCATGCGCCACGTGGCTTCAACTCATCGGCCCAACGGGGAATTTTTAGAAAATTTTCCAAAGGTGAAAACAAAGGAAAATGAAGCATTAAAGGCCCATGCCCAATCAAAGCATGCCACATGGCACCTGGAATGGTAGATCGTGGGGATTTTTTGGGAAATTTTCCCAAATGCAAAAAGGTGAAAAATTCAAAATTTCGCCCGCTAATCCGATTTGGCCCTGTTTTTCCCTAAAATTTCAAACGGCCATAGCTTTCGATCCAGAGCTCGGTTTTCACATTTTATATATCAATGGAAAGCTAGTACAATTATCTACAAGATTCCAGGTAATTTTTGCATTTTAATGGAGTTTGAAGAGATAAAATCAAAAATACCTCGGCACATGGTCATGGATAGAAATGACGTTTCAACCACCGTTTTTAATGAAGAATGGCTCGCATTCTTTCCCAACATGGCTAAAAATGTTAGGGGATGGGCCTGTAAGGATGCCCATGTTGTTTTGATTGCATTTTGGTTAATGGTTTAATATTCCCCACATTTTCCCGTGTTTCTCTCTCCGGAGTCATGGCTTTACACCGTAAAAGCCGAGAATGGGTTCATTTTTGAAAAAGAGACACTTTTTTTGCTCTGCAACTTTCCTTTTTCTTCCTCTTTGGTAGAATTTGTGAAAATTTTTAACTTTCCATGTAATACAACACCCTTTTTTGCCTCTTGATCACTGTAATGCATTGTATTGGATCTGAAATGTTAATATATGCTCTGTGATTAAAACCCCTCAATCCTTTCATATATCTACCATTGTTTTCCTGATCTTTCATTACATTTTGAGCAATTTGTGCATGCTTTGTATTGTTTTCTCTTGTGGATTGTGTATGTATTGTAGTATCAGGTGTCTGTAAGTCCTTTGGTGTCATTAGCATTAGCTTCATTTTCTTGCATTCCCTATCTTTGTCCCCTTGGAATTTAGAGTAGGAACTAAGAATTCAAACCTCTGCAACTTGTAAGTGATATATTTGATCAGAGGAGTTGAGGAACTAGCCTCTAATCTGGAGATTCCTCTCCCATTTTTACAAGTCCCACACTTGGGGAGAGGATTCAATGTTGTGCAATCACACTGGATGTCCAAGATGATCAAACTAGAAGTCTGATCAACATCCGAGGAGTGCCGATGATTCGCAACAATAGTATAACTAGTACTAACAAGTGATTGAGAAACATCCTTAAGTTTTTGAATTTCAATGGTAAGGGTGGTAATTAAGGATTCCATAGCTTGAAACTGATCTTGCAAAGCATGGATTGAGTCCAATAGAGGTGTATTAGATGGATGGTTATGAGGGCCAGAGCTATCAGCTAAGTGTGTGAATATAGGACTTATTTGGTGTGGTGGTGGATTGTCATCAATAAAGGGAGACAGTGGATAAGTGAAACCTTCTAAAAGATCATCATTATCATTGTCAAAATTAAATTAAACGGTGTGGGAAATGTGATAAGAAATGGTGCGTGGTTGGTCATCCAAATAACTCGTGAATGCGTAAGATATACATTGTCATGGTGTATTGTTCATCAGTAAAGGGAGGTAAGGGAAATCCATGAGTATACCGAATAGTGAAGTTGGTTGAATATCTCCCAATCCATACTTGTGCGTAATAGTGTATGGTTTGATCTAGTTAGGAAAAAACTTTCCATGTTTGCTCCTTTCTAGAGTAGTGACATTCTTATTTTCTTTGAGAATGAGGTTAGTGACATTAAAGTCACATTCCTTAAGGTGCTTATTTTAAGAATGCTTAATGTGCTCCTGATAAACTTGTTAGTTTTCAAGAGTGAGAAGGTGATGCTCACCGAGTATATTGAGTTGTGATAGACGAGCACTGGGTGATATTCTTCATTAGAGATGAAGCCGCAAAGGAACACATTTAAAGATGGAATTTGGACTTCAAGAGGAAGGATGACTTTGGAAATGTAAACAAGATAAAAAGGTGTATCCCGGTGGAGGTACGGATGCTAGTGTGATAGGCCCAAAGGGAAAAAGGAAGCTGGAGATACCATTTATGACCTTCTTGATCAATGGTTTTGGTAAGAATGTTCCTAAGGGTTTTATTGGTAGCTTCGGCTTGGCCACTAGCTTAGGTATAATATGGGGAAGAGAATTTGAGTTTGATGTTGAATGCATTACATATTTTCTTGAGATCATTACTTTTAAAGGAATTTCCATTGTCCATAACAATCTTGTTGGGAACTATGAAGCGTACAGATGATGTGTTGATAAATAAAAATAATGATCGACTAGATTTAGTTGAGGTAAGTGGTATTTCTTCCACCCATTTGGTGAAATATTTAGTTGCAGTGATGATAGAGTGATGTTGCTATGAAGAACAAGGATTAATAAGACCAATAAGATTAAGGCCCCATTGTGAAAAGGGCCAAAGATCATGATTCGATGTAAATATTGACTAGGAATATGAATAAGATTGGAATGTTGTTGACATTTTTCACATTTATTAACATACTCACAACAATCATGATTGAGATAAGGCTATTAATAGCTAAGAAAAATAATTCTCTTAGCAAATGCTAAGCCACTAAAGTGTCCACCACAAATACCATCATGGAATTCCTAGATGGCTCGAGAGGCTTCATGGGATTTAAGACATCGGAAAATAACACCGTAAAATCCATTATAAAAAAATGCCACCAAGGATCACATAGTAATGAGCACATTAAAGAAAGTACCTCTTTGCATTTTTGGACAGATCAGGAGGAAAGATGGATTTGGATAGATAATCGAATATTTGAGAATACCAAAGATATGATGAATCGATTCAATAAGGTTAACTTGGGGTAATTCATGGAAAGGTTGATCATGGTGATGAATGATGACAGGAAGCTTAAACTCCTCTATTGTCCATAGAATAAGATCCATGATGGATGCCATCGTATTAGCAAAATGATTGGTCGATCATGGAACAACTTAGATGGTGTAGGAATCAAAAGCTTTAAGAAGAAGATGAATGATGTCATGATATTTTTTAAGAGTATCATTTTCACATTGATACTCTCTTGTGACTTGTTTGATTATAAGTGTGGAATCCTGTAGATGTCAAGAATTCCAACACCCATAAATACGGTGGTTTCAAGACCCAAGATGAGGGCCTCATATTCTTCCATGTTGTTTGTACACTCAAAATTGAGTTTATATGTGAGGGGAGTAGGAGTTTCCCAAGGAGGAATGACAATGACACCAACACCTCCCCTTTGTTGACATTTCAAGCCATCAAATAAGAGATTGAATTCAAGAGTGACATATTTGTGATGAAATTTATTAACAAATTCATCCTAAAATTTATCATGAGGTAAATGTATACTAGGAAGAGGGGCTTTCGCCAATTGGTTAGCAATAGCTTGTCCCTTAATGGATTTTTGATAAATAAACTTGAGGTCAAACTCTTTCATGAGCATAAGCCATCGAGTAATGAAATCGCAATGATATGGTTTAGAATGCAATGTCTTGAGAAGTTAAAAGATAGTAACGACATAGGTCTTGTGATTGAGAAGATAATTTCGGAGCTTAGATGTGGCAAAGAATAGGGCACACCACATCCTTTTAGCTTCAATGTAGTGAGTCTCACAATTATGAAGAGTATGATTGATGTAATAAACAACTTGGTCATGAACTAGGTCATCGCGATGGGCTAACATAGCTCCTAGAGCATGATTAGTGGCATAGATGAATAAATAAAATGCACCCCTCATTGTGTGGAGGTGTAAGAACTGGTGGAGACAAGATATATTGTTTAAGGTCATCTAAGGCTTTATGAAAATCATGGTCCTAATTGAATTCTATATCCTTCCAAAGGAGGTGATGAAAAGGTTAACAATGATCAGAAAGTTGCAAGATGAAATGACAGACAGGTTGAAGGTGGCCTTGAAGGTTGTGAAGTTGCTTAAGGTTAGAAGGAGGAGGAATTTTGATAATTTCCCTAATTTTTGTGGGGTCAACTTCAATACCCCTAATAGAGATGATAAAGCCAAGGATTTTTCCCGTTAAGACTCCAAATACACACTTGGCTGGATTGAGATGAAGACAAAAGTGAATGAGGCACTTGAAAAGGTCTTCGAGAACAAAACTATGGTCATGTCAATTCTTAGATTTTCCTAAAATATCATCAACGTAGTCCTCTATGGTTTTTTGGATGAGGTCGTGAAATATATAAGTCATGGCCCACTAATAAGTAACATCGACATTATTTAAACTAAAGGACATGATGTGATAGAAAAAGGTCCCCCAAGGGGTGATGAAAGATGTATTGTGTTGATCTTCTAGTGCAATAAGGATTTGATTGTTATTATAGAAACCATCTCGTGAGATAAAGCATCGGATGACATGTGGTAAGATCCACAAGATGATCAATATTTGGGAGAGGGAAGTCATCCTCGGGAAAGCCAGATTGAGATCTCAAAAATTAATGCATATGTGTAATTTTCACAACACTTTAGCGATCAGAAAATGTTGGAAACCCATTGAGGATAATAAATGGGGATGATGAAATTATCTAAAAAAGGTGTTGCAGCTCCTCTTTAACAAGGAGGGTAACACAAGGGTGCATGTGGTGAAGCTTCTTCTTTACCGATTTAGCATTGGGATAAGTGACGATATTGTGGACAACGATAGAGGGGGTCAAGGCATGGCATGTCTAAATATGCCCATGCAAACACCTAGATGTGATGGGAGAGGAATGTGGTGAAATATTCTAGCTCATGTGGATCAAGAGATTGGCCCACTTTGAGAATGTGAGGCTCCTACAAAGTCCTGATATTGATATCTATGGTGGCTTCATTAAGAAGAGTAGGTGAATCAGATGGTAAGGTCTTATGAAGATAAGAATATTTTTCCCCCATGTGGGAAAGGATGGCATCATCGTCAACACACTAAAGGATGTCAATGGTAGAAGAGTCTTCTTCTATCATCTTTGGATGGAAAAGAGGAAGGGACCTAGTTTGATTTTCACACTGATAGGTGATTGGTCCCAAAGTTATGGTGGAGACTAAAAAAGTCAAAGGTAATGGAAACATTGTTGTTTAGTTCCATGTTCTCAAGATTCAAGAAAGATGGAGAAGGTAGGTTCATGTCTTCATGAGTCAGAGGAGATAGAGAAAGTAAAGAGGGTATGTCCATGTTTTTGATCTTGTCTAGATCCTTGAGGGTTGGAAAATATGGAGAAGGTAGAGAATATATGTCCACATCTTCGAAACTCGTAAAGGTCAAAGTAGGTAGAGCAAGCGTGTCCATGAGTATCTCAAATGGTGGAACGGGATTAGGGACTGCTCCCGATATACTAACCCAAAATGTTTTTAAGGTCTATGACACTGATATGGAATAATGCCATGTGGGTCATGTTCATAATGGCCTAATCCAAATCCATTCCATGCACAACAATAGAAATAGTTATAGGAAAAATATGGCTTGTTGAGAAATCTAAAGTCACCAGAATAAAGCCTGGTGTGTCAAATTTCATCAATGTGGGAAGAGTGAGTATCAAAACCACCATAAATAATAATGGTGTGATGATGTGTCGGATCCCATCATAATTTTTTCCACTACGTTATCCATAGAGTCCTTGTTAGGGAGTTTGGATGAGGGAATGGCTGAGTTTTTAGATGGTGTAGATGGATTGTCCTTAGGGACGAGCACATCATTTTGTCTATAAGTCATGTTGTATCCTTGGAAGGCAGGAGTGTCCCAAAGAATCGTTAGGATCTTTCCCTCATGTTCATATTTAAGGGAGCGATGAAGTGTTGATGGGACACAACGCATGGCGTGGATCCATGGTCGTCCGAGGAGAACATTATATTGAAATTATCCTTCAATGATATAAAATATCGATGGATGAGCTTCTCACAAACATAGATGGGAATAACAACTATTCCCAAGGTGGGAGTGATGGTGTCATTAAAGAATAAAATAACCGCAAGTGTCTGAGTAACATGTTCCTTTGGAATCTTAAGTTGATCGAAAGTATGTAAAGGGATGATATTAATGCTTTCCCCATTGTCAATCATGGACCTTCGAATGAACATATCATTGATCCTAACTATAATAAAGAGGGGAAGGTCATGTTCTTCTAGTGGGATGTCCAGAATTTTAGTTTCATTGAATGATATAGTAGCAAAAGCAACAAGTGATCCTATAAAGGATGTGAAGGGATGAGCTTCATCATCAAATGTCGAATACGCTTTAAGTTTTCGATAAGAGCATGTCTATGATCTAATAGATAAAAATTTTGATTGGGGATTGATGAAGTTGTTTAACGATGCTGCTCTGTTTAATAGGCTTAGGTGCTATCTTGAAAGAAAAACCTTTGGTTTTGACTATGTGGTCGACTCCTTAGGAGGAGGGATGGCAATGAAGGTCTTGGCTTTTGGCTCGAGTTTGATTTAAGCTTGCATGGGCTGGATTGGGTAGTCACTCGAACTACATTGATAAACAAAGGAGGGCCATTGCTAGGTGATTATCTCTCGAGGGAGAAATAGTCAATTTCAAACTAGATGTGGAAGGAAGGAACTAGTTCAGTCACACGGAAAGTATTCCCTATTCAATGAGTCTATGAATAATGGATTGGAGTGCTCTATAATGCTTAGTATCATGTTCGGGAGTATAATGAAAGGAACACATAAGGTTGGAATTAAACCATAAAGGATTCTTCCCTTTTGGGTCAAAGGCCTTGATAGGAGGAAGCGTAATTGTAGAATTTTGCAATAAGTGTTGGAAAATTTCTATATATGTTCCAACTAGAGCACTAGAAGATGCCTTATGAGATACTTTAGATGTTTGGGGTAAATTTAAAGTGTATTGATGCTTTGATGATCCAGTTTTGATGTTGTTTGGTGTTCTAGTGCTAAGTGGTTTTGTATTTTTGGGTTGAAATGTTCAATATTCTAAAACATATGATTTTAGATTGGAGGGTTTAACCCTAAGAGGGATTATATATTTTTTATGTGAAGATGCATCCTTGAGAGGAGTAAAGCAACCACCTCGGCTAAAGAGTCGACGGTGATGCTATGTTTGGTTTGGGTACAAGGAAAATAATTTTTCTAAGGTGATCTAAAGAAGGTGGGGATTGAGGGGATTTTTTTGGTGACATGGAAGGAACAATTTAAGGTCATTGCAAGGTAAATTGCCTTTAAACATTCTTGAAATGTTGAATTTGGGGTGAAAGAAGAAGGTGGTGTAGACGTAAATACAACATGCTTGATGTGGATGAGAGATTGGAAGGAAAAACTAGTATGGGTTCTATAGATGGTATGATGGTTAAGGGGGGAATAAATATAGGCGAGGTGGTAAAGCCTACTAGAATGGATGAAGTAGATATGATATGGATAAGGAATTACGAAGGACCAAACCCAGATGTGGAAATAGGCTAAAATGGTTACTTCATGAATGTCTCTAGGTACATAAATGATATATTTACTAATGGGGTTCTAGTAGTTGTAGATGTGGTAGTGGTCTCGAGATAGACATAGGCATAACAGATGTAGGGAGGATATCAAAGGAAATGGATGTGGTCAATGATGAAGTTTTAGATGGGAGAGGTTTCTGATTAGCAATGTTCAGGGTGTTTATAGTATGAGCATTAGGTGCTTGGGTTGTGGTAGAAGTGGTAGCTTGGTTTGTCGATGTATGATTTGGGAAAGGTTGTTTGAAAATGTCAAGGGGTTGATTGGGTGAAGCATTTAGATTTTTGACTTGAAGATCACCCTGATCAATGAGTCTTTGGACTAGATCCTTGAAAGTACAACATCTTTCTATGTCATGGCCTCAGACTTGGTGATACTTGCAGTAATGGTCTTCATGATACCATATAGGTTTCGGTCTCCAATCATCAACTGGATAGATAGGGAGAAGTGTGACAAGGTCTAGAAACCTTAAATTTGCATACCCCATTCTCACACAAATAATCAAATAAATGTACCTATTTGCATGCCATTTCATGACCTAAGTCATCCATTTAATTAACTTGATTAACTCACCATCACTTTATTTAAATCACATCCCTAAACCTAGTTCATTACCCCTACACCCCTTTAATTAATTAATTAGTCATTTACACCACATTTCCTAGTCACCCCCTTTCCTATAGTTAATTAATAAATTAAATTATTCCATTTCCCCTCACACCTTACCATGTGAACTCAACTTGATTCACTAGTTATGACTAGTTTAATTAGGAAACCTACTAAATGTATCCCTAACTACCTCTATCCTCATCTAACTTATCCCTATGACAAGTCCTTACTTATCACTAGTTATTACTAGTTTAATTCGAAACCTTCTCAAATAATCCCCATTTATCTTATCTACCTCTATCCATCACTAATCCCTCACACTCAACCTCTCTAAGTTTTCAAACTACAATCTTTCAAAATCCCTAAACACCCAAGATCAAATTAGAATTTGTATCCCTTCGTATCTCTCCCTAACCTTAACTAACTAAAGATGCTGGTGATTCCCTCAAATGCCAGAGATATCTAATTATTAGATTTCCTACCTCTCTTCATGACCATTCATGATCATTCCAACGAATCTGCAAACATTATCAAGCAATCATAAGTGTTACTAGGTTCATTAACATCATTTTGCATTCCTCCACAACATGTACACATTCGTCAGAATCTAAGATCTATTTAGGAGATTTCTGCCGCAATTATAGTGATATTATCATCACCCATCATCATTCAAAGGTTCGTCACTTTATTTTTAATCATGTTTTCCATCTTAAATAGGCTTGTTTGACCATTACTTACACACCTCTTGTCTTTAGAAGGTCATATTTTCATGCTAGATAATCAAATTTCATACTTTAGTAGTCTGTTAAAATTTCTTAGAATTTCCTTCGTTTACTAGAATCACCTACATTTTCTATGGTTTTTGTTAGCCTAACACCAAATTTTATTTAGAAGTTTTTATCAAATATTTTGTCCTTTTGTGTTACTAATCTCTTATCAAGCATGGATTTTAGCTAACCATAGGAGGACTTTACCACCCCATCACCATCATCAACTCATTGTCAATCATTCAAAGATCCTCTCGCACCGTGAACAATATGATCTATTGCATGACCTAAAATTGTGCGTCATTCACGCATATTTAATCGAAAGACTAGAGACTATTTTTGAGTCCACCTAGAAGATCCGTGAGGCCACTGAAGAGTTCTAGGAAGCCTACTACAAAGTTCGGTATATCTAATCTAATCTATCCTTGTTTGAGTACCACCATGAAGTGGAATTTAACATCCCTAGAGACACAAACACTGAACCTGAATCAGAATGTAGGAGTGAAATCATCCTTGTAGATTCTGATTCTGACATTTCCTGTCAGTAAAATACTGAGGAGGAGCTTTCATACTTCTTCGTAGATGATTACATCGAGGAACCTGACCCATAATTTACCGAGGATGATGATCTTTCCTATTAAGTGGGATCTAATTTCTCCGACAACCTAGATATTGACCTGGATTCGAACTCGAGTTCTAGACGTGTTTATTTTTATATCATCATTATCAGTTAATATTTGTAATAAAATAAATAAGTGATGGACATTTGATCACATTTTCATATATCTTATATTGTATCTCATTTTCATAAATAAACTTAAATGTTTTTAAAAGTGGGTTGACATCCACATAAGGAAGTCCTTTGGCTTCTGGGAACTGGCCTTTTCTAGGAAACCCGCCTACCCATATTACTAATTCCATCTTGTGTAGTGTCTGTGTTTTTAGATTTAGTCATAGAAAGAAGCTTGATCCATTATCCACGGAGCACAAAAATCAACATCCATTAGCATCATTCGTGGGTACCTTAGAAACCCCATCATATTTGAGGTTGATCTAGTTTTACCTCCTTGTGTTATCTACCCAAACTGTAAGGTGAAATTGTCATCCACACAAGGTTTCTTATCATTAATTTGTCAAATATTGTATTGTATGACTCCTGGATGGGAGTGTAGTTAGGCACTTGTCGAGTGACTTGTTGTTGAGTCCATGTGCTAAATATACATACAGGTCATGATTTAACAACAACAGCATTGGCCATTGCTTTTGATTTTTCATTTGGTGTGGATGGTTTAGTAAATTCATGTTTGTGTTTATTTGATTTCAGTTTTAAGTGACCCCGCACGAGGGTGCATGTTTTGAGTTTGCAGGCCATGGTGAAGGCCTCATCAAAGGTTTAGAAAGATTGAATTTATAAATTAGAAGATACATGCTTCGCACATGAGCGTGAGAGGATTTTGATGATATCAACTTGTGGAAAAGGAAAGGATAACTAGCTTATAGTGAGGTTTCATCATGCCTTGAAATATGTAATGGATTCATATTCAAATATTTAGATGGTGTATAAATCATTGATAGTTATTTTTCACACAATGTTAATCAAAAAATGTTCTAGAAATAATTTCTTGAGTTGGGAGAAAGATAATATTGAATATTGACGAATAATTTTGCATCACCCAATGTGGGTCCAACTAAGGACATGGGGAAAGTACGAAGCATCAAGTATTGATCATGTGCAATAAGGTAACATGCATGAAGGTGTTATTGTGGACCCTCTTTTATTGTTAAACTAAACGAATTTTGGCAACTCCCAGTGTAGAGGATATGTATTAATTGGTATGGATGGGTGAATATGATCACTATAGATTTTCTTATAGGATAATGAAACCTTGGTTCCTAGAGTAACAAATTTAAGGTTGGTTGAACTATTCACAAGGGTATGCATGGGATCATTTGAAAGAGTCTGCTGGGGGATAAGAGGTGGTGGCTACATATAAGAAGTGGTTGGATAAAAGTTTTATGAACTTGCATGGATGTGTTGGTGTTTGAGGAACTTGTTGGGGGTACACCATGGGATGTGATTGAAAGGATGGTTATTGAAATAATTTTTATTGGGAGATGGTTATTTTTATATGGCTATTCGGTAAGTGTTGAGCATGGATGTGGGTATGAACAAGTTGATATTGTTGTTGAGCACGGATGTGGGTATAAACAAGTTGATATTGTTGTTGAAAGGGGTTAGATACTATATAATGTAGAGCACCCGTGAAAGGGGGTTAAGAAGTATTGATAGGCATGCTAGATGTGAGAAGATCATATTGTCTAGATAGGGGGTATGATGTTTAGGCGTATTGACTGGGGATAATAGTGGGAATAATAACTGAAGAGGTGAGGGGAAGAGTAGTGTTGATTGTTGTGTTGATTAGTGGGAGGTTATGAGGAATAGGCGTGACCTACCATACCCCTACATTAAGTCCATATAATGTGCTTATTGCACACCCAACTATCCTGCACATTTCTCTCTACCGTAGTAACCTATCTTTGGGTCCTCACCTGTTACCCAATGCACAATCTAACTATCCACACCAATAGCCACCCTTACAAGGTCCTTGTCCTCCATCCATTGCAAGGCGTCAATAAATTCTCCAAACCCAATAGATAAACAACATGTATTTAAACAATCTATTTCACTTACTCCCGAGGGAAGCATAAGAAAATCTTTGTTACTATCAATGTCTACACCTAAGCGGCGTGTTATTTCCAAAATTTTGATAGCCCCCATTTTCTTCGAAATTCATTTTCTCTCATGAAAACCTCTTTGTCCTCATGATTGGCGGGGGCCACTAGGTATTAATTTTTTACATAAGTGGTTTCGTGGCATTCTTAAAATAAATTCAGCTATCATGAGTACTTTTGATATAAATTTGGTTAATAATTTTTGAAATAGTTACATTATTTGATCTCACCATGGAATTTCGATTTGTTTGGAGATCAAAGTTTCATAATGAACTATAGTGTGGTGGCATTGGAATTTTTTGGTGTTGGTAAACTAGAAATATAAAAAGAATTCATTGTTGTTTAATGATCATACCAAATCGAGTTGAATTCAGTGCATTGTGGGAACATGTTATTTGTTTTATGAGACAGATGGGCCTTGCAAACAAGAGATTTTGATGATCATGAATGAATAATGTGGATGAATTGGTTGAGAAAGATAAGGAATAATGCCTACAAAATTTGTGTTTGAGTATAATGGTTTCCATTCGAAGTGATTGGATATAACTCTTGATGCATTTTATATCTTTTGACTGCATTCTGAGTTCGTTTCAGTCCTCTTTTTAGGCACAAAAGTCTCCAATATTTGGCATTTTGATTTGGAAAATTTCCCAAAACGTGCATAAATCAACATTCTGGAAATACACAGAAATTTTCACTATGTTAAATTTGATAGAAAATGACCGTCACCGCAGACCAAAAAAGTGCAGAATGACGACCATATGGATGTCAAATTTAAGCTGGCCTAAAATATGTCCACACATGCATTTTGTAAAGTTTTGAAGTTGTACATTTTTTGGGGTCTTATCTTTGCCTTCATGTGGTTGGTTTATTTTTCTGAGATGTGATGGGCGGACATTTTAAAGTCAATATATATGGCACTTATGCATATGATGGATGACATTACAATTATTTGCATTTTGGAGATGACATAATAGTTGAATTTAATGATGAATGCTTAATGGTTTGTGATTAGTTAATAGTGCATTTGATGTCTAGTGGGCCCCTCCTTTTTTATGACATCCCGAACTCATTTAAATGTCTTATTTCATTATATTATTTCCCAAGTCCATTTATAAGACTTATGTTTTAAAAATCACTTTCAAAACAAAAGTAATATAATTTTATTTAAAATGTCATTATATTCAGTTGAAACTGAATGGGATCATGAGGAAGCTATAAAGGGACTTGAAGAAGATGATGAAAAGGGGAAGAAATTAGGTATTGTAAGTTTATGCAATTATTTCCATTCTGAAATATATTCAGTGCAAATAATTTCTGAAGCAAGTGATCTTTCAGGTGTTTGATGACATTATTTTTGAGGTTTTGAGAATGATTTTCGAATGCACAGGTATATCCAGTTTAAATTTTATTATTCTAATTATTTGATTTTAAATTGCATTCTTATCTAACCGATTGCATATTTTTGTATATCCGTAATGTGCTATGAATATTCTTCATTTCAGATCTCAGGAATATGTGAATCACATTTTTTTGATTTTATTTGATCATAACTTGTAAAGATGTTGATTCAACAATTTTGTATTAATTTTCCATAAATGAAAAATTGGTTTTCTTGTCATAATACTTACCATTTTCCATTTCTTAAGTTTATGTGAATATGTACATATTTTTGGGTGTAAATTTGTTATTTCTAAGATCATACAACCATGTTAGTAGTCTATAATGGATTGATATTTAGAGCAATCATTTTTCTTCAGTTCATTGTATAATTTACAACATTTAAGCCCTTGAATAGTTTCATCAAAGGAGTTAAAAGTGTTATTCAAGGCTTTTACCTTTTCAAGAGGTTACCTTCTCTATAGGTTTCACTTTGTCGGATAAAGGTAATTAAACAATAAATTATATGATCATAGTATGGAGTTGTGAGAATATTTGTCATGTAAAATGGGATATAAGGAGAGAAGTGGTCTATATTTTTTTTTGGTCTCACATTTTTCTCTTTTATTTTGTTATTTGTGCATTTTATTTCTTTCTTTCTTGTTTGTATATTCTCTCTTTTTCTAAATGAATTAAATGATATTCCCATAATCTTAGGTTTGTTTGTTTATAAATGATTTAAGATATAAACTACCCTACACTTAGAATATTTTCTAAGTCCCTCATATGATTAAAGTTGGTTCGATTCCGTCTTAACCTTTATGATAGGTAAAAGGGTTGATTTAGTTGTTGGTAAATTTTCTTGTCGACAACAAATTTGGTGACTCCGCTGGGGATTTTTCTTCTAATTCATTCTTTCACGAGTAGTTTTCTTCTAACTATCTACTCGTTGTGGTTATTTTAATGACCATAGCTGGTCGCTAGGGATTTCTCCCATGGCTTCCCTATATTCGTTGATCATTCGAGGTTTGATTCTTTTGTTAATGATTTATTACATGTTGCTTCTTTTCTTGATTTCAGTCCATGTGATTTTTTCAGAGAATGGAAATTTTCCATTTATCTTGTTCAAAATCAAACTCACCCAAAACTTGAATCTTGGCTTAATTTAGTTTGGCAGGAAAATGATTCTTTTAAAGACTTCACACAACGTTTCTTCTTGGATTATCTTGATATTCCTATGACATCTAGACCAAGAGAAAACTTCTCTTTAATATTTTGGATTAAGTTAATGCCTATACCTTATAAGCATCATGCTTCAAAGAAAAGGCATTGGCCATTGATTTTCTACAAAGTCATGAACCTCTTTTACATTTTTCTCAACCTACTCATGATTCTTCTTTTTCTCTTGAGTTGAAAGAAATTATATGTGAATACACTTATGTCATCAAGTTAGTGGAAAATCAAGTTAACTCAAGTCTAACTTCTTGGTTCACGCTTACTTGGGAGAAATCTGAATCTTTTGGAAAGAATTTATCTCATTTTCTTGCAAAATATTACGAGATTCCAGGTTCATTCAGACCAAGTGAAAAACTTTCTTTCAATCATTGGGATAGGTTTTTACCAGAAATTCATAGGGAATTCGCTAATAAAATTGGGATTGTAGATTTTGACAAAGCTCTTCAACTCATTCATATTCGAAGTAAACATCAAGATTTTTTTAGGTTTGTCAACTTAATCATAATATGTTAAAATGTCATAAATTTTCAATTTTGATGGTTGAGTTTGAAGAAAGGTTCCCTGAAAAATCCTCCTTCTTCCATTTATATGATGAAATAATGAAATCTTCTAATGAAATATTTCATCAATCTGACATTTTCTTGGAATATCCTTGTGACTTAGATTGTGAACCATCCTATGAGGATTACACTTTTTCAGATGAAGATATGCCTATTTCTTCTTCTGTGGAAAACTCTTTGGATATTTTATTAGAAACTGAGTATGAGAGTTTTGATTTGGTCATGGAGACATTCTCGGATAGCTTAACTTTTGATTCTAGTGTAATAGGGATGTTTCCTCTTTCAGTAATGGTTTTGATTTTGAGATGGGTGTTTCTACAAATTTTTGTGATTTGGGTGAGGGTTCTAGAAGTAAAAATAAGGGTTTCTTAATGAATATGAAGCTGATTTTCTTGCTTCAAGATCTGATTTAGAGCTACATCTTGTTGATGATAATTTTTTTGAAATTGACTACGAGGTTTTCAGTTTTGTAGATGCTCCAAATATGGACACAACACTTAAATGTGAGTATGATTTGTTTCATTTTTCAATGGTCACAGAAATCATGGATGAAGGGTATAATAATTTGGAATAAGCACCCTTCATCACATTCACCTAGCCATGGCCCCCTTCACCCCACTAATATTAATTTAATTTAATTAATTCATTATCCTCACCATATTTATTATTTAAATATCTTAATTTAAATAATATCCACACATACACTTCACTTAGACACCTCACCAAGCTAACTCACCTAAAACCTATTCTTAGTAAGTTGTCATAACTAACTAAGACTTACCTAAACCCTAAAAATCAATGCCTACATTCCCTCTAACCACATTCCCGCATGCTTACAAGAAGCTCCCAGTCTAATCATGGGTTAACGACATGAGATCCGAGGAAATCAAGAGGATCTCCCTAGTTTAGTAAACCTAGGAAATCCCACCTTGACTAATGCCGGTTACCCCTAACCATCACCGGTTAAGCTAGAAACCATCGTTGGTTACCCTTTTAACCCCAAAACAACCTTATTCTCAAGGTTGGTAGAAGGTTGGAAAAGATTGGAAAAGTTGGTGAACATTAGCACATTCCAGAGAGATATCGCATCTTCTGAGAGTGAATTCCAGTGAGAACACACATGCAAGGAAGGAGATCAAGCATCTTTTCTCTGTACCATCCATCCCAACAATGATCTGATCTAACCAAGTAAAGAGGAATGTACATGCAGCCCATGCAGAAGCTTTCCTTCGAGTTGGTGATCACTGCAGCCTTCAAAACCTCTCATCAACACCTCCAGCCCTCACTCACAGGCATCCAGGACTAGAATCCAAGTAAGTAGACGTTATACTTCTCTGGTTTATTCCATTTCATCATTATATTATCATATTTTGTTTACCTAGCCACCCATTGACCTCCCCCAACACTCACCCCTCCATATACCCATTAAAACCCCACCAAATCCTACCTAAATCACCCAATACCTCATCGACCAACCAAAGTCCATTGTGCAATCACAAAGGAGACCTAAATCTCATTTTGTGGCATTCAGAACTCCACAATCCGGCACCGGTTACACCCAACCACCACCGGTCACCCTTAACCGACATCGATTGTATTTTCCCATACAACCCAGAACAGTGACCTATCCACCTAATTCCCTTTCACCCTCATTCACCTGTGATCTACTTGAGACCTCTGTCAGACTTGCAGAGACCCAAAACTAGTTACTTGACCTTGGATCCTATTCTAACCTAGCTTGTTAGATTAGATCTATTTCTTATTGTGTTTTAAGTGAGATACCTAAATCATTTTGAATTACAATAGGATTTACCTTATTTACCACATTAAATTGTTTAAAATAGTGGACTGATAACCATCTAGGAAGTATCACACTTCCCGGATCTAGCATATGCTAGGCAGTTCACTGCATATATTGTTTAACTTTTTCTGGTGGTCTTGCTTTGTATTACAGGTAGTTCCTCCTAGCCAAAAGGAAGCTCTCACAATCAGTTGTGGATTCAGAAGTCATACGTGCACAACAACCCATCAACCAACATTTGAACAGGTATTCCTCCTATGCCCGTTACCCTATTTGTTTTGTCAATACTTCAAAGAAATGATCTAGAAAATGGTGAAACATTTTGGCACACCGGTGGGACCCATCCAGGGTTCCTTGCATTTCATTCATTCCTAGGAAAAGTTGTGTGTTTGTTTCCCTTCTGAAAAGCATACACATTAATTTTCTTCCTTGGTAACCCACCTTTTCTTTCTATTTTCTCTAAAGGAAACCTTTCTTTTGGTGTAATTAAAAAGAACCATTTCTTCATGTTTTCTGCATTGTAGTGAAAGAGCATCCCTCTTCCTCTTCATCTTTTTGTGTCATCCAACTTCACACTTCGATTTGGGCTTAAAAATAAGTGCATTGCATTCTGATTTATCGCATTAGCTCACATTAATTGAGGGCAACCTATATGCTGGAGGTCATGACCAGCTGATGGTTGAAAAATGACCATAGAAAGCACTTTCTTTCTCTTTCTCTCTCTCGAGTCTTACCAAACCTCACAAAAATTGAAAATACACACATTCTTAAACAACATCTTACCTGGAAGAAGTTGTAGGTGATCACATGATCACGACACAGTGGGCACCTAGCTCACTACTCTGTTGAGTCATACTTCAGAGTGAGGCCCACCCCCACCATAACATACCTGAAACCTCACCTTTTAGATCTCCTTCTTTGTAGGAAGCCATCCTCACCAAAAAACTCTATTTCACAATTCATGTGTCAGTCCTTAAATAGCATAAGCTAAACAAACATAATAGAAAAGGCACTCCTAGGATCACATTTTTCTTAGTGTTTCTACTTGGCTTGCGTTTTGAGGTGAGAGATCACGTTCTTCATTTTTTTCTTGTTCATCCTTGCATGCTCCTCATCACAACTGGTGTATTTCAGCTTCACCTGAGTGTGCTAGGCCATATCATCATCATTCTAGAATTTTGGGTCTGATTCTACATCAGATTTTAATTCACAACCACTTTTCTTTCATCACTTGTTTCAATTTCACATTAACTATCATCGGTTACCCTCTGACCGTCATCGGTTATACCCAACCAGCGTCGGTTCAGGTCCTTTTGTTAACCTACCCAAAAGGACATTTTATTCATTTTCTTCCACTTTTCATAGTCCCTATCACTGCCATCATTCCCATTGACATTGTAAAACACCATCAGATTTGGCATACTGTCAGATTTGACTTTCCCTAGTTTTTCACTCACTGACCATTTTCTACAGTGACCGGTAGTGGTTACCCCTGACTAGCGTCGGTTTTCCTTAACTGGCATCATTAGCTGTTTCACTTTCCAACCACCATTTGGTACCTAATCCACTTTTTACCATCAGATTCACCTGTTCTTGTTGTTTTTGTGTCATTTACAGAGAAGCAGCCCTACCTGATCAGTATTGGTTCACATGGTGTTGACCCGAAGACAAGCAAGCGCACTTGTGTTTCATGCTAGTTGTCAACCACTCCCACCTAGTCCTTCACCACCTTCCATTTTATCACCAGCCATGGATCCCATCCAACCTATCACTATCACTACCGGAGATGAGGAGTTCGCATGACTCCTTGACCAAAACCCTGCCGCCTTGTAGTTTTACCTTTCCCACTCATCCACTCGAGATGCCTCGGGTCAGTTGATATATGGCATGCCCATATCTATCCCCTCGACTCTCACTCCCACTCCTGCATCGGCCCATCTAGCTTTGTGTTACCCGCATCTACCTTACCCCAGTCGTTTCATAGCTAGGTCCTATACCCGCTATGACTGCCGTGTCTTCCACCACCTCCATTACCCCCGCCACATCCACCATACCCTCGACAACTACCCAAAACGTAACCTCATCCACCCCTAATGTCTCACACATACCCGTAGCTACACTACCACCTCCCAGTGTCGGTGACCCCTACCCCTTTTCAGAATGTGGTCCTTTCCATTCCACAATCATTAGCCCCCATTTCCACTAGGGTTACCATGACCCTTCCACCTCCATATACATACTACTATCACCTCCCGTTTCATCCATTATTCACTCAGGGTATGTACCCCCTGTTTCACTACCTTCTTCCCAATCAACCTACATGGCAGCACCATACACTGAGAGTGCCACCCTCGTTATATGCCCAAAACCAACCCTCTCACACTACAGGAGGCACCCAATCATGCAACCTACCAATGACCTAATCAAATTGATGTTGGACAAGATGCAGACATTAGAGGCATCGGTTTTCGGCTCCCATAACACTCTCACCTATGATGAGATTTTTACATGAGCCCATCCACCCATCCATTCCTATCCACCCATACCCGTGCATTGGGAAATGCCTAAATTCAATCATTTCAATAGCAAAGAAGACCCATACAACATTTGCGGTTGTTCAAACATGGGTGTTATCTGATCGCTCATGATGATGCCTTGCTCTTGAGAACCTTTCCCATGTCTCTGACTGGACCTACATTAGATTGGTATAGTGGGTTACCTAGACACTCTATATTCTCATTCAATCAGGTAGCCCAAGCCTTCTTGGATCATTTTTCTATCAATATCATCAAGAAGGTTACCATGACTGACCTATACTCCACGCGTCAATATGAGGATGAATCTATCACAGATTTTGTCACTCATTGGCATAGCTTGATCAACCAACTCACCTTCCAACTACCACAAATAGAACTCATTGAGCTCTTCACACGGGCTTGTGCTAGACATATCTCACCGACCTTGCAGGTCCAAACCTTTCGAACATTCGATGAAGCATTCACTATGGCACGAAAGTTAGAGATTCGGGCCATCAAAGAGAAGAAAATCCAATTACGCAATAAGAATTTGGCATTCAAGTTGAATGATACCTCTTCTTCTTCCAAACCACAAACCAATTATTCAAAAGCTAAGGGGGCACACTAACATAGTGGTACTCAAGGTTGGCCTAGCTCATCCATCAAATCAAGCTACCCCCTCATCTAATCTCTCACCCATCCAAACTTTTCAATTCAGATGAGAGCAACGGAAATACACCCCAATTGGGAACCTTACTCTTCTATCTTAGAAAATCTTATCAAATCGAGGCCATTACCCTTCCACCCATAAAACCACACACTAGTTTTGACCCTACTCACCCCATGCCCACATGGTATAAAGAACATGACTTCTGTAACTATCATCGAGTAAAGGGTCATAGTGATGAAATTGCATCACTTTCAAAAATATTGTCCAAGAAATGCTCGAGAAAGGTGAGTTAACCATGGATAATCCTAATGCACCTACCAACCAAAACCTACACATCTTCAAGAAACCATTTCCCAACCATGCCCCTTCATCTGATCAAACCGGTGAGACCTCAACTCATGATACCCATACCCATGAGGTCCATGCTATCTTTAATGACATACTGTCACCTCCCAATTACCTCACATTCCTTCCATAGAGGAAATCCTAGCCCGAAATCCTCCTTCCACATCAGAACCAACCTCCCCTATTCCTTCACCCATAGAGGAACATCTTTCATCTCCTTCATCACCTACGGAGGAGTCCCCACTAACATCGAGACCATCTCACCCCTGGCTTCTCCACTTAGAGAACCTTTACCCACATACCTCCTCCACCCATAGAGGAGCACCCATTACCTCCTCCACCCACAGAGGAGCACCCATCTCCTCCACCTATAGAGGAGCTCCCATCATCTCCTCTACCTATCATAGACCTAGTTGAGATACCTTTGCCTCTTGGTGAGCATTCTCCATCAGCTACCCAAAATCCTGCAGACCTACTTTCGGCTCTCCTACCCACGGAAGCTGAAGCTAGCCAATTTCCTATCTCTAAGACACATTTTATAGGAATTTCCATTAGGTCCTCATCAACTCCACCTACAGACGTGTCATTCTCATGTTTGGCCGATCACTTAGATTATGTGGATAGAGCCTTACTATGGGGATGCCTTTTGCTTCCTATCTCAATGCTAGATGCAGAGGTCACTTGTTGATACCTCCACTATCTACCCAAAAATATTTCAACCAATCAAACCAAACACAACCACCTCTATCACAACTCCTTCCATGACACCTATCATAGCTCAAACCACATCCTTACCCATAGCCCAATCTATATCTAAACCCAAACCCACACCTATGACATCATCCTCGACTAAACCTATTACCACTTTAGGGGTCACCCCGACTACCAACCTTACTCATCCACCTATCAAACTGGATTTAGCTACATCCTCCAAAGACAACACCACACCTACTCGACACCCAAACAAAAGCACCACACCCATAGAACTCATACCCATTTGCTGCCCAATCACACCTGCACTGTCCCATCCATCTTAGGATCTCAGCTTCCCCACATGGTCAAGAAACCTCCACCCACCAATAAACCAAAAAACACAACAACCCATTCCTTCCTCACAAACCTCTAATCTCCCCAGATGCCCAACATGACTTACACCAGCACCTGCAGCATCTTTACCACCCATACCTCCAATACCCTCAGTTATTACTTCACTACCCACTACATTTCAATCTTTGTCCCTTACACCTCCTACACGACCCACATCCTCTACCTTCACAACACCTCTGTTATCCCCATGGGTAACTCATCCTCTTCCCCCATCTACTTTTCCTTCTAGACCTCATACACCCATATCACCTTTACCCAAGAAGGTGTGACCCAAAAACAAAACTCCACTACCCCATAATAAGGTAGTCAAAACAACCACACACCCTCCTACCCGTCCATTTACTATACCCCTACCTAAACAAACAACATGAAACACCCAAAACCACACCAGCACCCAAACCCATAGCTCGACCCACTCCTCCTCTTCCAAAGACCATTCCTCAACAATCAACTACACCTACACCCAAACCCACGTTCACTTCCCATTGTGATCCACTAGCAGGGTCCTATGCCAAAATTTTAACCAACCTCCTTGAGACTTTGTCATCACATTACCTCCACTCAGACCTTATGACCCCCTCAAACCCAAGCCAAAAGGGTTTGATGATACTAAAATTTTGCACTTACCATCATGTGCCAGGGCACGATGTGGAAAACTGCAAGGCCTTGAAAACCATCCTTATCTAGTTGTGTCCCCAGAAGCCAACTTTGATGATGATGACCTTCTCGATGAGGATCTACTTCACCAACACCCATTCCCACACTGCCCACTCAACAACCACAAACTCCATCCTCACAGCTCCTAGAGCCACCCCAAGATTTGAAATTAACATGGTTCGCATTAGAGAACTTGCCACGCCACCACCCAAATGTCATTGTGCCCAACTCACCTCACGGGTTTTCTCCTCCGGTAGGTTTTTTCCCATCGTGTCATTATACCACTCACCCTACACCTTCTCCATTTTCCAACTCCCCTCAGATCAACATGATACACATCACTACACGTGCTCAGAAGGATAAGGGTAAAAAAAAAGGCAACTGACCCACCAACCAATCCTATACCCAACATACCATCTATACCCATACCTAAAATCACTATCATGCCCCCACGTACCCCATTTCTAATGGCGTCACACATCGCACCATGCTCAAACAATTACACCAGTCTCCCCTCAAAATGTCCCTATATGACCTCATCAAACCTCAGAATCCCATCGTCAAGCTCTCATGGAGGTTCTTCAATCTATTGAGGTTTTACCCAATGACCCTACACCCGTGGCCTCCATTATCACACCCCATCATGTAGCCTCTCTCACCAAATTACCACCTTCATCTTCACCCCACCCTATTCACCAAGTGGCCTCCCTTAGCTTCTCAGAGGAAGAGATCATGCCACACCAAAATGATGACCCGGACCCACCCTCTTCATCTTGTCCACATCGATGACATATGGGTACCATGTGTGATGATTGATGGGGCTTAGCATTAACATCATTTCATCCCATGCATTCACTCAAATGTGCATACCTGATAATTACATGCATAAACATCCGGTCATGTTGCATTCATTCAATGATGCTATCACCTCTACACTAGGTACCGTCATCCTCCACATTCGTGGGCCCCCACACTATTCCAGAATTGTTTTACGTTTTGGAAGGGGAATTCAATATAACCTATTGCTTGGCAGACCCTGGATTCGTGTCATGGGTTGCGTTCCTTCCACTTTGCATCGTTGTGTAAAGTTTGAACACGAAGGACACACCTATACCATTCCAGCTGACCCATCACCTTTTAAAACATGTAACATGCTTTACCGACCCAATGATGTGCTCATACCTATTAAGCCGACTACCTCCATGCAATTACTTCTTCACCTACACTTCCACTTACCAGTGCAGCCGCTACTTCTACCACACATACCTCCTCCATTCCTACCACTACCATAACCTCCATGGCTGACCCATCAACTTCCCAATCCATTAACTCCACCTCGCATCAACCTCGACACATCATCCATTCCAGCTACCTACATACCAACCACTGATCCCTTGGAAGGTGTTTTTCAATGCCTCACTCTGGGGGAGTACCGCCTATATAGTGTCAACACATTCCTTACTCCACAAGAGTATGGAAGTCTTCACCAACACCCTCGTTATGATCACCATATAGGAGAATGTCTCCTTTATGGTCCTCCTCACCTTCGTACTAGTCTCACCTATGGGGGACTTGATACTACCACTTACACACCGAACCACCACCACAAACTTGCCCCTTTTCCACTTGACTTCCAATCACTTACCAATCACCATTTCACCCACACCTTCCTACACCGATGTGCGTGGAAGGGTTTTGGTTTTGGATTTTATGAGCAAGGCCGCCATACCATTATTCCATGTACCACCAAAACATAATGACCGTAGTGGTATCGGCTTTCTGAACCACCTACCAAACAAGCCCGCATTGAACTCATTAAGGACACTAACCCTTCTCCACCTTCTTCACCCGCTCCACCTTCATCACCACCTTCACCGATGGAGTCGATGGATCTGAATCTATCCCTCCTAATTTTTTTTTCATAAACACCATTTCCTTGGGGCCTCTGACTTATCAATGCGTGAGGGTGAGGCCCCTTCCACTCTTCCCTTCTGTATCCTGAAATGATCGATGATGATACACCTTCAATTAATGTCATTCAATGTCAGGATGATGAATCCATACTCACCTACCTTGGTGTAGAAGACTCATATATTCATCGGTCATTACCTTCGAGACACAAACCATGTTGAATGAATCGACTATCGAGATCAACATTCATACTCAGGATGACCCGCACATCCTAAAGATCGAGACAATCTTTAGATGTTGTTGAACAGGAAGCCATCACTTCTTTTCTCAGAGATCATAACCATGCTTTCACTTGGTCTTATGCAGACATGCCTAGTATTGACCCCACCATAGTGGTCCACAATATCGTAACCATTCCCGATGCCAAACCCATTAAACAAAAGTTGAGGAAAATGCACCCTCGCATTGCCCTTCTCGTCAAAGAGGAACTTTAGCACCTTCTTTCCATTTCCTTCATCTTACCCATTGATTATCCTTGTTGGATTTCTAACATTGTCCCTATCACTAAGGTGATAGGGGACTCCATATTTGCATGGACTTCCGTGACCTCAACCTAGCATGTCCAAAAGATGACTTTCCCTTACCGGTATTGACCAGTTGGTTGACCTTACTGCTGGCCATGAGATGCTATCACTCATGGATGGCTTCTCGGGTTATAACCAAATCCTTGCTTGCCCCAGAAGATCAACACAAAACCTCATTCATCACCCCTTGGGGGACCTTTTCTGCTATCGAGTCATGCCTTTTGGCCTTAAAAATGTTGGTGCCACATATCAGCGGGCTATGACTTACATCTTCCATGACATCATGCATCACATATTGGAAGATTACGTGGATGATCTCTTGGCCAAATCTAAACACCACTCGAGCACCTAACCATCCTCAAAACCATCTTTGACCGTCTCATTAAATATTATGTCATCCGCCTTCAGCCAAAGAAGTGCGTCTTCGCGGTTCTCTCAGGAAAGCTCCTGGGATTTATCGTTTCCCTCCATGGTATAGAAGTTGACCCTGCTAAAGTCAAGGCCATTCTTGAAATGCCTCCACCACTAACCTTAAACAACTCCGTAGCCTGCAAGGTAAGTTGCAATCTATTCATCATTTCATTTCACAATTATCGGATCGGTGCCAACCATTTCATCATCTACTCAAGAAGGATGTCTCCTTTAAATGGGATGATGACTATGCCAAAATTTTGAGGCCTTAAAACAATACCTTCTCCAACCACCCGTACTCATCCCACCTAAAGATGATCAACCTTTTTACCTATACATATCGCTACTACCGATCACTCCTTGGGAGCCATGCTCATCATCGCGATGAACAACATAGGGAGCAGGTGGTTTATTACATAAGCCATACTCTTTTGGACTATGAAACCGATACACCCATCCCTGAAAAACTTTTCTTAGCCTTAGTTTTTTTGCCACCAAACTCGTCATTACCTACTCAACCACAAAACCTATGTTGTGACCAACACGACCCCTTACACTTCATGTATGCCAAACCTTATCAAAATCAGTGTGCCGCATGATGGCTTATGCTTTTAGCTGATCTTGACCTCAAATTCATTCATCAAAAGTCCATCAAGGGCCAAGCTATCGCTGACCAATTGGCGACACACCTATTTCGAGGATCAACCCTCTAATTTTGACTTTCCAGATGAGTCGATTGCTACCCTTTCCCTGGATGAACCCCCTTACCAAATGACACTCTTCTTGATGGTTCCAAGTGTCAGCGTGGGGGTGGGGCTGGTATTATCCTCATTCCCTTGAGGGTGAACCCATGCCTTTGTCTTTAAAATTAGATTTTGAATGTACCAACAATATTTCCGAATATGAAGCACTCAGTACTAGGTCTCGAGCCACCTATGCCCTAGATGTCAAATCAATCAACATCTTTGGTGATTCTCAATTGGTCATAAACCAAGTCAATGGTATGTACCAATGTGTAATGAGATACTTCAAAAGTATAAACATCATGTAGACATACTTTTGACCACCTTTGATCGTTACACCCTTCAAACCATCCCACGTTCAACCAACAAGTTTGTAGATACCATGGCCTACTTAGCTTCCCAAATACCCACTTCACCCGCCGATTCTAAAATCTTTGTCACCATATAATGACTCCAATCACCTTCTTATTTACCTCATGATGTTTACTCGATTGGAACCACTACCCCCGACCGAGTGACCTTTGGTATAAACAATACTCTGACTACCTTTCTCTCTCCATCTTACCTCTTGATCTCACCGTAATGGAAAACGTGCCTTCCTTAAAAAGGTCTCTCGTTACGTCATTCAGGGGCCTCCTCTATAAGCGTGGCTTTGATGGTATTCTCTTACGATGCCTCACAAGTTTTGAAATTCCTTATACCATTAAGGAAGTTCATGATGGCATATGTGGAGGTCACTTCAGTGGCCTTGTTGTTGTTAAGCGTATTCTTCACCTAGGCTATTATTGGCTGACCCTTAACCATGATTGTTGTGACTACATCAAACATTGTGTAAAATGCCAACAACATTCCAATCTTCATCATACACCCAGTCATGCCTTACAGGTCACCCGTGACCTTTGGCCCTTCTCTCAATGGGGTTTGGATCTTGTCGGAGAATTAATCCCCATTCTTCTCTCAATGGGGTTTGGATCTTGTTTGGATCAAATGTGTAAAATCCATTCCATCTTTCTTCATGCCTTACATCAAAATGGATGGATCAGGATTAACCCCCATTCTTCCCAACGACATCAATGGATCATTACCGCTACCGAATACTATACAAAATGGGTGGAAGCCATACCACTCATCTCCATGAAAGTTGAGAAAATATGTGAGTTCATTAACCACCACATCATTTGTCACTTTGGTGTTCCTCATCACCTCATCACTGACAATGGAAAACAATTCAAAAAAAAACATTGCAAAAACTTTGTGATGCCTTCGGCATTCAGCTTAGTTTCTCATCACCTTATTACCCAAACCAATGGCCAAGCCGAATCCACTAACAAAACCTTAAAAAAAATTCTTATGAAAGTGGTTGATGATCTTTGGGAAGGATTGGCATACGCACATTCCATTTTTTCCCTGTGGGGGCATACCGCACTAGTATTCACACTTCCACTGTGGCCTTTTTTTTTCTCTAGTCTACGGTACAGAGGTAGTCCTGCCTCGAAGTAGATCCCCTCACTCCACATTTCTCTCCATGACATGCTCAATGATGATGACTTTTGTCAGGACCATTTAGCATAGCTAGAGTTATTAGATGAACGTCATCTTAACGCTCTGGATCACCTTCAAGTTTACCAAAAATGTATCAAATGTGCCTATGAAAATGTGTCCATGAATGAACCTTCCAAGTTGGTGACCTTGTCCTGAAAGAAAATCAACATGTAACTAAAGTAGAAAAAAGTAAACGGGGAAAATTTTCTCCTAATTGGCTTGGACCATACATCGTGACTCATACCTATGGATCAAGTGCTTATCATTTATCATCACTCGATGGTAAACCAAACCTGAGCCCCTTAACACCTTGCATCTTGACCATTCTATTGTTGACTTGTAGTCCTACCTCACTTTTGTCTCTTTCCATGCTCGTCCCTTGAGTGCTATTCACTCCATACACCTCATTAACGATTAAACAAGAATCATGTGAGTACCCATCACTTGTTATCTTCTCTTGAATATGTGTACCATGGTGCTGCACATAGCATGATTCTCATGGATACTTTTCATCTACCTTTAGATGAGATCCCATGGTCATTTCACCTTGCCTTTTGAACAAGAGTCTTATTCTCCACCTTGGTCTTGTCCATGACTTCAAAGACCTCACATGGGACCAAACTCCTTGAGTCAAACTTCTAATAAAAAGATGACTCCCTCAAAAGGACATCTTCCTCTCGACAACTTCTCTTTATAAATAGACTGCTCCCTCGAAGGACAGCTATGTAAAGCTCTAAAAAAAAAAAAAAGCAACCGAAGCTTCCCGCATCGATCAACTTCACGAAGACCTCAAGGAGTTAAATTTTATTCATCCCATATAGACTTCCGCATCGATCAGTCTATCTCAACTATAAGTCAAAACACTCAACCTTTTTGTCATGGACTTGCCCATTGTGATCTAGGTTCTCTTGCCCAAAGCATCATGCTACCTATACCATATAAAAATTACCCACTTTTCACCCTTCAAACCATGCCCACTCTCATTTCCTACTGCCTCAAGGGACTTCTTGGAACTTAGACATTTGGTGATCATGTGACTACTTTTCACCGTAGAATAGTCCATCATGCAATGTCTTTAGGGTCTTACGTTCATCACCTCACCAAGGTATGATCTACTCGGTATGATCCTACCAATCAGGTGGCTTTATTGCCCCCTCTTATCTTTTAACCATCTTTGTTTACGTTTTGATTACCTTATATAGGACTTGGTCCTCGATGCTTACTTTTGGGGTAATCTTCTTCTTTCACCACAATCACCCTCACCTACATCATTTTACCTATAATCTACCCACACCTAACAAACCTAAACCCACAACATGCCCAAAAACCTACCAACTCATTTTCATACCTCCTCATATTCTTCCCTAGCTTATGGGAGAACTACATCGGCTTGAGGTCCCTTTTTTCCGGGACTATGTAGGTAGCACTCTGAGGGCATGGGGCCCTTGGAGGTTAGCTCGGCCATCCTCTACCCTAAACAATTCATCTTCCATGTGCCTCACATTACATCACACCTAACTTTGTTTCCCTTTTATACCCAAAATTGGAAATTAAACCACATACATAACAAGTTGTTTCATATTTTAAACATTATCACAACATACATTTATTACGCCTACCATTTCTCTATCATCACTATGCATAGATTATACCACATCTCACATATGACCCATATTATCATTCATTGCATAAAATAATGAATCACCACTTCACCTACTTTGACTCAACCATGCCTAAACAAACCTAACTCAACCATGCCTAAACCTAACCTAACTCAACCATGCCTATAACCTAATCCATGCCTCCACCACCTGACTGATCCATGCCTAAATAACTTTGACTCGATCCATGCCTAACTTGACCTCGACTCCATGCCATAACCTAAATTTCGAATGACTCTGACTCGATGCCTAAAAAACCTGACTCGATCCATGCCTATACCAACCTGACTCCATCATGCCTAACTCACCTAATTTCCATCCATATCATCAAATAATCATAATCATAAACAAATCAACAAATCAAAAAAAATCATCATAAACACATAAAAATCAAATCAAAAATACCATGTATCTCATCATATAAATAAATCAATGTGTATCTCAAATATACATGGCTATCTCATCATGTCCATCATCTCAAAATCATCGGCATGTAGGCTGATATATAATACAAAATGTCATCGGCACACAAGCCGGTCTCATATATACAATAAAATAATGAATCAATACAAAATCTCTTGGCACACAGGCTGGTATATGCTCAAAATATACAAAATCACTCATACATCCTCACTATCTTGCACGTAGGCCGGTATGTGATCAACACTATAAATATCTCTCGCACGTAGGCTGGTATATATCACACAAAATCTATCATACATCAAAAAAAGGTGACCGCAAATCAGGCATCTCGGTGGATGTCCTCCATCTCATATCACCTATACCCTCGGCCTCCTGGGTCCCCTGTTGGCACCTCAACTAGAGCTGGTCTCCGTATGTTAGTAGCCTCTACCTGATTGGGCCTCGGAGCTCGTTGACCCAATGCTCTCACACTGTGAGTGTGGGATCTGTCCTCTCATTGGATGCTGTTGTGCCCTATACTCGGCATAGGATATAAAGTCTATCCCAACCACCATCAGCTAGTCTGATAGTACCTAGCCTCACCTAGGGCATCCCGTAACCTAGATATAGGCACATGGTATGTGGTGGTCCCATAGGTCTCGGCCCTGTACCTACCTGTGGGACCTTATCCCGCTCCCTGCCTATGAAGCTGGGACCTGGGACCTGGTCTGTGATGGTGGTGCCTGTGGTGGTGCCCCCTACCCCTATGCCTATATTTGGGCTGTAAGACCCCAATCTATGCCTAGGTTGTGGCCAACTGGCCCTGTAAACCTGCCACCTGAGCCTGTAAGGCTACCACCTGACCATCCCCCTCCTCTCCATCTCCATCTCCTCCACCTAGCCATCTGGGCCTGCAGACTAGCCACTGTACGTGTAGCTCTGCTACCTCCACCTCTGAGCCCTCCAGTTGTGTCTGTAGTATACCCAACTAGGTAATGAGCATAGCTACCTACCCCTGTAGGGGCATCTCTCTACATTGTAATGGTGGCTAGATCCAGCTGCCCCGGTTTGGGTGGTATGGCTCATAAGTGAGCCACCCACCACTATCTATACCTATCTGTACACCCGGCATCATCTATCCACCGGTCCACTAGCTACTCCCTCCCCCCTTGGGCACTGTAGGCTGTGGTAGAGGTAAGGGCCTCTCCACGTCATCTCTCTCGAGATCTTTGTGGGAAGGGTGGAGGAATGTCTGTACTAGCCCAAACTACCATCGGACTCTATCTACCGGGATCATCTCATCCTCCCGACATGGTGACCCTGTATCCATCTCTCTAGCTAGAGCTCAGCTAGCTCCTCATGCATATGCCTATATGAGGGAATCCCACATATGGCCTCCATATAATGTCCACTCAGATAACCCCTCCAGTAACTACCAGGAAATGGGCCACATCATGTGTCGGCCTATCAGATCTCCACTCTCCTATCACCGGCACCCATCTCTTGTATCCCACTCACACAAATCACATTGGGAATGCATCTACTCGGGGCATCCCTATAGGATGCACACAAAAACTATGTGCTCGTATGCCCAATAGTGTAGTAAAATGTACAACACATGTTGAACTTGCGTAACCACCCATATGCCCACAACTCCCTATACAGCTGCACCAAGAATGTTGGTGCCTAGGAAAAGTGGGTCTCATGCACCATCATGTCATGGAGTACCCCCATCAGTGATCGGGAAAGCATCCACCCTCTGCATCTGGCAGTGCATAGCAGCACACTGCCTCCATCAACAGAACCACTAGCCTCGTCTCCTCCGGATGGGCTAGGTACATCTCTCCATAGCTCAAGCTAGTGCTATGGAATCTCAGATCAGCCATCCCCTCTCCAAAAATAGTCACAATCAGCTCCTCGGAGGCCTCGGAGGAGATAGAATAAACTGGGCACCCAATATGGGTAGCCTAAGAATCTAGAACATGTCCTCCAGGGTGATAGTCATCTCACCCATCGGCAGGTGGAACGTGTTGGTCACGGAGTCCCATCTATCGATGAGTGTGACCATCAAACTAGGATGCCGGACTACATGTCTATAGTGATGAACCCCACTCAAGCCCACTACCTCCACATGTTGCAGCTCCTCGGGGTTTGCACACCATGTGCTTGTCACCAGTAGAGGTGGAACCCTATCTTGCATATGTAGTTGCACTCTCCCTGCATCAATACAAGCACACCATTAATTTACATATATCAATCCATATTCAACCATTATCATTTCCCTATACCTTATTTTCACCCTACCCATCTCACCTACCTAGCCCACACCACTTTTGGACCTTTTTCCCCCTAATCTAACTAGTACCGGTTCAGCCTAACCGACCCCGGTCACCCTTTAAGCGCACATTGGTCACCTATTTGGTGACCGATACCGGTTCACCCTTACCGACCCGGTTACCCCTTAACCGGCATCGGTCACCTGTTTGGTGATTGATACCAGTTCCACCTAGCGACGTGTCGACCAAACTTGACGACTTGCTGTCGGTCTTTGTCATGGAAAAACCCATGATTTTCCAAAACCCCCTTTCTAAAAAACCTCCCCCTACCCCTTTTACCCACCTACAATGACCTAAACTACCCTTGGACCTCCACCCACCACCCCTATCCCATTTATTACCCTCCCCATCCCTCCTTTTACCCAATATACCCCCATTCCCAAATTTAATTTGTGCCCACCCACAAAAATGAAAAATCAACACAACCTACAAACAAAACTAAAAAACTCCTCTAATCTATCAAATCCACAATGTAGAGTAAAGTGCTTACCTCATCGCCTTTGCCCGCCATCTCGGTGGGCATGTTAGCCCATTTATACTCGGTGGGCCACCCGATCCCTCTCGGCCTCTGCCATCACCGAATACCTACTCAACCTCTCACCAATCGAATCCCTCGTAATGATCCTGTGGACCCACTGCTCACCAATCAATCACTCATCAATCACACTTTGCCTGACTCACTATTCCATTTCATCTGGACACTTTTCTCTCTTTTCTCTCTTTTTTTCATTTTCTCACTTGAACAATAACAAATGAATAACAAAAAATATGGATTTTTTTGTTTTTATAACAAACTTGACCTAACCGACGTCGGTTACCCTTGACTAGCATCGATCGCGTGCCCTACCTAACCATCATCGGTTTCCCTCTACCGACGTCGGTTATCCATGACCGGCATCGGTCACCATCAACTACACATTGCCCTACATTTTAACCTTTACCCTACCCCTACCTCCCTTTTTGCCCCACCCAACCTTCACCTTGATCATTTACCCCACCCCACCTTTACCCTACCCATTTACCTCACCTTTCCTGACCAAATCATTTACTACCTCCCTTAGTCCTCCTTGGGGACTCATTATTTTACCCCTACCTTGGCCTTACCCATGCCGTGATCTAGATATTTGGACCTGGACCATCGTTAGTGACCTTTGACCTCATGTGTTTGCTATACCTTATGGCAATTGTTACCTGTGTTGTTGACCTAATGACCTTACCTAGCCTATTTCATGACCATTTATCCTGACCCTACCTTTGGTGTACTGGAACATACCTAAATGTTCCTGCACCTAACCTACATCATGTTTCCTGACCATATCCTATACCTTGGATACGGAATCACTTCAACCTTGTTTGGATAAACCTATCGACCTTAGACGATGTAGAGTTTTCCTACTCTTCAACTGGTAGCGTGTTGTAGTTTATATGTGTGCGTGTGTTTGATTATTGCTACCTTTGACCCTGACCCATTACCTAGATTACCCGAGTAGACCTTTAAACCTTTTTTCCCCATTCCCCACCTTCCTTTTTCTCACATTCACCTTTTATCAAACCACTCACCGATTCTACCTTTGGCCTCGTCAGTTCCTGGTTTGAGGGGATCACCTTTACCCACACATGGGGCAACCACATCTTATTTTTGTTAGCGTCGCTTACCAATACAAGCTACATGCAACAAAAAGGGGCAAAATGTAGACACTAAAATTAGGTCACACTCCCCTTTGATCCCTCGACAAATAAGCACCCTTCATCACATTCACCTAGCCATGGCCCCCTTCACCCCACTAATATTAATTTAATTAATTTAATTAAATTAATTCATTATCCTCACCATATTTATTATTTAAATATCTTAATTTAAATAATATCCACACATACACTTCACTTAGACACCTCACCAAGCTAACTCACCCTAAAACCTATTCTTAGTAAGTTGCCATAACTAACTAAGACTTACCTAAACCCTAAAAATCAATGCCTACATTCCCTCTAACCACATTCCCGCATGCTTACAAGAAGCTCCCAGTCTAATCCGTGGGTTAATGACATGAGATCGAGGAAATCAAGAGGATCTCCCTAGTTTAGTAAACCTAGGAAATCCCACCTTGACCGACGTCGGTTACCCCTAATCATCGTTAAAGCGGAACCACCGTCGGTTACCCTTTTAACCCCAAAACAACCTTATTCTCAAGGTTGGTAGAAGGTTGGAAAAGATTGGAAAAGTTGGTGAACATTAGCACATTCCAGAGAGATATCACATCTTCTAGAGAGTGAATTCCAGTGAGAACATGCATGCAAGGAAGGAGATCAAGCATCTTTTCCTGCATAACCATCCCAACAATGATCTGATCTAACCAAGCAAAGAGGAATGTACATGCAGCCCATGCAGAAGCTTTCCTTCAGTTGGTGATCACCTGCAGCCTTCAAAACCTCTCATCAACACCTCATCCCTCACTCACTAGGCATCCAGGACTAGAATCCAAGTAAGTAGACATTATACTTCTCTGGTTTATTCCATTTCATCATTATATTATCATATTTTGTTTACCTAGCCACCCATTGACCTCCCCAACACTCACCCCTCCATATACCCATTAAAACCCCACCAAATCCTACCTAAATCACCCAATACCTCATCCCGACCAACCAAAGTCCATTGTGCAATCACAAAGGAGACCTAAATCTCGTTCTGTGGCATTCCCAGAACTCCACAATAAGAATCGGCACGGTTACACCCAACCACCACCGGTCACCCTTAACCGACATCGGTTACTGTATTTTCCCATACAACCCAGAACAATGACCTATCCACCTAATTCCCTTTCACCCTCATTCACCTGTGATCTACCTGAGACCTCTGTCAGACCTACAGAGACCCTAGAACCAAGTTATTTGACCTTTGGATCCTATTCTAACCTAGCCTGTTAGATTAGATCTATTTCTTATTGTGTTTTAAGTGAGATACCTAAATCATTTCGAATTACAATAGGATTTACCTTATTTACCACATTAAATTGTTTAAAAGCAGACAGGTAGTTCCTCCTAGCCAAAAGGAAGCTCTCACAATCATTTGTGGATTTAGAAGTCATACGCGCACAACAACCCATCAATCAAAGCATTTGAACAAGTATTCCTCCTACACCCGTTACCCATCAAAGTTTCATAATGAACTATAGTGTGGTGTCATTGGAATTTTTTGGTGTTGGTAAACTAGAAATGTCAAAGGTTTTGCATTGTTTTTTAATGATCATACCAAACCTGGTTGAAGTCAGTGCATTGTGGGAACATGTTATTTGTTTTATGAGACAGATGGGCCTTGCAAATAGGAGAGTTTGATGATCATGAATGAATAATGTGGATGAATTGGTTGAGAAAGATAAGGAATAATGCCTGCAAAATTTTTTTTTGAGTATAATGGTTTCCATTCGAAGTGATTGGATATAACTCTTGATGCATTTTATATCTTCTGACTGCACTCTGAGTTCATTTCAGTCCTCTTTTTAGGCAAAAAAGTCTCCAATATTTGGCATTTTGATTTGGAAAATTTCCCAAAACATGCATAAATCAACATTCTAGAAATACATAAGAAATTTCCACTATGTTAAATTTGACAGGAAAATGACCATTACCGAAGACCAAAAAAAGTGCAAAATGACGACCATATGGATGTCAAGTTTTAGCTAGCCTAAACTATTTCACACATGCATTTTTAAAGTTTTGAAGTTTCGTAAATTTTGGGGGTCTTATCTTTGCCTTCATGTGGTTGGTTTATTTTTATGAGATGTGATGGGTGGAAATTTTAAAGTCGATATATATGGCACTTATGCATATGATGGATGACATTACAATTATTTGCATTTTCGAGATGACATAATAGTTGAATTTAATGATGAATGCTTGATGGTTTGTGATTAGTTAATAGTGCATTTGATGTCTAGTGGGCCCTTCCTTTTTATGACATCCCGAACTCATTTAAATGTCTTATTTCATTATATTATTTCCCAAGTCCATTTATAAGACTTATGTTTTAAAAATCACTTTCAAAACAAAAGTAATATAATTTTATTTAAAATGTCATTATATTCGGTTGAAATTGAATGGGCTCATGAGGAAGCTATAAAGGGACTTGAAGAAGATGATGAAAAGGGGAAGAAATCAGGTATTGCAAGTTTATGCAATTATTTCCATTTTGAAATATATTCAATGCAAATAATTTCTGAAGCAAGTGATCTTTCAGGTGTTTGATGAATTTGTTTTGAGGTTTTGAGAATGATTTTGAATGCACAGGTATATCCAGTTTAAACTTTATTATTTTGATTATCTGTTTTAAATTGCATTCTTATCTAACCGATTGCAGATTTATGTATATCTAGAACATGCTATGAAAATTTTCATTTCAGATCTTAGGCATATGTGAATCATGGTTGTTTAGCTTTGATTTGATCATAACTTGTAAATATGTTGATTCAAGCAATTTTGTACTAATTTTCCATAAATGCAAAATTGGTTTTCTTGTCATCATGCTTACAATTTTCTATTTTTGAAGTTTATGTGAATATGTACATATTTTTGGGTGTACATTTTGTTATTTTTGAGATCATACAACCATTTTGACAGTCTATTATGGATTGATATTAAGAGCAATCACTTTTCTTGGGTTCATTATATAATTTATAACATTTAAGACCTTGAATATTTTGATCAAAGGAGTTAAAAGTGTTATTCAAGGATTTTACCTTTTCAAGAGGTTACCTTCTCTATAAGTTTCACTCTATCAGATAAAGGTAATTAAACAATAAATTATATGATCATAGTATGGAGTTGTGAGAATATTTGTCATGAAAAATGGGATATAAGGAGAGAATTGGTCTATTTTAGTTTTGTTTGGTCTCATGTTTTTCTCTTTTATTTTGTTATTTGTGTGTCTTTTCTTTGTTTCTTTCTTGTTTGTATATTCTCTCTTTTTCGAATGAATTAAATGATATTCCTAGAATCTTAGGTTTTTTTTTTATAAATTATTTAAGATATAAACTACCCTACACTTAGAATATTTTCTAATTCCCTCATACGATTAAAGCTAGTTTGATTTTGTCTTAACCTTTACGATAGGTAAAAGGGTTGATTTAGTTTTCATTCAATTTTCGTTAAAAATGGGGCATCCATCTTAGATGACCTCCTCCAACATCACTTATTACATTACCACCTCCTAAGCTATCTGATCATCGAGGATGGAAACTTTCCTGGTATGAATTCAATGTTTTCTATGATTACCACAGAACACGAGGCCATTCCATAGAATATTGTAGGGATTTTCACTTAAAATTTCAAGAAACTAGCATTCCACTCTACCTTCCTTCACAATTAAATACAACTTCAACATCAACATTGTCATCATCAAATCTTGAAGAATCCATACCTAAAACACCTTCTCATTGAGTTGATGATGTACACATCACTAATCATTCACAAAATTATGATAAAGAATCATATGAGTCCAAGAAAAGTAAAAACATCATTTCTATACCTCCACCTCCTAAATTATCAGCTTCATCTTACAAACCCAAAGTATCTATTTCCTTAGCTCCTAAAGCGTTTAATCAAACACTTCCACCTAGAGCCAAAATTTCAATACAAGCAGCAACACCCCCTTTCACTACTGATACAAAGACAAAAGGTTTTCATCAAGCAACTACACCAATCCCTTGTCAGGATGTCACTTTATGAACTAGTCTAAACATCACCGTTTCACAAACAAGCTATGTTAGAACCCCTTAAATCTGCCACCGTACGTACCCAGCCATTATCCATTACCTTTCACAAAATTTATAGGTTCCCTTAAAGCATCTACCATTATATCATTCGAACCATCTGAAATTCCCTCTCTCAGACCAAAGGACCATGACCTACCATTCTTCATTACCATGAAATCAATGACATTTCCATGAAAATGGTCATGATTGAGAGTGGTGTTGTCATTAATATCATATCATCCCTTGATTTTGACCAAGTTAAGCTACCCAACACTATTATCACTCAAACACCAGTATTATTTTGATCCTTCAACAACACTATCACACCCATGTTAGGCACTGTCATACTCTTGCTCAAGGTTGTTGTCAAAACCCTACCAGAGCTCTTCTACATAATATAAGGAGAGTTTTGATACAACATGTTATTAGGAATCCATTGAATAATCACAATGCATTATGTTCCTTCCACCATCCATTATTGTCTCAAATATGAACATGAGGTTTGAACCTTCACTTTCCCCGTTGATCCAAATCCATTCACCGATCATTACATGATGTACAACCTAAACAACATTCTCATGCCTAAATCCACATTTGAGTCATCTAATGAATCATCTAGTAGCACATTTATCTCTTCTTCCAAGTTACCAGATGATTCCTCTCTCAGTGAAGTTTTAAAATTTCTTACGCTTGGGGAATACCATCTCCTCATGCTCAACTCAATCCCTTCACACTGAAACATACAACCATCCCAATAAATAACTAATGTATGACCCAAACGTGGGAGATATTATCTCTTATGGTCTTGATTATCTCAAAACAAACCTCTTCTATGGGGGAATTGATAATACTACATCCCATATTATTAATCCACACCATGTCATGTCATTCACATTCAATTTCAAATCCTTCAACAATCCAAACTTTTCTCGTATGTATCTTCATCATTGTGCATGGATAGGTTTTGGCCTCAGTTGATATGAACAATGAATCTATGACTTGGTTGTCTTGCATTCCCTTAAATCCTACAAGAAAAGTGGCTTAGGGTATAAAATTTCCAGTTCGAGATATACGAAGCCACTACATCTAAACTTAATACAACCATTTGCGAACTAGAACCATCATCACCAACAAACCCTTAAGATCATATGGACACGTAAGACACTCTATCCAGCCCACCTTTTTTTTTTAATCAATGTTATATATTTAGGGCCACTTATCAATCCAATCACTCCACTAAATCATTACCCCTTGTTTGGATAGAAATGGTTGAAAAATATTCACCTACTTTGTGGATATCCTTGATTCAAGATGACAAGGATATTCTTTCCCATATGGGAGCTAAAGATAATTTTCTTTAGAAATCCCTACCATCTAATACACCAACTCTTCTTAATGAATCCACCCACAATGTTAAATTAGGCACCCCACATAATCCTCACATAGTTAAGGTTGGTCAATCCTTAAGTCCACAAGAACTAGATGATTTCACTTCATTCTTAACAAAGTATCACCAAGATTTCACTTAGTCATACAGTGATATGCCTAGAATTGATCCTAAAATTTTCATACACAACATAGTCACATATCCCGATGCTAAGCCAGTTAAACAAAAACTTCATAAAATACATCCCCATATATCTCTCCTTGTTAAGGAAGAGTTGCAATGCCTCTTATCTACCAACTTTATCATACCCATTGATTACCCAAAATGGGTCTCCAACGTCATCCATGTAACTAAATATTCATGAAAGATATGTATCTACACAGACTTAAGGGATATCAATCTTGCTTGTTTGAAAGATGATTTCCCTCTTCCAAACATAGATCAACTTGTCGACCTAACAACCATCCATGAAATGATTTCCCTCATGGATGGTTTTTGGGTTATAAAAAAATCCTCATTGCCCCCGACAATCAACATAAAACTTCTTTCATCACCCCTTGGGGAACCTTCTTCTACTGTGTCATGCCATTTGGTCTTTAAAAAGTTAGGGCTACTTATTAATGCACCATGACATACATTTTTCATGACCTCATCCATAAAATTGTCAAAGAATATGTCAATGAAATTTTAGGAAAATACAAATCATGAAAATACCATCTTGGCATCCTTGAATCAATTTTTACTCGTCTCATCCAGTTCTATCTTTGTCTTAATCCTGCCAAGTGTGTTTTTGGTGCTTTCACTGGAAAATTTTTAGGATTCATCATATCCATCTGAGGAATTGAGGTTGACGCAACAAAGGTTAGAGAAATAATTGAAATGCCTCCACCTTCTAATCTTACACATTTTTTAGCCTTTAAGGTAAATTGCATTCATTTGAACATTTCATATCACAACTTTCTAACTATTGTCAACCATTTCACCATTTACTTCACAAGGATGTAGAGTTTCATTGGGATTCTTATTTCCATAAATCCTTCGATGAAATCAAACAATATCTATTATCACCTCCTATTTTACTCCACCTCATGAAGGGGAGCCATTTTATCTATACATATCCACTTCAAAACATGCTCTAGGAGCTATGCTCACCCACCATGATAATCAAGGTCATGAACATGGTTGTATACTACATTAGTTGCACACTCCATGAGTATGAAATGTTCAAGCCAAAAACAATGTTGTGCGTTATATTTCACCACCTCCAAAATTCAAAATTATCTCCTCAATCATAAGACATATGTCATCACCAATTTTAATCCACTTAAAACTATATATTCTAAACCTTATCATAATGATCACATCACTCGATGGCTTATGCTCATGATTGAATTTGACCTCAAAATTATATCACAAAAATCTATTAAGGGTCACGCTATTGCAAATCGGCTCTCTAAAGAACCCCTTCCTGATAATCAACTCCCTCATGAATGCTTCCCCGAAGAACCCATCAACAAAATTGATGAATCTAAATTCATCCCCATTAAAATGACTCTCTTCTTTGATGGTGCTAAATTCCAAGAGGGGGAGGAGATGGATTTACTATCATATCTCCCTATAACATCCCACTTCCACTGTCATTAAAACTTAAATTTTAATGTACTAATAACATGGTAGAATATGAAACCTTAATAATGGGTCTAAATATTTCCATTCTCTTAGGTGTCCACATCCTTTAAATCTTTGGAGATTCAAAACTTGTTGTCAGTCAAGTCAAAGGTGGATACCAATGTAAAAATGAAATCCTTCAAAAATATAAAGTTGTCAACTACCTCCTTAGTGCATTTGATCATTATATCATTTAACCCATTCCATGATCGTCTAACAGGTTTGTAGATACTATGGCATCCCTCAGATCCATCATCCCTTTTGAAACCTAAAAATCAAAGGATAGAACTAAAATTTATGCGGTTGTTCAACGCTTAGATCATCCTTCACTTCAAAATGAGATGCCTTCCACTAATGTCATTGACAACAATACACACGATCCATTGTACACACATGTATATGATTATCTTCTTTGAGTGAGAACTCCCATCGATTTATCACATGGAGCTAAATGATCATTTATTCAACACACCACCCACTTCATCATCATAGGTGGTATTCTTTATAAATTCATTTTTGATGACATACTATTACGATGTCTTAATTCACATGAATTAACCAGAGGAATCAAAGTATACCATGATAGCATCTATGTGGGTGACTTGATTGGAAATTCCATTGCTAAAAATTATATGGATATGGTATTACTGGCCTAACATCACCAAATATTATTGTTCCTTTGTAAATAAATGCGTTAAATGCCAAATCCACTCTAATCTTGATGCAGCCTAGAATTTCTGTGAATAACCCAAGCGCATTGGAAAATAATGTATCTTGAGCTAAGCACTCACCCAAAGTGCACAAAGGTACTAGGCCCCCTTTAGAGTTACTTGTACAAGATGTTAGTGTGATGATGTTTACACATGTTCAGCTTCATAAGTAGACATAAACATTCCACAGTTGTAAAATCTAGATATAGATCTTAGAGAATCACGATAAATGAACTAAAAATAACTATGATACAATTAACCATACAATAACCAAATTTAGTCATGTCTAACACCATTACCCAGCCAATATGTTCCATTTCATAATTGTTGTAAAACACAAAAGCTTCTTACACTGTAAAGTATCTCCATGAGTCATGTACATGTCAAAACTAAGCAGCACAACTCTACATTAATTCACCATACTACTAAGCTATGCAAGTCAATACATATTTATATGGGTGGGGACTTTCCTCCACCACCTATGCACTTCTTAAAATAGTTTGCATATTGATAATAGCCATTCACCTTTACAATAGTATTCACAACATGTTAGTGCTCTAAAAATAGATGTCCTATAGTTAACTCCAAATAGAAATCCTATTATTAGCTTAAACTATGCATGGTGCTTATTTTCCACTTGTTCCCAAAATACCATTGTGTGGAGCACAAGTTTTTATCTCTATGTGTTCTTTACACACTATCTCAAAAAATAGCCCTTATCCACAAAAATAGCTAAGTCCTGAGCTTGGGCACTTCAACACTATTATAGCGTTGCGCACTTCTAGTGCCCTATATTCACGCACCCAATACTTAGAATATTTCTGGATGTTTAACATTACCCCACACTAGAGTACATTGTCATCCCGACATTGTGAATTCCTTCATATTTCTTCAATAATAAAGATCAGGTAATGAAAGAATGAACCAAACTTTGTACAAAAGAATGAAATTTATTCTACAACACCCTCTTCTTCAACTGGAAGGATTAATTATGGATATTCATTTTTTAGCTCAGCCTCCAAGGTTTGTCAGTCACTCAGTGCATTCCTCATTTTCTCTGGAATATCAATGGTTATGTCATCCAATTCGTCCTAAGTGATATCTTTTCCTTCTCATTCTATAGTACCCAGATAACATTGGCCATACCTAATAACATTCCCTCCATAAGGTCCATCTTCTACACTATGAGATTTATAATCTCATTAATCCTTTCCTTGTGCAGATCTTGGGCTAATGTGAGGGCCTCACACTTTGTTTTTACCGGTGCCAACCTTTTTGTGCACCCAAGTGTTTCATATTTCATCCATATTTTGGCATTCTACTTCTATGGACACCTTAATCAAAGCGTTTCTTACCTACTCATCTGAAAACTGGGTTGGATTAATGTTCATATAGCACGTATGATGTGCCTTCCTCATCTTCTTCAAAGTACACATCTCCTCGCAGACATCAAAATTAGGCTCATCCATGTGAATCTGCATGTCCTAAGATAGCTGCTTGTGAGTATGTGTATTGGCCATTTCAGGGTCCATCCAATCCCAACCATATAACTACTTTTTCAGTAGTGTACTGGAAACAGGCTCGAATATTTCTTAAAAGGTCATTTAGATAATCCATGTCTTGAGTACGTACCACTTTTTGTTCTTCATGTGCACTCGCATGCTCGCTAACATCCTTACATGTTAATGCATCCTCTTCTTTCTGTTCTGGTATGCATGCATCCCGTGGGACAACATCTTCAACCCCTGGTTGAGCTCCTTCTCATCTTTCACTTCCTCTTGCATGGGGCGGATGAGGAATTTTGTATCCCCACAAGTACTACTTTCTCCTTCACCAGAGATATCTTTGTTAATACTCACACTAGGGTCTATAGTCTCATATACTATGCACTCACCAATACCTTCATCATCCAATATTTCTACAATGGGGGTGGTCTTATCTCTATCTACACTCATTATTGGAGTTTCTTCTACTTCCTACACACTTGTTTTGATTTTTATTCTCCTTCTCTTCATCCTTTACAGGAGTCATGTGTGGTGATTTTCTTGGATGTAAATTTCTAGCACAAAGTGTCTCTCAAGCATGCCTCTTCCTCAAAATCTTTCTAGTGGGCAAAAGTCTAGTGTTTTATTTAGGTTCCTCTTGTTCTAGGATGTTTTTAGTCCTTTATGTACTGGGTATTTTGGAGGAGGGGGTGTAGATGTAACATTCCTTGATGCCCCCACTATTTTCTTCTTCTTAGGAGGTCTGGAAGGGCCATATTTGTTCCCTTCACCAATTTTCCATCCTTGAACCTTGGCCTTAGGTGAATGTAGATCCGCACTTGGTTCAATCGCCCTAAAACCAAACTCTCTAGTGTGATGTCTATTGGGCCCCAAAATATTGGCTAAGTAAAAGAAGGCACGTGGGCATGTGGGACCTATTTGAAGAAGGGCACACATGACAAGGTTTTAGTAGGGTTTAGCACAACACGTGGTGCATGTGAAATGAAAGATAGGTTTTGGGACTCGGTCATATTCAATGTTCTATTAAACACGCAAGAAAAGCGTGACCCTTCTAGTATACAGAGTGGATAAGGTGTCATCCAGGACATTTGTATGGTCAAGAAAGGAATATTCCATACATGTGATGGAAGGATCCAGAAAGACATCATTATTGCAAAGAATGGAGAGTTTGGATCAAAGGGAGCATGCTCCATTGGAGGACCACTTGGACACTTGGAAACCGATCTGTTACCTCAGAAAGGCATAGTGATGGAGGCTAAAGCTATATATAGAGATGCTTAGGTAGAAGAAAGGAGGATCGGAGGGGCATCATATAGTGTCTAGATAGGTGAAGCTCTAATGAGATAATAGTGGGTTCTATGGGTTAAGGTCCACATTAGGAGGACTGTAGGTGAAATAGAATGTTTAGGGGGATGGAATTGTAATGGGTTTTTGTAATGTGGAAAGCATAGCTTAGGTTTCGGATGCATGACTCTGATCTACATTGTTATATTGGTTTTTTATGGCCTTAATGAATGTAATGTGGTTATTGAACTGGTTAACATGAATATAAGGTTCTATTTGAAATAATATGTTTTTTCATGAGCATAAACCCTAGTGCATTTCCTTTGTGTTATGAATCAATTCTATATTTTGTTTGATACTTCTCTTTTATTATCTAAATGGATGCATTGGTATAATAACTCATCCTAAGTTCTTAGAATGAATGCATGGTTATTTTCTTTCCTGCATCTAAATTTGTCATAAATGATGTATTCTCACACAAATCACATAAAGGAAGGGCTCGGCGCCTAGCACCGGCTAGGTGATAGGCCAATACACATGGGATTAGACTATTATTCTAAGGGTATAAAAATGACTACATCTTAGTTCCATTGTCGGGACCTCTTTTTGAAGTTCTTTATGAGAAATGATGGGTAATGACCGAATGTCTAACTTTGGAAAGTGTTGAAGCATGGTTCAAGAGCATGAAGGATGATTTTTCTCAAAGATTCAACACTGGACCTGAGTTTGATGCACATAGATGGGTAGAAGAGAACATGTACCATGAGTTGTATGAGACATTATTCTTTTTTTCCAATAGAACTATATGAATGGTTTTCAACATATGCATCCAGATTGAGTTGATACTATAGATTGCACATATGGACCCAAAATTATTACCAGAGGCTACAAGATGTAGATCTAACTTGGACGTGTGTTGTTGATCACTAGTGGAAAGGAGTCTTGACCAGTTATACTCTAGAATATTCCATTTCTACGTATTCTTTCCTAGAGGTTGTTGAGTTTGAGTTTCTGAGGGAGCCCAAAGGATCATTTTTACGTGTTATCCCTTTGGCTATGAAGATCTTGATCATTACCCTAAGTTTAAAGGCATTCCCTATGGCCAACTAAGCTTCTTTGAGTGCTAGGATAGGAAGCTAGGGTGGAGAAATATGGTGGAAATTGTGGCTGAAAGGGAAAGAGAAGAGAGATGAATCAAGTATAGTGAAGCTCGTGAAAGGGAGATGGATAGAAAATGTGAGGTTGCAGGTGTGATGGATCTATGGAGGCAGATGTTGCATATTGGAGTTAAGATTCAAATAGAGGTTATGGAACCTGAGTATTTTGTGCTACCTCATCTTGGCAAGTGTAGGAGAGAAGCCCCTTCAGCTTCTGATGAGATTTTGTTGCATGGAGAAAGGAGAGCCATTGGCCTAAATTCGAACCCACCCAATAATCGACCCCTAGCGTTTGGTTTTTATATCAAGAAAGAAGTATTGTTAATTTGGTTGGTATTGGTGGAAGTAACCGATATATGCATAGGAGATATAATTTCTTGTTTGGGACATCTATGGTTGCACAAACCATTCCCATATTTGGAGGAATTTTTAGACAAGGTAAAAATACACAAGGTTTGGGTATCACATCTAGAAGTGGCATGGGACACACAACTAGTAGTGGGACAATATCACAAACCATCGGTGCGCGATTACGTGGGACGTTAGGAACACTAGGTATGACCAATTCGAGCCATTTGCTAGCTATAAGATGTGGATCTGGTGGTATAGGAGCTGGAGGACCTAGTGGACCTAGCGGATCTCGGTGGGTCGGGGGAACATTACCTAGTTTCTCTAATGGATCTAGTGGAAGAGGAAACATCGAAGGGAACCAAGTCTCTAGATAAGGAGGAAAAGGGCCACAACCACTTCTATAAGTAATTTTTGAGATGTATTTGCACTTACCAGATTACAGGGCTATTAAGGATGTTACAGAGCATGTACAAAAGTGTGAATTACTATGGCATGTGAAAGGGATCACTACCCCGAGTTGAAGGAAAGTTAGTTTGCAATGACATTGTAAGGGCGCGCGCATAGTTGGTATCGGAAGTATGACCCCCATAAAATAGTGGTAGACTACACTGCATTAAAGAACGCCTTCCTATCAAAGTTCCATATCCCTAAATATGAGTAGAAGAGCATCGACACTTTGAAGGAGATTCAACAAGGAATGGCAGAGAGTGTGTAGGAGTATGACACATGGTTCAAGACTCTCTTATCAAAACTATCCTATGACATTTATCCTTCTCAACATGATCAATGGTTTGTTGAAGGATTGATAACATCGTTTCAAAGGGCACTATTACACGAGGCTTTCACTAAACCGCACAAGGTATTGGAAGCTTCCTGCACACCGAGGTCATTTTTGGGAGTGTTGATACTGGTGTTAGCCCTTTTCTAGAGGCTTAAATTGGTGTAATGGCCAATCAGTTTGAGAAGGTGTCTGTAAACTCAGCGCATGAGGTTAGTAGTGGGATTTGGTGTATAGACTATGAAGTGAAAGGCCTTATAAATGATAATTTCCCTGGAAGTCAGTACACACAATGGCAATAGATCGTGAGATTTTCCATGGGGACCATGATGCAAGTAGATGTCCTCTACTACAATATGTGATCCATAAGAACATTTCCTGTTACTGTAAGATATGTACCTCTATGACTCGTGATACCAAGGATTTTAGGGTGATTAGCTAGATTCATGATGTTATTGATCTTCGTGTGTGCTAGACTAGGCTAATAAGAAATTCCAAGGATGACGATCACTTTGTTATGAATGGCACACAGATGGAGGAATATGTGGAAGAGGTTTTCACTGAGAGGTTTTCATGGTCTCAGTAATCGTGGAGGAGGGAGAGGTGAGTTCCCATGAGGAACTGTTATAAGCGTGGTTCTACAAACCATTATAAGTGTGAGTTTTCTAACCTATTGTAGTGCTCATGGTGTGAAAAAAAAAAAAAAGTACGAGGAGTTGCCTTGAGTTGTTTGAGCACATGACCCAACAACACCGAGAAAGACAAAGGCACTAGTATGGTGAACATAAAGAATGCCAACCCACAGTGAATGCCGAGAGTGGCGCTTGAGTCAAGATTAGAACCTATATTAGTGATGACGTGGGTGGAGGTTGCTCATGCTAGGAGATGCCAAGACGAAACTTTTGTTAGGGAAGAATTGGTACATGGGAAGTATCTAGACCCTACTCATCAGAAGGAAGTATATCAAGAGACTATGGATGTGATTCAGAGTTTACAAGGGGAAATCCAATGTCTAAAGGAGTAGTCAAAGTAGTTGGAGCAAAGGAAGAATGTCGAGGCTCGCAGAAGGATTTGGATGAGGTCAAGGAAGTGTGAAAAATGTTAAGGCAGGAGAATATTATTCCCTTGCGAGGATAATGGTTGTGGGAGAAGGTACCACGTGCTGGAGAAGAGCATGAAAGGTATTTTTTTCATGCAAACCTTCCTCCTCACAACCTTGACTATGATAAAGAGATTACATTCAATGCAGTTGTTGATGGGTGGCTTCTAAGCAATATCCTCATCGACACAAGATCGAGGTAAATGTTCTCACCTTCGATGCATGTCATCAAATGGGAAGGCCCGCATTATAGCCATCTTTGAATTTGCTAAATATGGCGAACAAGACAAAGGAAATTCCCATTAGAGTCTTCAAACATACAATTATCACTATTCAAAGGACCAAGTTCACTGGGAACTTTGAAGTCTTGGCGCTTGTCGACGCAGATAATTTCCCATCATTACTTGGGCACCCTTGGTGCTACAAGAACAATTCTGACCTATGGTTTAACAAGGGGTATATCATTTTCAAGAACAATAAAGAAAGGGTGATTATCCCCTAAATAGATGGAAAATTAGTTCCCTATACTAAGCCCTTAGGAGAGGAATTCCTCGATAGAATCTATGTGTGCTCCATCAGAGATCCTAAGGTAATTCATCCTATAGAAGGAGTCATCCAATTTGAAGATGCTCAGTTGATGAGTGATACAACTAGCATAGTATGTGACAATTGGGTGCACATGACTTATGAGTTGATTGGGTGATAATTGAGAGGATCTATAACAAGGGTGACAAAGGTGTGCTCTAGTCAAGCGCCTGGGAAGAAAGAAGCTACCAAGTTACTTTGGATGGGAAAGCTCGATGATTTCTTATGATAAATGGAGGCTCAATGGAAAAATGAGGATGAAAGGAGAAGTATGCTCAGTTATAACTTTCTCAAGACTGTAGTACGATGGTGGGAAAGACATCATGAGAGTCTCCTAGAGTGACATGAGGTAAGATTCACATTATCTCGTAAGATTATACTGAAGCAATGCACATTGTTATCCAAGACAATAATGGCATGGATCCTACCTCGCTCCATATCCAAGCTTGTGAGAAGGCCTAGATGGAAGGCATAGAAGTGTTACCACCTTCATTATGGGTGCATAAGTTATATTCCACCCTACAAGGTTGTGTGCATACATGGTATATCCACTCAGAGGCATGCTCTTAGACTAGTAATTGGCATAAGTTAATGAATGATCTCATTCAATATTTTAAGTATCAAAGTACCAAGCCATCAAGGGATATGGTGTTGTAAGTTGTCAAGTACCTTACAATGGGAGATAGTGCTATGGAAGAAGATAGGGTACTGGATTTTTGGGAGAACCTGTATGCGGAGGTGTGCCTCAATGAAGAATAATCAGAATAAATATAGCTTGAGTGCATGTGCATTGAAAATGAAAAGAAAAAATGGTCTATGTAGTAGATGGTGAAGAAATGGAGAGTTTGGATGTTAACCATTCTGAAGGTACACACGAAGTCATAGATAACACTAATGAGCGAGCATGCACCTACCATGAGCCCTTGAAAATAAATAAGGTTAACATTGGGATAGAGACAAAACCTAAGGAAGCTATCATTGGGGACTATTGGTCGAAAAAAAGAAGTTTCAAAGGTCATTGATCTATTGTATGAGTTCTAGGATTTTTTCCCTCATGGGTACCATGAACTCAAAGGTGTCCACCATTCCTTGGGGGAGATGAGGATCAAGTTGAAGGAAGGTGTGCACCCAATTCGGAAGAGGCCTTATTAGATGAATCTGAATTTGTGCGTATGGGTCAAGGAGGAAATAGACAAGATGATAGCATATGGTATCATTGAGGCTATGGAGGAATCAAAATGGATAAGCCCAATGGTCATCAATATCAAGAAGGATGGAAGAATAAGGATCTATGTGGACTACAGGGACTTGAATGTAGTATGTGTCATCGATCCTTTCCCAACCCCCTTTACTGAATAAATTTTGGAGGGAGTATCCAAGCATAAGGTCTACTCTTTCATGGATGGGTTCTCAGGGTATCACCAAGTCAAGATTGCAAAGGAAGACCAGAGAAAGACAACTTTTTCCACTAAGTGGGGAAGCTTTTCCTATACGGTCATGCCTTTTGGATTAAAAAATGTGCTTGTTGTATTCTCACACATTGTGGTACAAGCATTTTAGGACTTCATCCATAAGTTTCTTCAAGTCTACTTGGATAACTGGATAGTGTATGGGTTGGTAAAATACCATTGTGACAATTTGAGGCTGATGTTTGAGAGATGTCGAGCAGTTGAGGATATCCCTCAACATTAAGAAATGTATCTTTTCTACTCCATTTGGAACCCTGTTAGGACATATTATATGTAAGGAAGGCCTACTAGTGGATCCCACCAAAGTTGTGGTTATTGTGGAATTGGGGTATCCTACTAGTCAAAGCACAGACATGGATTCCTTGGACACGAGGGTACTACAGGAAATTCATCAAGGGGTATGCCAAGATCACCTTGTCCTTGGAGGAATTACTAAAGCACAAGAGTTCCTTTCATTGGGGAGATGCGTAGTAGAAGGCGTTTGACACTTTGAAGGATAGGCTTGGCACTACACCCATACTATGTTTTCCTTCTTGAGATAAGCCTTTCCATGTACATGTTGATGTCTCAGGAACAACCATGGGAGAAGTACTAGCAAAGCCTTGTGAGGAGATTTTTGATGACCCCTTATGTTTTACAAGTAGGAAGTTGACACCAATAAAACAAAATTATACCACTACTGAGTGCGAGGCACTGTCAATGATTTACGCATTGCATAAGTTCATGAAGTACCTATTGGAAACACCTTTATATTCTATACGGACCATATGGCATTGAAATGCTTGTTGAAAAAACCCATTTTTCAAGGTTTTATATGTCATTAGGTCCTATTATTCCAAGAATTTGAGTTCATAATGGTTATAAAACTAGGGAAGAGTAATTCAGGGCTTGACCACTTATCAAGGATTGAATCGGGGAGGATGCACAAAGCATTGAGGATACCATGCCAGATACGCAACTATTTAGGTTCTAGCACCCTCGGACTTAGAAGATATCATTGTATTCTTGAAAACCGGTGTGGCACTAGACGAGATGAAGGCTTTGAAGAGAAAACAATTAGTAATATGTGCTGGACACGATGAGGTTCTACGTCGATGAGCATTAGAACATGAGTACGTGGAAATTATGGAGGAAGTGCATGGTGGGATTTTAGGAGGAAACTATGTAGGAAATACTACCACACGAAATATTTTAATGGTAGGGATTTGGTGGGAAACCATTTACCAGGATTGTATTGAGTTTTGCAAGGCTTGTGACCATTGCTAGCACCTTGGAAAACCTAGAAAGAGGGATGAAATTCCTTTATGACCAATAGCCAGCACTAAACCATTTGAAAAATGGGAAATCGACTTTGTAGGGCCAATTTTTCCAGGTGCGTGAAGGACTAGTTCCCGATATATCATTACTTGCACTGATTACTTAACGAGATGGGCATAGGCAACACCTATAAAGGATTGCACTACAACAACAATTGTTATATTTTTATTGGATAACATAATCAATAGGTACAGATGTCCTTTAAGCTTAACAAGTGATAGAGGTACACATTTTCTGAATGAAATGGCCAGGATTCTATTAGTAGAATTTATGGCAACCCATCACAAGACTACCCCTTATCACCCTCAAGAAAATGGGCTGTTTATGTATTTAAAAATTACTAATTCACATGTTGACCAAGATCTGTGACGTCAAAAGAAAAGATTGGGATGACAAAGTATCAGCTATTCTATGGGCATATAGGACAACCTACAAGAGGTTGAACAAGGCCACACCATTTCAATAGGTGTTTAGCGTAGAAGCTATTTTTTCGGTTGAATTCATGTTACCATCTCTACGTCTAGCACGCGTAGGAGGATTAGATGATGAAAAAGCACTGGAAGAGAGGATTTATAAGTTGATGTAGTTAGATGAAAGGTGATCACTTCCTAGATAGAGTCAGAAGACAAAAAGACAAGAAAAAAGGCATGGCATGATTGTCATATCAAAAATAAGCAGTTTGAGGTTGGGTAGATGGTTTTGTTGTATGATTCTAAGTATCTCGCGCCATCTTGGGAAGTTAAAAATCCATTAGTTTGACCCTTATATCATCTCGTACATCCTTGGTTTAGGTGTATGTCGATTCAAGCACTTGGATGGGAAGAAGTTACTGGCCATTTCAATGGGAGTAGGTTGAAACCCTACTATAAATAAGTCTTCCTTTTGTTTGTAAATAAGTTAGTATTTCCAGTTAGTTTAGTATTTCCCTTTGTGCATGATTTTTCTTTTCTTGTGTTTCCATTTCTCGTTGCTTGTTCCTTTCCATTTGTGTTTTTTTTCACCTTGGGATTTGATAACCACATTATTTTCCAAGGTTGTGTATACACAGAGGACCACACATTTGTTTTAGTGTGGGGTGGAGTAGTGCAAAGTGAAGTATAAGTTTGGCATAAAATTTGAATGACCCAAAGTAGAAGGAAGTGCGTAAGGTTGAGAAAGCATGTGGGGAAATGAAGGATAATGAATTTTGTGTCAATAAGGCTATAACAAAGACCACATACAAAGTATGAAGAGCACAAGAACAAAATAAAGTAGGTGAGGGTAAAAATCAAGTAAAGGATATAAGAAGTGCCTTGGCCTTTGTAGATGCACACGTAATATTCTTTGGTCAAATTGGATTTTTGCATTCCAGAAGGTTGTAGAAGGTTTTTCACATAGGATTAGGCACATGGGTAACAACGCTTAAGACCAAATTTAGTGGAAAAAGTTGCATTTAATGCTAAGTACATTGCTAGGTGGCATAACCTTTATTGCTAGAAAGGAGGGAAAAAATATAAGTATGAAATCAGCCATGTTATTATTTACCTTGATTTTACAAAGTGAAAGAGCTCTTGTAAACTAGGGCATCGAGAGAAATTTTTGCGAAGGAAGAAGAATCATACAGATCTAAGTGCATGACTAGGGTTGATCTGCAAAACAGAGTGGAAGGATTACATGGGTATGGGGAGAGTTATTTTCAGAATATGTTGTCTTGTGGAAGAAGTTGTTCCTAGTTAGGGTTTGACAGCTAGGGCATGGAAGAAGGAGGATTATTCGTAGAGTGGAGCCTTAGAGTTGAGAAGAGTAGTAGATCAGAGCAAGAAGGAGGGATTTAGGTTATAGCCCAATAAGAAAACATGGCACCAAAGAAGGTGACCATTTCACCAAAGAAATAGAAGGGCAAGGGAAAAGGAAAGAAAACCATTATCGTTGTTAGCTCCAATGAAGAATAGTATGCATATTTTTGGCCTACTCTTATGATGAACTCAAATTCTTCCAATCGAAGGAAATGCATCTCTCAATTCCTTTGAAGAAGGATGTTAATCCATTCAAGAAGAAACAAAGTCCATATAACCCAAAGATTGTTGATACCATCAAGAAGGAGGTAATGAAGATGCTTAATGCAAGAATCATCTTTCCCATCCACCATTCAACATGGGTGGCCAACATTGTGTCGGTGCGAGAAGAAGAATGACAAAATAAGAATATGTGTAGATTTCCACAACTTGAACCAGGAATCATTGAAAGAAAATTATCCTCTCCCTATCATGGATCACATTCTACAAGAAGTCACTAGATCTGAAATGCTTTCATTACTTGATGGATTCTCAAGATATAATCAAATCAAAGTGGTGGAGGAGGATCACACCAAGACAACCTTCACAATGCCTTGGGGCACTTTTTCCTATAGCAGAATGCCCTTCGGCCTAATCAATGTGGGAGCTACATTTCAAAGGGTGATGGATTTGGAATTCAAGGATTTAAAACATTGCATTTTCATATATCTTGATGATCTCACGGTGTTTTCAAAGAAGAGGGGAGATCATATCCATCACTTAGAACAAGTACTTGTAAGGTGTAGAAAACATGGCATATCACTAAATCCAAAAAAGTGCATTTTTGGAGTCACGGAAGGAAAGTTACTAGGGCACATTGTGAACAAACATGGAGCACACATTGATCCTGAGAGAGTACGAGCCATTCAAGCACTATCTCTACCCATAAGCAAGAAAGGATTTCATTCATTCTTTGGAAAGGTGAATTTTCTTCGTCGCTTTGTTCCTGAGTTTTCTGAATTGACAAAGCACATCACCACCATGATGAAACCCCAGGAAAACTTCAAATGGAGCAATGAAGGGAAGGCAACATTTGAAGAGATCAAAAATCCATTGCTAAGGCTCGACTCTTGTGTCTCTAGATTTTAATAAAGAATTCATCATGTATTGTTATGCATCGAACATACACTCTCTCGCCATTCTTGTTTAGAAAAATGATGAAGGCATGGAAGCACCTATTGCTTTCATGAGTTTTCCATTGAAAAAGCATGAACTAAACTACAACCAATTAGATAATCATGCCTATGTAGTGGTTAAGGCTATAAATTTTTTCAGGTTTTACATCCTCAACTCTCATATGGTGGTGATGGTCCTTGGAAGTGCAATCAAGTTCATCTTAACACGCATGATCATCGAGATAAAAGAGGAAAGCTGGGTTGCAAAGACTCAAAAATATGACTTGGATATTCGACCCTCCAATCTGGTAAAGGGGAATGGTTTGTGCAGGTTGATTGATGAGGATGAAACACTCAAATCTCAACATGGTGAAGAAAATTTTGCTTGCTCAACTTGTCCCAAAACAATCCACAAGTTCTCTTTGTAACCACTACTAATGAGTGGTATACTGATATTTCCTATTACTTAAATTATGGAGAATGCCCTCCCCATCTTGACTACAAACAAAGGATAACACTCAAGATGAAGGAAATAAAGTTTGTAATCTAGAATCACACACTTTACAAGAGAGGTCTGGATGGATGCTTCCTTAGGTGCGTAGATAAAGAGCAAAAAGAAAAATTGCTTAAAGCATACCATGACCAAGCATGTGGTGGAAATTTTTCAATGATGGTCACTACACATAAGATCCTCTCGAGGAAGGTATTATTGGACCACCATCTTTGTATACACTCAATATTAGGTTTCCAAATGTGAAGCATGTCAACAATTCATTGGGAGACCACAACTTGTTGCACTACCACTCAAGCTAGTTGTTATTGAAGAACCATTTCAGCAGTGGGGGATAGACTTCATTGGCATTCGAATCTATACTCAAGTGTGGGGCATGCCTATGTGATCACGAAAGCAGATTACTTCACCAAGTGGGTGGAATCCATTCTAGCCAAGCAAGCCAATACTGAAACAATATGCAACTTCATCAAGGAGAATATCATAGTACATTTCAGAGTGCCACAGAAGATTGTAGCAGATAATGCTACCTATTTCTCTTCAAGGGAGTTGATCAAGTTTTTCTATGGCTACAAAATCTCTCTATATAATTCTTCTGACTACTATCCACAAGGAAGTGAATAGGATGAATCAAGAAACAAGAGCATCAAGACCTTTTACTCGTAATATTGTAGACAAGAACCAAAGGAATTGGCACAAAAATTTATATGATGCATTGTGGGTGGATAAGATCACTCCCAAGAAGGCAATAGGTATGTCACCATTCCAACTATTATATGGAGTTAAAGCAGAAATCCCCTCATGATCGAGATGTCAGCTCTCAAGTTGCTACAGGAATAGAAGATGGGAAGTACAAGGATTCCATTGACAAGAGAATCCTCTTTCTTGAGAAGCTAGAAGAAAATAGACTCCAAGTGGTGGACCGTATCAAAGAACACCAGTTGAAAGTAAATAAAATTTTTGATAAGAAGGCCAAAGTGAGAGAATTCAAAGTTGGAGACTTCGTCTTGCTATGGGACAAGAGAAGGGAACCAAAAGGAATCCATGGAAAGTTTGATTCATTATGGCTCGGTCCATTCCAGATTTGTGAAGCTTGCGCAGCGAGAATTCTTTTCTACTCTCATATTTGGATGGAATGCCACTGGAATTGCCTCGTAGTGGGAAATACCTAAAATTGTATCATTAGTGAAAGTGGGTTGTCCCCCGCCTTGTACCATAGGTGATTTCTAGGTGTGTTTCCCATTTGTGTGTCTTGTGTTTCCTTTTTGTCATTTTTTGTGTGTGCATGTTTCCTTCTTCCAATATTTTTTTTAGAGGTTGTGCATGACTCTGTATGGCCCCATGGATAAGGCTTTGGTCAAAAAATTATGTGGTCTATGATTAATATTTTGGATTCCCATGTCATGTATTCACTGCACTCATTCCATGTCATGTCCCCAAGTTAGATCCAGTTGTTGTCGTGCAAATTTGTAACATGGAAATTGGAAGTTTCCAAACACGAAAACTATACCCATGTGCCAAAATTTTCATGTTTTATAATTCCTAGGCACCCTAGATCAAATCTATCAGTTTGGTAACCCCTTATTTGATGTAAAATTGGTCTCCTAGGTGATTTAGGAAAGTGTATTCATTCCCCTAGGTGATTTTAGGGAGTTCTGAAGAGATGCTATCTTCTAGCAGTATTGGGAAGGTCTATCATTGGCCTTCCCACGAATGGATCAAACCCCTGGAGTGGAACAGAAGGGCCAAATTCAACATGGAGATGAAATTTAGACCTTAAAACATCATGGAAATGATTTTGGAAGGTTTGGGGAAGCTTTGAAATACTTGGAGAGCGATCGAATAAAAAGGAGGGTTCACAAGCCTAGGCAGTACACAAGCCTAAAACAACTATTGGGCTTCATAAGAAGATTTCGGGAGCTCCGAGATAGAGTTAGGAGTAAAAAAAAACAGATATGGAAATAGGATTTCAATACCTACGTGATGGTAAAATCACATTTTTCACAACACCTTGGCGCATAAGATTGGCAAGCAATTTTTCTCAGGCACAAGTGGAGTCTCAAATAAAAATATGATTTGTTAGGGATCGATGCTTGAATAAAGACATTATACCACCACCATTGGATTCAAAATTCCATTTAAAGTTAGGATTAAATAAACATCTACCAAGAACGTCCATCGGAGCTCAAGTTATCATCGTTCCAAGTTACCCTCTCAAAGGCAGTTCAGGACTTAGTCATTTTTCGGGAGGACATGTGTCAGCACCAGGAGCCTGGTGGGATTTCATGTCCTTGAAATCCCTAAGGTCAGGTACACCAACCATTTAAAAATTCACCTAGTCTCCACGTGGCCTCTTGGACCCTCATGTGACCTCCAGACTTGACATTTTAGCCCCGGGTGCATTTTTGGAGCATTCATTCCCTGCCATCGGATCAAGCACCATGTGTCAGCTCCAGGACCATCGTGGAAACAAATTTCCCTTATTTCCCGAGGTGAGGGAAATAATATATATATAAATTATCCCACCCCCTATGGGGATCCTTTTGGACATCCATGTGACCTCCAGACTTGACAATTCAGCCCCTAGGTGCATTTTTGGAGCATTTATTCCCTGTCGTTGGATCGAGCGCCACATGTTATCTCTGAACACCATGGAAACGATGTCCCGCCAAGCCGAGGGACATCAGACATGGAAAATCCACCTATGGGAGCCTTTTGGACATCTATGTGACCAAACTTGATAGTTCAGCTCCTAGGTGCATTTTTGGAGCATCCCTCCCGTTGGATCGAGCGCCACATGTTATCTCTAGGAACACCATGGAAACTGATGTCCCTTATGTACCTAAGCTGAGGGACATCAGACATGGAAAAATGTGCCAGCCACCTATGGGGAGCCTTTTGGACATCTATGTGACTTCCAAACTTGATAGTTCAGCTCCTAGGTGCATTTTTGGAGCATTCATTCCTTGCCATCAGATCAAGCGCCACGTGTCGGATCAAAGACCATCATGAAAATGATGTCCCTTATTTACCACGAGTGAGGAAAATAATACATGGAAAAATTCTCCCAACTACATATAGGGAGCCTTTTGGACATCCATGTGACCTCCAGACTTGACAGTTCAGCCCCCAGGTGCATTTTTGGAGCATTCATTCCCTCCCGTTGGATCAAGTGCCACGTGTCAACTCCACGACCACCATGGAAACTGATATCCCTTATGTTCATGAAGTAAGGGACATAAGACATTGAAAAATTCACCTAGACCCCTATGGGAATCCTTTTGGACATCCATGTGACCTATTTTCAGCTCCCAATGCTTTAAAGCATCTTTTCTTAACTTCATTCCCTGCCGTCAAATCGCTTCCACATGTCGTCCTCTTGACCACCATGGAATTTGATTTCCCTCATGTCCTTGAGGTTAGGGAAATCAAGCATGAAAAATTCTCCCAAGCTTCTCCTCTCATAATTTCAAAAATTCAAAAAATCTAATTGTCACTTCAGTGCTTCTAGTGCTTCCAATTGCTTCCACTCCCGTGCACATTTTCCTCCATTCTTCCTCTATAACTTCTCACCTCCATTACTACATTTCTGAACCTCATACTAGACCTACCATAGAGGTACTCCTCTTCCACCCCATGAATGCATGCAGGTCCTAAAGGAAAATTGGAGCAAACACAGAAGGAGAAGCACAAAACAAAGAAGGAGAAGCACAAAGAAAACTCCATGGCCATGAAACAAAAAGTTGAAGAAATATCCCAAATGGATGCATGAAACAACAAGATATATTTTTATATTCATTCCTCTACCCAATTCCATCAATAATAAACCTTCAAACTCTCCCCTCGTGTTATAGAGCATCCATAATGAAGAAATCCCACTTTTGGCTCAACGAGAAAAAATCCAATTTCCCATCAAACCATTGGGCGAAATGAAGTAGAATTACACGTGAAGCACCAAAAGAAAAAACCCACATCAAAAATATAATTTTATTCACTAAGGAGAAAACCATACCTACAATTTTGAGGTCCATTAATGGTTGCCGCATCCAGAAGCACTCAGGTCTAAAATTGAAACTTTAAAATCTCCTGGACTATTAAGCGAGCAGGCCCGAAATTTTAGAGGGGCGATATTGGGAAAAACCATATCAAAAAATTTTTGCATGTCAATCCAACCTCTAGAAGCCAACTTTCTAAAAATAGCAGGTCTACTACATAGGGACTACTATTTTGGGAAAGCCATTGATAGAAGGACCTGCGAAGGAGGCAAAGACATTGGGGGTGCACTACAGCTGAGAATTCAAAAGAATAGGAATTTTTGGCACTTATTAAAAATAGAAAGTGGGCCCACAAGAACCATCTAAAAATAGCAAGTTACTTTTTCTATGGGAGACATGAAGCCGAAGTGTAGGGGTCAAAGTGACACAATCCTTCACCTACGAGTATGATGTGGAAGACATCGATGTCTTGTACATGGACCTAAATGACCTTAAGACTCACATTTCCTCCAAAGACCGAAGGAGGATTAAATTAAAGATATTCACAAGTGGCTTGTTCGCCGCTGCGGGACACCTAATGTTTGTGTAGAGTCTTGAGCTAGTCCTAACCTACTCTTTCCACTACAAGCTCGAGACATGAACCATATGAGCTGACAATGGTACAACAATGGTGGTCATCAGCCCTAGACCATTTCAATCTCTCTGTAGATAGTGACATCCCCAACATGGTCATCATCTCAAAGGAAAAATTTGTGCATGATTGGGAAATAATGGATTCATATGTCCAAGAAGTAGCGCTCAACTCATGGTTGAAAATGAAAGAAAGCCTTCTAGGATGCCCAAGAATCTACCAAGGTGTGAGTTCGAGAAGGGTATTCTAATGTCATCACTCTCCTCAATAGAGTTATGGGTGAAGCAAGCACAAGATATTTCCAAGACTGGATGGGCCTTTTCATCCTGACATTGATAGAAGGGAAGTAGAGAATTGACTTAGGGCAGATATTCATCAACAACCTCCATCTGTAACTACTCCAAGTTCCCACAAAAATAAGTTCCACATGAATTATTACCTAGTTTATCTCCTTGCAAGCTTGAGATCATTCAAGGGATTGGCTCTCACATAGAACATTACTTCTAAGGTACCTACATTTGAGAAACTTCCATAGTTGGTAATGGAGGAGAGAAACAAACATTTCACCCATGTGAACGATGCATTCACCATGTACATGGTATGAAGCTTAGAAGGGGATCTTGAAGCTAGGATTTCACCAAAATTGGCATCCAACTCATAATTCATACAATTCTCAACATTATCCTACATACGAGTCACTGGCTTTGACCAAGCTCCGCTAAAACTACCTAAGTACCTCAGTGACTAGATTTTATTGCTCGAGATCTATAGGAAAATCACTCAGGTAAATAAAAAGCTCGAAGTGGGAGAAAGAAACTTATTTCATTCCTTATATCTCTAGGGGAGTTCACATGCAAAATCTCAAATGACGCATCTCACCTGGAGGCCACTTTCGCACATTTGAATTTGCATTCCTACATCGTCAGGCCCAACTTTGACATCCGAAAAGAGCTGAATTGTTTTATGTCCTAGAATTACAACATGACCCGAAAGTCAAGGACTACTAGGAAAATTGTATTGATGAGTTCAAAGTACGTGAAAAGTACCACATGAGGATGACGATTGGTGAGATGAGTAAATTCAAGTTCTCTTGGTATGAAGACATCTTACATGATGATGGGACAACGATGTACGATATTGAGTATGCAACAGTCAAGATGTTCCCAATGCCCCAAATCAACTGGCATGTTTGTGAATCAGGATATATATTGGAGTAGATTGAAAAGGTGGTGAGGATAATGAGGAACTAGTTTCAGAAAAAGAGGACTATGATCATTCAGTCACGAGGAATTTCTCCAAGCCAGAAGCAAGATTCACATAATTCATCTTCATAAGCAGTAGAGGTGACTTCAGTGTAAAAACTCTAGAACGAGCTTAAAAAGGAAGATCATGGAATCAAAAGCTTCTCCCCATGAGAATACACCCAAGAAATTCAGGGAAGGAGAAGGTTCATTAGCATCACCGCAGGAGGAAGACATGATCTCAGTGATACAAACAGAAAATCTAGTAGTAAATGCAGGGGTGAATGATGAATACATGGTTCATGATCCAATCTTCAAACCATTGTAAGAGGTCTCTCCTCTTCTTACACCAATTCCCCTCTCATTTAAGACTTTCCCTCTCCTCGAGAACAAAGAATGGTTGGTGTACCCATCATCGAGCCTGAATCTAATGAGATTTTTCTATGGATGTTGGAAATGGTCACCCCCAACACTTGCTTTGTGTAAAAATTAGTGCCCCGATCTATCAATAATTGTCTCTTTGTCTAAAGGAAAAATTTCAAGATATATTGCACATACAAGATATCATGAGTCTATAGTAGGGAACACGGAAATCAAGTACATTGAAGTATCTCGACTAAAATTAATCAATCCATTGGATGAGATGACACCATCCAACTATGAGATGAGAACAATCCAATTGGGACCAGCTACTCATGAGGTATACTTACACATATATCAACAACCTTTCACTCGCATGGTGGCAAGGAACAAAGAAAATAAAGAGAATATTGAGGCATTAGAGGAACAAGTACAAAATATTTCAGCTTATGTGCAACACCTAGTGGAACCAAGCACTACAACACTTCCTATCAAGAAAGTAGTGCCCATCAGAAGAATGCAGGAGATCATGATGCAGGGGTGAGTGAACAATTAATGGATTGACTCAATTTCTGAAAAAGGGAAGCCAACGCTCCAAGAGGCAGTCAAGCTCTTTGCGTACATGTGCACCATGACAAATAGAATGCAAGCACTCAAAGAGGATGTGGGGAAATAAATAGATTATTGGGAACCTCTAGGACTAGTAGTGAGTGAGATGAGAAACACCCATCGTTAGAATTTGATCGCCAGGAAGGTCTTTAAAACTCCTCCTAAATACTTTACATGTGTATGGGCGAGGTGTGGGTACCCAAATTTGTTCTCCTTTTTAGTCTGAGTAGCATCAAAGATATGGCATGAAGCTTGAAGATAGATGGATCATGGTGTGTGTCATTTTGTAGCCAGGGATATGATCTAACTAGCACTCAGATTTATGGAGAGATGGATAACACTCAAATAGGACTTGATCTTGTCCTAACTATTTTAGGTTGTTCCTTTCAACCAAGGTAAGAGGACCTATTTTGTAATGCTCAAATGGTGGAGGAGCTAAAGATATCCCTCAATTTGTACAAATAGTATGAAGGGGCCTTGGGAAAATATGATCAACACTCCAAATATGACTTTCACAAGTTGTCACTTCTAGATTATGGAGATAATTTCAATGCAAGGCAAGGGTTAATAAAGACATTTGGAATCATGATCTGTTCTGAATACTTTAGCAAATGGATTTTGATCTTCTGTGGGTATACAAGTCAAAACAGGGGTAAAACATGGTAGGATTAATTGTTTTGAATGATTTTGGGTGGGAGTTTAGATAAGACAAACCAAGGTCCACCAGAATCTTTGAGGATTTCAACAAAATATGGAGAAACTTAATAGCAGAGAAAGTGTCAAAATGGTTAAGCATTCCTTCAACTAGGATATGTGCATCAAATGGAGGCCTAAATATGCACTTTTCCACACAATATCTGATCATCTATCACAAAATATTGAGTTAGAATGAACCAATGAAGCATTTAGCAATCACTATTTGATCATGACCTAAGGTGCACCCAAAGGTTTACAAACAATATCTGAAATCAAGGAAGGTAAAGTGATTTTAAATTTGTTTATCATTTATCGATGAAAGCTCTTCTGAATGTGAGATTGCAAATGCCACTAAACTATCACAAGATTGAGATCATGTATGATCAAGAGATACCTTAAACAAAAGCTATCGCAACAGGAGACAAAAACACAAATTGAAAAGCATTATGAAATATAAGCATTCACAAGTTTTGTTCAAACATATAACATAGAATAACTCAAACTTGATCAGATTTATCAGTAGGGGAATGTTTTGAAAACAATCTCAGAGCTTGTTAATGGCTATACATATGCAACCAACTTAACATGATTTGAAATCTGATACAGAGAGAGTTATATGAGTTTCTCAGGTGGTCACTCAGAGAATGGGCTTCTTCTAGATTTTCCCATGAAATTTTTAGTTTTCAGGATTCTTTAAACTCTTCCAACCCTTTGCATGAAAAATTCATGCAATATATAGCATTCAATCTCCTTCGAGCCTTCTTTCCCAAGAAAATAATATGCCAAAGGATCAAATTTGTTACAAAAATTTCTCATGATTCGCAGACAGGGACGTTTAATAGAACACATCCAAAAAGTTTCCAGTTGTCTCAAAAAGAGATGAATCATTGTAAAATTTGCATCATTATCCATTATGGAGGCACATTTTTCATCTTCAAAGCATGCAGACCCCCTTCCTTTCATTATTTCATCCTTATCCCTCCAAAATTTGACTCTGCAACTTTTGGATATGATATTTCACATTTTTAGATGGGTTAGGGAAAAAAATCATTTCAAAAACATCTCTAATCTTCAAATTGATCCTCAAAACTGATTGCATTGGTCCTTGCAGGCACAAACGACATGAATTTGTCAAAAATTCAATGAAAATTGATGTAAAAACACATCTCTAAACTTCTGGAGCATTCTAGGGCAAAAATGGCGGCAGAGCAAAAAACGATGCATAACTACCATTGATTTGACATTCAACTTTTAATCTACACCCTCCACATGGAGAAAAACCATTGGAGATGGGATTTGGAGGTGCCTTTTTCCATTTTACATTTTTGAAAAAGAAATAGCCACATGGCGAGATTTGCTTTGGAACAAATTTCACATTTATAAGTTTTTGACCCTTTTTATTCTGAGTGGCCACGTGGCACCATTCCATTGGATGTAGACCTAGGAGCTTCATTTTACCTTTTAAACTTTTTAGGAAAAATTGGAAAAATTTGATATTTTCCCCACACCTCCGCCTCATGAAAACGGGCCTGACACGTGTCCCAAAGTGGGCCCCATTGGAATTGCGGACCGATTCTACACATTTCCACCTTTTTTGGAAAAAGAAAATTTTTCCAACTTATCTCCCCGAGCCCACACCTCGATTTTTTCCCGGACACGTGTCGGTTATTGATAAGCTACGAGCTTGTGCTCCTCTTTTAATTTCATACCTTTATGCCAAAAAATGGGAAAAATCTCAATTTTCCCTCGAGGCCCAAATTCTGCCTTTGACCACCGCCACATGTCTCTCTGTGATTCATTGTGGGCCCTAGGCATTTTCTTTAAAATTTTATCTCTTTTTCCAAAATTCCTTAAGGCACAAAAAGACCCACTGCTTCTCATCCAATCAAAAGAGGACATGTCATCATTTTCGGGCAAAATTTAGAAATTTTCTCCGCTGCTTGAATTCAGGCAGATTAGCACTTGGCGGGGCCATGGGGTAATTTGAAACTTTTAGCCAAAGTAGCTAAAAAAGAAAAAGTTCTCAAAATGACCCACCACTCCTCCAATCAAAACACGCCATGTAAGCAACATTAGAACCAATCAGAGTAAAGTGGAGCCATGGGACCAAATTCACCCTTTTGCCAAAAAAGTAAAAGAGATAAGTTAAAACAATTTTCCACCGTCCCTCACCAATTAGAACAAGCCACGTTGCCTATGAAGTTTGAAGAATAAATTGACAGGAAAATGATGCCCGTCTAGTCAAAAACAGAAAATGCCAAGGATGCCTTAGAATTCAATTTTTTTCGCTAAGGACGACAAATTTCTCAAAATTGAACCAACTGAAACATGTTTTTAAAGAATTTTTTATCATGGAATTGGATTTTCAATGGCATACAAGTGCAAATCGATCAATTTTAAACTTCCATGATCGAGCAAAAAGGAAAAATGGTAGAGCCCACAAATTTTGGAAAAATTAGGGCACAAAATAGGGCACACATGCAGATTTCTTTCAAATTGGGGCAAAACAACAAGTTTGTGAGCATTTCAAGGCATTCAATTGGAGGGAAAATTTACAAACCACCAATTTGAGAGAAAAATGTTTTAGAGCACGCAAAATGAAGGAAAAAATTAGGGAAAAATGGTGTAAGCTCAAAAATGGCACCAATATCGGCTCCTACTTGGGGATGGGCACTCCCAGTGAGTATAACAAGAACAAAATAAGCAGAACAAGTGCTAAAAACAACCATTGGGCAATGGAGTCAAAAATGCAGGGCAGAAAAACTAGACCCAATCGACAAAAAATGGCTGCCAAGAATAAGGCAAACCACAAACCGACAAAAACAACAAAAATAGAGCCAAAAAACAAAGACTATACACTATACAAGTGGTGCATACCTCAAATTTGGGGATTAATCCAAGAAATACTTCAGATGCCTTCCATTAACAGGTAGTTCAAGCAATTCCCCATCTAAGTCCTTGAGATAAAAGGTATTTTCACCAATTCTGATATCAATAGAGTAAGGGCCCATTCACAATGCATCAAATTTACCATGTTTGCCCTTATCTTCATGCCTGCTAGCCCACAACAAAACCAGATCTCCAACATTGAAAGCCCTATGAGTGACCTTCTTGTCAAATAACCTCTTCAACTTCTCTCTAAATTTGACATGCCTTTCATGGGATGCTCTTCTTTCTTCATCCAACTCAATAATCTGATTAATCCTTGCTTCATATGGATTGACCTCTTGATCTTCAAGATGTTCAAAAAATGAAAATGAAGATAATTACGAGATGTAAGGTGAGAGCTTGAGTTCCATATACCAACTCAAATGGGCTCTTGCCAATAACTCTTTTGGCAAAGTGATTCTATCAGCCCAAATTGCAAATTTTAGTTTTTCACCTCATTTTCTCTTGTTCAAATCCAAGGTTCTCCTAATGATCTTCAACAAATTCTTATTTTTGGACTCATCTTGTCCATTCCCTTTAGGGTTATAGTTTGAAGCATAAGTCAAATTGGTTCCATACTCCTTGCACATTGCCATCAAGGGCTTAGCTCTAAAACACATGGCATTATCAACAATAATATTTATTGGCACACCAAATCTGCATATGATGTGATTCAACAAGAATTCCATAACAACTTGGTGTGTTGCTTTCTTGGTGGGGATTGCTTCTACCCACTTGGTGAAGTAATATGTGGCTACAAGAATCCACTTATGGATAGAACTAGAAGGGTCTAAAATCTCACCAATGAATTCCATCCCCCATTATTTGAAAGGAGCCTCAATTGATACAAGCTACAAAGGAAGGGAGCCTAAAGCTTTCATTATTCCAGAGAAACGCTGGCAAATTTCACATTTTCTAACTAACAGGGTTGCATATTTGAAGAGAGTAGGCCACGAATAACCAGCTCTCAAAATTTTGTGTGTTGTAACCCTTCCAACAAAGTGTCCTCCACAAACTCCCCCATGGAAATTAGCAACTATTTTGGGAGCTTCATCTTCAATTATACATTTCAAGAGGACACCTTCAGGGTTCTTCCAAGCTAACCCAAACTCAGTGATGATGTTTTTTTGAGAATCCAGCTTGAGGGCTCTTTTCTGATTTTTATTCAAATGATTAGGGAAGCATAGGTGTCTGAGGTAAAATATTACATCCTTGTACCACTCAGAACTTACCAACTTCTCAAGAACATCTGCCCTTTCTTCCTCTACTTCATTCACTTGCACAATCTACAAGTTACTCTCATCCATGAGCTTAGCAAGACCCAAACCTCTCACCAACTTTTGGTTTCGATGTCCATGTCATATTCCTGTAGTTTGTTCACCCATCTACATCTTTTTATTGAGATCTCCATCTCTAATAAGATGTCTTTTACCATGGTGTGGGGAACATAAGCAAAAAAATTTGAACTTAAGATATAAGGACTTAAAACCTTTGTTTTTTTTTTTCCCATGATTGTGTATTTTAACTCAGTAACTTGTAAAGCCTTTCCAAATAAGGCAATAGGCCTCTCATCCCCATCTTCATCCTTCTACAGCAAAATAGATGTAATGGTATTTTCAAAAGTAAAGGAGAAGATTTGGAAAGGCTTATTGTAATTCGAATTTTCAAGACAGGTGCATGTTTCAATGCTTCTTTGATTCCTTCAAAAGCCTGAATAACAACCTCCTCCCATTTGATAACTTGGTCTTTCTTTAACATGCATGTAATAGGAAGAGTCAATTCAACAAAATTAGACACAAACCTTCTAATGAAATTGATCTTCCCAAAGAAGGATTGGATGCCCTTATTTTTTCTTGGAATTGGAACCTTGCTAATTGCTTCTACCCTCTTAGGGTCAATCATGACACCAACCTTTGAAACAATATGACCAAGCAACTTGGCCTTTTGCACCCCAAAATGAAACTTCTTTGGATTGAGAGAAATGCCATATTCTCTACATCTGATCAACATTCTTTCCAAGTGCTGCAAGTGATCTTTTCTACTCCTTGAAAACATAGTCACATAATCTTGATAAACTGCAATGAATTCATTTATATAACCAAAAAAGCAACATCCATTACTCTTTGGAAAGTATCTCTAACATTCATAAGACCAAAAGGCATTCTTACATAGACATATGTTCCCCAAGGAGTGGTAAAGGCAATTTTAAATCTTTCTGACTCCTTGACAACAACTTGGTTATAGCCAAAGAAACCATCCAAGGTGGACAACAATTCAGATCCAGTCACCATCTATAGCATATTTTCCATGTTTGGAAAAGGATAATTTTCCTTCAATGAAGCTCTATTTAGATTTTTGAAGTCTACACAAAGTCTGATATCTCCATTTTTCTTTCTGACTGGCACAAGGTTTGCAACCCAAGATGAATACCTTGTGGGATGAATTATCCCTCCCTCCCTTAGTTTCTTCAATTCATCTTGAATCTTCATTAAGAGGAGTGGATTAATTGGCCTCTACTTTTTCTGAAGGGCTTGGCATTTTTTTCAAGAGGAATCTCATGCTGAAACAAGTCCTCTTTGTATGCTTTCAACTCTGAATAAGACCAAGCTGCAGTCTGATATTTCTTCAATAGTTGAACATAGGACTATTTTTCTTCTTTTTTTAGATTACTGCCCAACCAAAATTTTCTTGGTTTATCATTAGTGCCCAAGTTATGCTCTTCCACATCCCTTGAGGTAGACATGTTTCTATTGATGATGCAATCAACATTGTCAAAATTTGACTCAAGTGCAACAAGACCTCTAGGAATGGTGTTAGTTTTCAATTAGATAATATCCTTTCCAAACAAAGTCTCTCTTCCTTCAGTCACACACACCATTGGTTCCCAATCAATATTCTGATCTGTAAACTCACCTTGATTTTTTAAGAACCTTTACACTTGAGCATCATCATTAAACACTTGCCAATGCTTGATGTTTTCAGGGACAGCTAGCCTAGTTAACACTTCAATATTGTACTCATAATAAGGTGAAATGGTGCAATTTCCAAATCTTGACCCCAACACTACCAACTTGTCAGCAGCAACATTGAAACTCCTATCATGATGCACAATGTTGAAGGAATCAAACATCTCAATTAGATCCCAAACTACATGTTTGTACTATTTCATCCGCTAATTTTTTGTAGCATATAGTTTTCTTATTTGTTTGACAACTAGCTCTGAATCTCCTTTTGCAATGATGTCCTTGACACCATACTTCCATGTAATTCTCAGACCCAACAACAAGGCTTCATACTCAACAATGTTGTTAGTACATTCAAAATTAAGCTTGAAGGAAAAAAAAAAACTCTTCCAAGCTAGGAGAAATCAGAATTATACCAGCACCATTTCCAAATTTGGAGCAAGCTCCATCAAATAGCAAGGTCCAAGGAGAACTTACTTGTTCAAGGAACTTTGACTAATCCATCTTGTTCTCTTTTCCATCAGCAAACCCAACAAATTTATCAAAGCATCAACATCAACAAACAACACCTCATAGGAAGCATTGCTGGTATCTTCAATAAGGTGTAACATCTTCTTTACTCCATAGAGATTGACAAGGTCACCTTCAATGGGAATAGTGGCAAAAGAAATGTCCATTTGAATAGTCCCACCAACACTTGCAACCCACTTTCTTGACAAAAGCATACCCCATTTGGCAGGGTAATCAACAATCACAACATCAAGTTTCAAATTCTTACCCGGATAGGCTGCAAGTTATACCACCAAACCCTTCACACAACCAAATACTAGCACTTCTCTTGAGTCCATGGTAGTACACTTTCCATAGGCTACTATCACTTTGATATCTAACTCATTCATGAATTCTAGAGGCATGACATTGCATGATGCACCGGAATCAAACATACAATTGTGAAGTAGTCTATCCTTTATGATCAAAGTTGTAAAGAATGGATCAACATTCAATTGGGAATCAACCAAGGATGTCCCCAAGTATACCTCAGGTTTTTCTCCAAGATCCTCTAATTCTGGTGGTGTTTCAAAGTCTGTAATGATTTGAGGAGGATTTTCAACAACGTTTACATTTCTGCTTGGGGTACTCTTCTCCTCTTTCAATCCCAAGTACTCAAATGCTCTCTTCTTGTGCTCAGGAATCCTAAGAAACTAAATGATTAGAACACTCACTTTGATTTAGCTCAATACTTGGGCTATGTCATAGGGAACATTCTTTGGCAAGGCAACATTGGAAGGGAAACAAGCAGATTCATTAGATGGCATGGGATTCTTGGTAGCTTGGGCATGAGGAGGACTGAATTTTTTTCTGGGACAACAGAGATTTTGGCAGGTGTTTCTCTTCTAGGAGCTTCTTTGGGAATACTTGTAAGCAAGGGTGTTTTAGTTTGGCTTGAGGCCCAACTCCCATAACAACCCTTCTCCTAGTGTTATACTCTTTCTCTTGATCCACAACAACATTCATTAACAATTTTCTATCTTCCTCTGAAGGGATACAACCATCATACTTCTTAATCATCAAAGCTCTTAAGTATTCAAAGTCATTATTAGGAATCTCCAAATCTTGCACTACATCTACCTCAAGAGTATGAGAGGGAAGAAGGAATTGTACCTATTTGATGCAATCCCAAAAGGTTGCAGATGTCCTTGCAATTATTACATCAGTCGATGTTATTCCTTGTGAGCCTAAAGAACATCCCACCATGCAGATATCATCATCAGTACCATCATCATTATTAGCTTCACCATATTATTGGTCCACTTCACATGGAGGATGGGGAAGAAAACACTTATTGCACCAATCAATTTGAGAACTTGCTCAATAGCAAAGCAACCCTAGTAGTTAGGGTATCGGGTAACACTCTTCCTTCACATGCTTGAGGATGTATATTTGCAGACCCCATGGGTCCTTTCCCTCTATCATATTCCCTTTGACCACCTCTAGGATGATTGGCAAATCTGACATGGTTTTGTGTTTTTTGTTGACCTTGTGTGCTCGCCCAATTCCCTTCTCTGCTAAGCTAGCTTGTATGAGTTTCTTTAACAACCCCTACCAAATTTTTCACAACCTCCTCCAAATCATAACCCTTGCTAGCTTGAGTTTTTTCAGGGTTTATTAACTTTACACCATCCCTCTTGAGAGGTTTCCCAATGGCCTTAATGTTATTTTCAATCTGTAGTGCCATGGTAAAGGCCTGCCTTAAATTGGTAGGGTTCTTGTCTCTTAGGTAATAGGCTACTTTCTTGTCAAATGCATCTGCATATTTGATTAAACAAGATTCATCACAAGGCCTTAGATTAATAGGAAGTCTTCTCAATGTTTTGTTAAATCTTGTGTTAAAGTCATGCACTGATTCATTGGGGTTCTTCTTGATATTTTCAAATTCAGACAATAGAAACCTAGGATCAGTTTTGTCACCATATTGCAACCTAAATGCATTGTTCATCTCAGTCCAAGAATCAATAGAATTATTAGGTAGAGCCTTGTACCAATCCCTTACATCCTCTTCTAGTGTATGAATGAACAATTTGACATACACATCTTCAAACTCTATTTCAAAATCCTCCATCATGTTAACAAAAAGTTTGAGATGTTGATCACCAATTATAGCATTGTTACCTTGGAACTTTGGCAACCTATTCCTTACATCTTGTGGGACAGACATTTGGGTAACCATCCATTCCTCTAAAGTTTATAGGACCAAAGGTGTTAACAACAAATGGAGGTCTAGGCTGAGCCATATTGTTTTGAGGTGGTGATCTTGGAGGAGAAACAAAATGATGAGGAGTGAGAGGTCTTTGGGGAATAGAAATGTAATCTTCAAAATGGATATCCCCTATAGGATCAACTTCTTGATAAACTCTAGCAGATTTGGAAAAAATAGGGGTAGAATGAGGAGCAAGATTTTCAAAGACAAATGAAGGTCCCTCTCTAGATGGAGAATGCAAATTTTCAAGAGGACTATCTGATTCAGATCTATTTGAAGAAGAACTGCAGTCCTCAATGACAGGCTGATTAATCTCAAGTTCAACCAAGGGAACCTCCTTCCTTGAGCTCTGCTCTCCAACCACCTTCCAAAATCTTCTCCCTTCTAACTCTGAGTTCCTTGAATCTGAAAAAAACTTCTTAGCAGAGTCTCTAATGTAGAGAGATCTTATTCCTTCTAGTTTTGTAGAGATTAACAACACAAAAATAAATGATAGAAAGCTAAGACACTGGTATTTATCAAGATCAAATCAGCATGGAGTCGCCACTAAGGATTTTCACCCTAGTTGTGCAAATGCACTAAAATACTCTGTCAAATACCTATCAACACCTTAAAGTGAAACGATAAAATTGTAGAAAAAACTTAAAACCTTTGCATACACCTTACAAATCTAAGTATAGAATAATGCTTTAACAATATATTTGTAGATAGAACTTACAAGAGACATTACCAGGGTTTGATATGCATTCAAATATTCCAAATATGTATGAAGATGGATCAAATTGAACTAAGTCCCCAGGAATGGCGCCACTGGTGTTGGTACCCAAAATTGTTCTCCTTTTCAGTCTGAGTAGCATCAAAGATATGACATGAAGCTTCAAGATAGATAGATCATGGTGTGTGTCATTTTATAAATGGGGATATGATCTAACTGGAACTTAGATTTTTGGAGAGATGGATGACACTCAAATAGGACTTGATCTTGTCCTAACTATTTTAGGTTGTGCCTTTCAACCAAGGTAAGAGGACCTATTTTGTAACCCTCAAATGGTGAAGGAGATGAAGATATCCCTCAATTTGTAAAATAGTATGAAGGGCCTTGGTAAAATTGATCAACACTCCAAATCGACTTTCACAAGTTGTCACTTCATGAATATGGAGATAATTTCAATGCAAGGCAAGGGTTACTAAAGACATTTAGAATCCTGATTTGTTCTGCATACTTTAGTAAATGGATTTTGATCTTCTATGGGTATACAGGTCAAAACATGGGTAAAACAGGGCAGAATTAGTTGTTTTGAATGATTATAGGTGGGAGTTTAGATAAGTCAAACCAAGGTCCACACGAGATCTTTGAGGATTTCAACAAAATATGGAGAAACTTAACAGTAGAAAGTGTCAAAATGGTTAAGCATTCCTTCAACCAGGATATGTGCATCAAATGGAGGCCAAGATCTACACTTTTCCACACAATATTTGATCATCTATCACAAAATCTTGAGTTATAATTGATCTGAAAACGTGTGTTGTATTTTTTTCACTTTTAAAAGTTTCCAAAGATTGTGATTTTATTAACCAATTTTAAGTATTCTAAACTCCACAAATTGATTAAATTCTGATTATTATGCATCCATATAAGTGTGGAAAACTTGTGTAGCAAATAAATAATCAAAAAAATGAAAACACTCAGATAACAAACGAGATTGTTTACGGGGTTCGGAAATTCCTATGTCCTCGGGTTCGATTAAACCGATCCATTAATAATATTGAAATGTAAGTACAATAACTCTTACAAACAACAAATAATGAATAAAAACATGCAAATGAGTTGATCAATGTCCCAAGAACTCTGAAAAATAGCAGAAATTGTCCGAAGAACGATCTCGTGGCTCTTACAAAGTGTTTTCACAATGTGATCTCCCTACAACTGTGTTAGAAAAACACCTAAAAATGGATATTAAAAAAATTCTATGAAAACAAATCATATATATCTGAGATCATCTCTGAATTCTCGAACACTTTTCATGTTTACACCAAGTCACATTTTGGACCGTAGTGCATTGAAATTCCAACTAGTCTTGTAGATCCTTGTTAAAAACTGCATTCAAAGCTTCCAAAAATAGGTTAAAACTCAACAAAAAATATCAAATCTTACATCATTGGAATCATCTTATAATTTCCTTTATTTCAATTTTTTACTCCAAGTTCTTATTTTGAGTGCAAGGCCTTCAAAAATGGCATTCTCTGAGATCTGGTCCTTATCCTGTTTGACACCCCCACAACACAGAGATAAGAGCTCTTTATATACCCACAAATTCAATTCTATCCCATCCAAGATTGGCGGCAAGTTGGTTAGCGGGATATGTTTGGGTAGCGGAGGTCTTGGGTTTAAAACCTAGCGGCATCATTTTTAGTGGATGAGATAATGTTTTAGGCTTTATTAATCCTTTCCACGCATTTTTATAGTGGTCAAAGGACCACCTTAGGTTTAACCACCCCCATCTCCACCGCTTCACCACCTTCCACGTGGTCATTGCATATGCATTTGGTTTTGGTGGTTAAATACTAATGTATGTACATTAATATATCCATTGACATATACATGTGCGTGGCATTTGGAGAGTGGACTTACTAAGTAAATATAATTTCGACCCGCGAAAATAATTAACTCGGTCAATAGCATATATTCCACTTGTCATCTCCCGATAGGCAAATCGAGTGAATTCGATGAGTGGTGGCAAGCCACGTGTCACAATGCGATTTGTCCAATATTGACCAGTTGACCAGAGTTGACTTTCCCGTTGTCTGAACTTTGACCGAACATATCTAGAGCTCCCGATGTCTGTTTTTCGCAATCTTATAGTCGTTGGAAAGCTCTCTAGATGATCTTCTTCAGACCGACACCATTTAGGGATGTTTAGGAACTTTTCAAAAATGATCCCTTGATCACACCTCCCCACTGAGGAAGGCTTTTGTCCACAAAAAGTTGTGTATCAACCCACAAAAACATGTTATCTCTTCCTACATTGCACAAACACATACAAGAACCCAAAATAACATTATAGGTTAAATAAATGCAAATAGTTGATTAGCTAGTCACATAACCGATCAGATAATAACACCCAATTAAGCTAGTGTTCAACTGAAATGCTGCAACCCTATCAACTCTGTGCACAACTATGATCTGTCATACCCCACTGTAATGCCATCACAATTAACTGACCAGATAATAACACCCATTCTATTACGGAAAGCTAGTGTTCAACTGTCACTTTGTGATACGGCCGATTACCAAAAATTACAATTCCATAACACAGATCAGTATACAAGACATCTAAACTGCCCACAATTAGGCTAGTGCCCACTGCCCATCTGAAACTGTAACAACTGCAAGTATTCACTATCAGAATATAATAGACTATCAATGCCCAAAAATAGCTATAGTCAACAACTGAATCAACATGAATATGCCAAAACACTGTATCGCCATCACAAATAATAAGTCAGATAATAACACCCATCTATAACGGAAGCTAGTGTTCAACTGACACTTTGTGATTATGTTGATTACAACTGCAAGTTTCAAATTTAGACATGCTACTGATGCCTATCCCTGCATAGTGTTTTCAACAATGGAACTACCAACCAATATGAGAAAACAAAACATGAGTATGATGAACCTATCACTCAAATATTCTCTTCAGTTGTTTCCATTCATTTTCAAAGCTTAAATATCAACTTAGGAACAAATCCTTATCAATCAACAGGAATCCCTAAAATATATCTCGAAATGTTTTGCTTGCCTACCATCAACAATTTTATCAAAGACAAATATAAAGTTGAGGAGTGTTTTTCCCAACCAATCACTTAGGTTTTTCCATTTTGGTTGTTTTACCTTCTCAGTACCACAATGAGTTTTAGTTAGGTTTAGCACGGTTGGTTTTACAATACTATTCTTTTAAAAAACTTTCCAATTTTGTTGTTTAGGAACAAACCAACAAACCTTAACATCATGACCATTCCTATTACAATGGGAACAAAATTTAACTTCCCTATTTTTAGGATTCTTACCCATTTTACCATTCTCAGAACTCTGTCTATGAGAATGATTCCCTGTTTAGGAGAGGTAACATTCTTTCCATTGCTCACCTTTCCTTGGTGAGATTGGTCTTTAGCACCTGCCTTATCATTCACAAAAGGCATTAACTTCTTAATCAAATTTTTCCTCTTCCAACAATATGCAACAGAATGATTAGTACCTTCACAAAATGTGCAAGGGAAAGCATATTTCTGCCTACCAAAGCTATATTGTTCCAACTGAAAGAGTGTATTAGAAGTTTTAGGATTTTATTTTCCCTTAGTACTATTTTTAGTATAAGTGGTAGGAGGTGGAATTTGATTACCTCTTTTACCTTTTTTCTTACACCTTTCATTGTTCCTCCTGATGGCGGAATCCTGCAATTCTAGTGGCATATATCCTTGGCTGTTGGAAGCTTGTCTTCCTTCAGCTGCTTTGGAACTTTCTCCAATTTCCATTTTCCCACTAGAATAACCCAAACTGTAAATCGAGGCTGATCCTCTACCTATACTGGGTTAGCATCACCTTGTCCATTTTTACTAAGGCCCTTTCCATTAAATCCCATCTTAACCATTAGCTTAGACCCAATTCCCTTAGTGTGTTTTTCAAACTGACCCAAAGGAATATCTAAAATGAATGAGAGGAAGAATTAAAATGTGAACAACTTACAGTGCATTCTGTCATAGTACCTGCATCTGATTTGGAAGGAATTTCCTTCTTATGTTCACCTTGTTGCAACTTTTCCAAGAGGGCATCCTTGGTCCGTATTTCTTCCTGCAACTCTTTAACAAAGCCCATCAACTTCTTGCTCTCTTCAAGCATCTTGTTGACATACTCCTCTTTCTTGGTTATAGAGGATTGTGGCTCAGATTTTAACCGCACTATTTCCTCTTCCAAGGAATAAAATTATCTCTCAAGAAAGAGTTTTCTTCTTGGAGTTGGCGGTTTATGGCTTCAAGCTCATCTAGTTGCTCCTGTTTGGATGACTTGCCCATGATTCCCGGTTCCTACAAACACAACCTATACTTCCAAAACTGCACACTGCAAAAGAAGATTAACAAGCCCCAAAATGTCTACACATTGAAGACTAAAATCAATATTGAAACTGAAGCCAAATTTCCAAACACAATTAGAAGCTAATCTGGAAATCTAACTGCTCTGATACCAAACTTGATCTGAAAACGTGTGTTGTATTTTTTTCACTTTTAAAAGTTTCCAAAGATTGTGATTTTCTTAACCAATTTTAAGTATTCTAAACTCCAAAAATTCATTAAATTTTGATTATTATGCATGCATAGAAGTTAGAAAAACTTGTGTAGCAAATAAATAATTAGAAAACTAAAAACACTCAGATAACAAACGAGATTGTTTACGGGGTTCGAAAATTCCTACGTCCCCGGGTTTGGATTGAACCGATCCATTAATAATATTGAAATGTAAGTACAATAACTCTTAAAAACAACCAATAATGAATCAAAACCTGCAAATGAGCTGATCAATGTCCCAAGAACTCTGAAAAATAGCAGAAATTGTCCCAAGAACGATCCGTGGCTCCTACAGTGTTTTCACAATGTGATCTCCCTGCAACTGTGTTATAAAAACACCTACAAATGGAGATTTAAAAACATTCTATGAAAAAAAATCATATATCTGAGATCATCTCTGAATTTTGAACACTTTTCATGTTTACACCAAGTCACATTTCAGACCAGAAGTGCATTGAAATTTATGTTTTCCAACTAGTTGTCTTGGGTTCAAAACCCGGCATCATTTTTGGTGGATGAGATAATGTTTTAGGCTTTATTAAGCCTTTCCACGCATTTTTATAGTGGTCAAAGGACCACCTTAGGCTTAACCGCCCCCATCTCCACCGCTTCACCACCTTCTTCCACGTGGAAACATCCACGCATGGCTTAATGCCCCCTAACAACCGCTTCACCACCTTCCACGTGGTCATAGCATATGCATTTGGTTTTGGCGGTTAAATACTAATGTATGTACATTAATATATCGGTTGACATATACATGTGCGTGGCATTTGGAAAGTGGACTTACCAAGTAAATATAATTTCGACCCATACCATGGGGTATCGAAAATAATTAACTTGGTCAATAGCATATATTCCACTTGTCATCTCCCGATAGGCAAATCGAGTGAATTCAACGAGTGGTGGAAAGCCACATGTCATAGTGCAATTTTTCCAATATTGACCGATTGATCGAGTTGACTTTCCCCTTTATCGAACTTTGACCGAACATATCTAGACCTCTCGATGTTCGTTTGTCGTGTTCTTATAGTCGTTGGAAAGCTCTCAAGATGATCTTCTACAATGATACCATTTAGGGATGTTTAGATAACTTTTCAAAAATGATCCCCGATCAATAATGAACTAATGAAGCATTTTGCAATCACTATTTGATCATGGTGCACCCAAAGGTTTACAAAAATATCTGAAATCAAGGAAGGTAAAGTGATTTTAAATTTGTTTATCTCTTTATCAGATGAAAGCTCTTTTGAATGTGAGATTGAAAATGCCACTAAACTATCACAAGAGTGAGATCATGTATGATCAAGAGAGACCTTAAACACAAGACTGCAACAGGAAACTAAAAACACAAATTGAAAAGCATTCTAAAATGTAAGCATTCACAAGTTTTGTTCAAACAGATAGCACAGAATAACTCAAACTTGATCAGATTTATTAGTAGGGGAATGTTTTGAAAACAATCTTAGAGCTTGTTAATGGCTATACATATGCAACCAAGTTAACATGATTTGAAATCTGATACAGAGAGAGTTATATGAGTTTCTCAGGTGGTCACTCAGAGAATGGGCTTCTTCCCATATTTTCCCATGAAATTTTTAGTTTCCCAAGCTTCTTTAAACTCTTCCGACCCTTTGCATGAAAAATTCATGCAATATATAGCATTCAATCTCCTTCGAGCCTTCTTTCCCAAGAAAATAATATGCCAAATGATCAAATTTGTTACAAAAATTTCTCATGATTCGCAGACAATGATGTTTAAACAGAACACGTCCAAAATGTTGCCAGTTGTCTCAAAAAGAGATGAAGCATTTCAAAATTCACATTATTATCCATTATGGAGGCACGTTTTCATCTTCAAAGCATGCGCCCCTTCCTTTTATTATTTCATCCTTATCCCTCCAAAATTTGAATCTGCAACTTTTGGATCCGATATTTCACATTTTGGGACGTGTTAGGAAAAATTCATTTCAAAAACATCTCTAATATTCATATTGATCCTCAAAACTGATTGCATTGGTCCTTGCAGGCACAAACGATTTGAATTTGTCAAAAATTCGATGAAAATTCATGTAAAAAATGCATCTCCAAACTGCCTAGAGCATTCTAGTGTAAAAATGGTAGCAGAGCAAAAAATGATTCACAACTACCGTTGATTTGACATTCAACTGTTAATATACACCCTCCACATGGAGAAAAACCATTGGAGACGTGCTTTGGAGGTGCATTTTTCCATTTTGCATTTTTAAAAAAGAAATGTCCACGTGGTGAGATTTAATTTGGCACTGGCATGGATTTCACATTTTTTAACTTTTTGACCCTTTTATTTTGAGCAGCCATGCGGCACCATTCCATTAGATGAGGACCTAGGAGCTTCAATTTACCTTTCAAAATGTTCGGAAAAATTGGAATATTTTGATAGTTTCCCCGCACCTTCGCCTCATGAAAATGGGCCTGACATGTGTCCCAAAGTGGTCCCCATTGAAATCACAGACCGATTCTACACATTTCCACCTTTTTTAGAAAAAGAAAAATTTTCCAACTTATCTCCCTAGCCCATGCCTCTAATTCTGTCTCAGACATGTGTCAGTTGCTGATAAGCTACGGGCTTGTGCTCCTCCTTTTAATTTCATACCTTTATGCCAAAAATGGGAAAAATCTCAATTTTCCCCAAGACCCGAAGTTCCACCTCTGACCCTGCCACATGTCTCTTTGTGATTTGTTGTGGGCCCTAGGCATTTTCTTTGCACTTTAAATATTTTTCCAAAATGCCTTAAGGCACAAAAAGACCTCTGCTTCTCATCCAATCAAAAGAGGACACGTCATCATTTTCGGGAAAAATTTAAAAATTTCTCCACCACTTGAATTCAGGTAGATTAGCACTTGGCGGGGCCACGGGGCAATTTGAAACTTTTAGCCAAAATATCTAAAAATAACAAGTTCTCAAAATGACCTCTGCTCCTCCAATCAAAACACGCCACGTAAGCAACATTAGAACCAATCGAGTAAATAGGAGCCATGGGACCAAATTCTCCTTTTGCCAAAAAACCAAAACTCGATAAGTTAAAACAATTTTCCGTCATCCTCTCGCCAATTAGAACAATTCATGTTGCCGATGAATGCTAAAGAATAAATTGATGAGCAAATGACACCCACCCGTCGACCACTAAAACACAAAAATGCCAAAGATGCCTTAGAATTTGATTTTTTTGCTAAGGACGACAAATTTCTCAAAATTAAACAAACTGAAACATGTTTTTAAAGCATTTTTGATCATGGAATTGGATTTTCAATGGCATACAAGTGTAAATCGATCAATTTTAAACTTCCACGATCGGGAAAAAAGGAAAAATGGTAGAGCCCACATATTTTGGAAAAATTAGGGCACAAAACAGGGCACACATGCAGATTTCTTTCAAATTGGGGCAAAACAACAAGTTTATGAGCATTTCAAGGCATTCAACTGGAGGGAAAAGTTACAGACCACTAATTTGAGAGAAAAACATTTCAGAGCACATAGAATGAAGGAAAAATTTAGGGCAAAATGGTGCAAGCTCAAAAAATGGCACCAACACAAGGGCCTTGTCTATTAAATTTGAAGCAATCAATCAGGCCTTCACAGAGCTAGAGGAGAAAGAATAAAGAGCATACAAGATGCTGGATAGTATAAATCAGAAAGTTCAAAAACTTGGAGTACCAGCAATGAGAGAACATACAACTGCTGATGATCTGATCGGCCCTTTCGAACAATATGTCAAGAAAGGGGTGGGAAATCCATTGTCCTTTACTAAGGATAGTCTTGAATTATTCTCAGAGATACGAGTCTTCATTTCACTTATCACAGAAAAGCATTCATCGTTCTTTGGGAAGTGCAAGGACATCAACAGTATGATCGATGGTTGGACGGAGATCCTGGGCTGCATTCACATCCCTCATATTGAAAAAGTAGATAAGCAATATGTCATTTCAAACAAGATCTTGGAAATATAGAAGCCTTCTCAGGATCAAAAAGTGGAGAGTAGTCAGAGAGCAGAGCCAAGTCCACTGTAACAACTCATCCTTCAAGTATAATTCTTCTTCTTCTTCTTCTTCCTCTTCTTTCTCTCTCTCTCTTCTCTTCTCATACAACACTCTCTCTCTCTCCTCAATGTTATATTTTTGTGTTGAGGGTTGCACTTTTTAATATGACTTAAGTGACTTTAGAAATATAATGTAACTTTAAGTCACCTTGCTATTATAAAAGGGACTTAAATATTTAAAGTGGAATATGAATAGTCTTAAGTCATATTAAGGTATTTGAAAAGTCAGGGAAGATGAAGAGTTGCCTCTTCTTCTATAAATTGTAGCAAGCTCCTCATTGGAACTTCTTAATTTTGTCTTCTAAAAATTCTTAGATGTTGGAGCTATTTTTGTGAATTCATGAGAGAGATATCCTTGTGAAGAGAGAAAGAGATAGCAATTTTCTTTCATTTCTCCCACTAAAAATGTTTTCTACTTCCCACACTATGTAGAAATTTGTTTGGAGCTTCAATAAAGGAAGAAGGAATTTTATCCTCTTTGATTGAGGATTTTATTGGTACTTTTTTCATTAATCTCTATTTAGTCTTGTTGTTATTTTACAGATTTGTTTTCTTCTAAAATACAAGTGCATGTAATGAAACTTCTGGCTAGTGTGTGCAAGTCTCTAATTTTCTACTTGTAACATTAGTTTCTCCTTTCTAAATATTCTCACTCCCCTTTCTCTCCTTCATATAAAATTCTTTCCTTGAGATACTGTAAGAATTTTCCATGGGTTAGTGGAGTGCCTTTATTACATACCCGGCCAAAAGGCCACTAGGATAAAATTCACAATTTACTCGTTCATGCACATACGATAGCTTCTCCGAGTTAAGTAGAGGGACTTCAACTCCTAGAGAATTGGTAAGATAACCATAAATTTGTCCCTAAAAACATTTTTCATCAACATGACTCCAATGTGCTATGGCATGCCTCTCATCCAGTTGTATTAACTTGTCAATTATTTCTTCTAATGCCTGCTCATCAGCTAGACCTCCCATGCACGAAATACGTAAAGAAGGTTACATGAATTACATGGGAAGAAGCTGTTTTCGTGCCAAATACCAAATGAAAGGGTGTGGCCTTATTCAACCTTTTATAAGTTGTTCTATATGCCCAAAGTACAATAGAAACTTTATCATCCCAATATTTCCTTCCAACATCACAATTTTTGTCAAGGTCTAGCTTAATATCTTGTTGAAGGCCTCAGCAGTCCCATTTTCTTGAGGGTGATAAGGTGTATTCTTGTGGTGCACGACCATAAATTCATCCAATAATATCCTGATTATCTCATTCAAGAAGTGTGTGCCCTTATCACTAGTTAGAATCAATGGACATCCATACATAGTAAAAATATTTTCCCATAAGAACCTTGTTGTTGTATTCAATGTACTATCCTTTGTAGGTTTTTCTTCTTCCCACCTTGTAAGATAATCTATACAAGTGATGATGTAGCGTGATCCAATTCAATGTGCAGTTGGGGAAATAGGATCCACAAAGTGTATTTCCCATTTTTCAAATGGTTCTGCACTAGTAATAGGCCTCAAAGGAATTTCATCTTTTTGCCTAGGGTTTTCAAGGCAATGACAGTGATCACATGCCTTATAATACTCTTTGCAATGCTTATACAGGTCTCCTACTATAAACCAAAGAGAATAATCTTGTGCATGGTGGTGTCACCTGCATAGTGCCCACCTGCAATACCGCCATGAGCCTCTTCCATGATATCCATACACTCATGTTCCAGTACACACCGGTGCAATAATTCATCTCAACCTAGTTTTTATAAGTCAAAGACCGATCAACATGAAAGGTGCAACATAAATTATAATTTTTTTCTTTTCCAAGGTTTTCATTCCTTTTGGCATCATACCTGTGTGTAAAAAGATAACAATATCCTCCAATTCTGATGGTGCGTGGTTTAACATGTACAACTGTGAATTGGGCATTGTATCTTCAATTGTTTATACATCCTCTCCTAATTGAATTCTTGATAAGTGGTTTGGGAAAAAATTACTTTTACTTAGTTTTACCACAACTGTAAATTCAAATTCTGGAATAAGAGAACCCAAATGACATGTGTGGCCCTATAAAACGGGCTTATTTACCAAGTATTTCAATACCATGTGATCTATATAGAACATAAAGTGTTGCTAAAAATTATTGTCTAAACTTATGTAGTGAGTAGATCATCGATAAAGCCTCACACTCTGTAGTTTTATAATTTTGTTTTGCAGAAGTCAATTTTCTACTAGAAAAAAAAATAGGATGATCTATAATAATTTCTCTAGGTTGAGCTAACACTGCACACATGACCATGCTAGAGGCATCCACATGTAGATGATAAGGTTGGTTCCATGAGGGAAAGCAAAAAAAAGGCATTGTAGTATGCCTCTCCTTCAATGGTTCAAATGTGCGCTTATGCGGTTCTCCCCAATAGAATGTCCCTTTTCCTTTTAGTAATTCCAACAAGGGCAAACAGATTTTAGCATATCCCTTGATAAATTTTTTATAATACCCTGTGTGGCCCAAGAATCCACGCACCTCACTTTGACTTGTAGGCTCCTCTAGGCCTACGATAACTACAACCTTGGTTGGATCTACTAACAAACCCTCCTTGTAGATTATACGCCCTAGCGAGTTCTAAAGAGTGTAGTAAATACATACTTCTTGATGTTTAAAGAGATGTTTAACTTTCTGTACCTCTCAAACATTAATCTCAAGTTGTCACAATGATCCTTGACAAACCCATATACTATCCAATCATCCAAGTAAACATGCAATAATTTGTGAATAAAATATTGGAATGCTTGAACCACAATGCATGAAAATATAGTAGGCAAATTCTTGACCCAAAGGGCATCACCATATATGAAAAGTTCCCCATTCAAATCGTTAATGCTATTTTCTCTTGATCTTCTTTAGCAATTTGTACCTTATGATACCTAGAGAATCCATCTATAAAAGAGTAAATTTTCTATCATGCAACACATTCTAATATTTCCTCGGTGAAAGATATAGGAAAGGATCAATCACACATGCAACATTCAGCTCCATGTAGTCTACGTAAATCCTAATCTGACCATATTTCTTTATACTTTGATTACCATGGGGCTAATCCACTTTGATTCTTCTAGGGCTAAATGATGCCTAATTTCAACATCTTATCAATTTTTATTTAAATTTTACACATAGGTTAAGGTTCATCTGTAAGGTATCTTCTTTGGGCATGCACCTTCCTTTGGCTTAATCTTCATCTCACCCAAAGATTCATGCACTACTTTTAACTTATGGTAGCCTCTAGGAAATAAGTCCTGGAAATCACATAGTAACTCAATTACTTTAGCCACTTAAGAATAACACCAATAATCTCCAATAATGGCCTCCTTAGGTTTACAATTTGTGCTAATGTTCACTTTCTTGGTCTTCATAGGTTCATGATAGGCACGTGCCTTCTTATCCACATTGTCTAAAACCTTGGGCATACCTTCCAAATGATCAATGTCCAAATTTTCTGTTTCTTCATCATCCACTATGTAGACCATGTTCATTTCTCCTTCTCAAAACAAAAGCACTTAAGTAGTTTAGCATCGGTCTCATCTACTTCATAAAAACAGATCTCCTAGGTATGCCTCACCAAGAATAACTCCTAAACGAGTTCTTCAGCCTTTGCAATGTATCCCATAGTCAAGTGCTCCATAACTCGTAATACCTCTTTCAACGGAGGTTTAGTGGAGAAGTATTCAAAAGTCTAGATAATGCCTATAGTCAAGTCTTTCCAATTTCCAATCTCCTTATCTAACTCCACATAAATGTACCAAGCACGTGTGTAACCTTGCAAAGTGAAATAAATTTTGTGAACCCACAGTGAAGGTGGTAAATATTCCCGCCCCTTTGTCTAGAGTTCTCACACCTTTGCTAAATGTTGGTGTTGAATAGGATGATTACCATGATATGTGTATATTTGAGTAGGCACATTGCTCTTGAGAAACCGGGTTGTTAGAGAAATTCTCACTTCATTCCATTCTATGAGATTATCCCTATGAACCATCCACTAGCACACTATTATCCCACACAGGGTATACACTAACATATTTCTTCTGTCCACTTGATCCTTCCACTATTCCTCCATGGCACACAGGAATACCTCAGGGTCTCCTTCTCCAGTGTAACGGGTATAAAGTTGTTACCCATCCGCCTATTATAGTGAGGTCTTCCTCCTTACGCAAATGTGCTTCTTACATCACACCAAATAATCTCATAGGTGGCATGCACCCAATTATCACGAGAAACACTTATAGTATCACTAATAGACTATGCATCTTCCCACTAGATAATTCCTTCCTTAGATGGCTTAAGTACTTTCGGATCTCGAATAAGGCACACATAAATTCTATTCAGGTCTTCCTCACTCAAAGGTTCAACATAAGGTGTAGATTTATCATTTATTAAAGGGATAATAACTCATTCTTCCTTTTATCGAAGCTTATATACTTTGCTTGTTAAACCATAGATCAACATTATTTTCATAACACCAAGGGTGCTCAAGTAGAGTTAGGAAGCTTTCTTCTTCCGTAAGTGCTAAAACCTCAAAGTACCTAGTAAACTTAGCCCCTTGTATAATAATGGATTCTTCCTTTAAAAATCCTATCATAGTGTCCTTAGTTTGATTTGCCATGAATAATACATTAGAGGATGGCTGTAATGGAGGTTTTCCCATCTACACCCATACATATAAAGTAAGCACATTAACTTTCGTTCCTATTCAATCAATATATTGCTCAAAATCCACCCATCCACAACAACATTCAAATTGATATCCTTATCATAATCCAAGCTATGAGGGGGGATATTAGCATACGAGATGTGCCATCCATTCTCAATATTCACACACGATGTGTTTCCTTTAACCAATTCTCTAGTAATGCAATAATATTGTCTTGGAGAAACATATTGCATAGCTCTTTCAAATCATAAATATCCGATTGGACCGTCTCTGCTACCTTTTTTTGTTCTAATTTCCATGACTGTTCCTTTAAACATTGTATTCCACACTGAAGATTTCTGATCACCTTCATGGTCTCTTGATAAACCTCCTTTTGATGTATAGGATTTGGGTATCTTTCATGTAAAATCTCCTCCTTAGTAATTGTAGGATTCTATTGTAATGTTTCTCCGGTGTGCGCAACTTCAATGCGTGTAGCAATCTTCATAAGTACTACCTCAGTTTCGGTTCCAACTTTGGAATCCATTGATTTTCCATTGTGCGTTGTATTCTAACCATCCATGTGCCCTTGTTCTCCTATTTATGTTATTTGTTAAGATGCTCATATAATTTCAGGTACTCCTCATAGTTATGATTCTTTCCATAAATATAACAAGTAATATTTTGATGGCATTTTTGCCTATAGTGGTCAGGATATCCACACATATAAAATGTTCCATGAGGAAACTCACCTCATCCACCACCACAGCCTCGGCCCCTGAATCCACCACGGTATCTTTGACCTATTCCATGACCTCCTTCAAAGCACCCTTCATTCTGATCATAGTTCCATTTGAGTGTGATCATGATCATTGTGATCACTCTCACATTTAGAGTTATTTGATACTCATGTCTTTCGAACAAAAATATCGACGACATCATGGATCTAATCAATCAACCTAAAATATTTGGTATTTTGAGTTGTGGACCAAAAACTCTTATAATAATAAGATATGTTATTCCTTATCGTGTGTTGTAACAATGGGTAGTGGTTTTCATCATGGTCAAAATGACATATCTCGCAATCTAGCAACAATGAACACAATGACCTGTGGGGACAACTATCCTTAGTGTGCCCCTCAACTTCACAATCTTTACACCAAATCCCAATGCGTGTCTCGTGCGCTGAACTAGACAATAGTTTCTCCAACTATTTTTCTATAACTACAATATGAGATTCCAGGAGTGGGCTCACTCGGTGTCTATACTTCAAACCGCCGGTGTGCAACACTACTTTAAGCACTTCACACAGATCCGTATAGGTATTATGTGACAATGCCCTCCTAAAAGGTGTGATCAAGCCTTCGATAAACCATTGTGCATCTTTGGATTGCATGGATATCATAGAGATTATTAGACAAAAGTGTTTTGAAATGGGCATCATATTCTTGAAAACTCTCAGTAGTGCCCTACTTAATATCCTTGAGTGCGTTTATACTCTTCCGCTCAAGGACTTAGGGATATTAAATTCCTAAAGGAAAACATGCCATAATGCTATATAATCTATGTAAATATGATCGGGGTAAAACTCCCTATACCAACTATGTGCACATCCATGTAACATAGTTCAAACTAATTTACCTTGCGCTCAAAAGTAAGGATCCCTTTTACGCACCATAGTATATCACACATGTGCACATGCTTAGTCAAAGCATATTCTATTACCCTATACTCTAGAAGATGAAGTGACATCTCCATGTAAATATTTTGGGGTTAGTGAGGACCATGCCCACCAGATCTAGAACTCCTATGTTACCTCTACCTCTAGACCCACCAAAACCAGAGCCACCTATACCCCTAATCCTCCACCTGTAGCGGAAGTGAACCAAAGGATGTACTTCCTTATGTCCCAATAGTGGTACTAAACTGAACTCCTACAGTCTGTGATGTGGTACTACTCCCAGAGGTGAGTCTAAAATTTTGTGCACCTGAGTTCTCAGGTCAAGACGTGCCTAAAAAGGTACTTCTAAATAAAAATGAAGATGTCTACCCGGCCATAGATGTACTTGATATTTGATTCACTCTTGTTATTATACTACCCAAACTAGCTTCTTGACTACTGGTTGTACTAAAAATTGGAAAACCTAGCACAAGGGATAGGTTGCTAGATATATTCAGATGCGTACCCATGGCCCATGTTGTCTCTTCTGGCATGATCTCATAAGAGGCCGACGAGGGTTCCTTGTCATGCTTTCTTGAATGGGGGAGTTCCAGATGCTTTGGCTCCCTACCCTCTGCTTGAGTTCCAAATCCTTCATGATCCATCTCTCTCCTCAACACCATATGTTATGTAATCTCCGTTGCTTCCCTAACTCCCTCTCATGTGCCTCATTATACTTAAGTCACATTTCTTCTCTTTTCCTTTATGCTGCTAGGTCCTCCATTCTTCACCAAACCTGCCCCTTCTCCTACGTGTGGTGGAGTTTATCTAGCCATCAGCTTCTCTTCCAAATTCATGGTTACTAATAAGATCTTAATCACCAGTGGAATGCCTTACAGATAGGCTCCCCTGGGGTAACGTAAAAACTAGAACTCAACCACCTCGATGAATAATAAGTAAAAATTGAGTACTCCAAACTATAGTTATTCAAGACACCATGAAACCAATTGTCCAAAGTGTGCATCCAAATCGGATCAAGCATCATAGAAGGCCTGAAATTCTTCCTAGATAACGAAAATTGTTCAAAACCTCCAATTCCTTTTAGACGCATATGCAAACAACCACTCCTCTTGCTCTATCAAAAAGATAGCAAAGAAACTCTCATATAAAAAATCATACAAGTTCTAATCCACTAATGTCTATGCATCAAAATCCAATCTAGTGCTTTGAATCTCAAAGCATATTCTTCTTCCAGATATATTATCCACTCCTCAACACTTGATAGGGTCAACTAGTATGTATTCATCACAAAACATCCTTAAAACATTAGAAAAAGAGGTCCCAGCAATGGAACCAATGATGCAGTCCAGAATTTATTGTGAATAACCTAGGCACACTTACACATCACTCGGCTTGAGCTGAGTTCACATGAAGTGGGAAAAGGTACCACGTCCCCTTTAAATTTTCTTGTATAAGATGTTAGTGTGATGATGTTTAAACATATTCATATTCATAAGTAGAAATAAACATTCCATAGTGCAAAATATAGATCTAGAGCTTAGATAATCATGATAAATGACTAAAAATAACTATGATAGGATTAACCATACTAGAACTAGATTGAGTCATATCTAACACCATTATCCACCAATATGTTCTATTTCATAATTATTGTAAAACACAGAAGCTTCTTACAACTTTGTAAAGTATCTCCATGAGTCATCTCGCATGTCAAAAACAATAACACAACTCTACACTAATTCACCACACTACTAAGCTACGCAAGTCAATAAATATTTATAGGGTTGGGGACTCTCCCTTCACAACCTATGCACTTCTCAAAATAGGTCACATGCTGATAATAGCCATGTTCCTTTACAATAGTATGCACAACATGTAAGTTCTCTAACAATAGATGTCCAATAATTAACTCCAATTAGAAATCCTATTATTAGCTTGAACTATGCATGGCAATTATCTACTGCTTGTTCCCAAAATACCATTGCATGTAGCATAAGTCTTCATCTCTATGTGTGCTCCACAATTTATCTCCAAAAATAGCCCTTATCCACAAAACAACTAAGTCCTAAGCTTGGGTACTTCAACACTATTATAACATCACACACATCCAAGACTTGCCCTATATTCATGAACCCAATACTTAGAATATTTATTACTATTCAACAAATTTCATTCACATCCCTAGTCAATCATTATAACCCACTTAGGACTTATGGCCTTTCTCTCAATGAGGGCTAGACCTCATTGGTGCAATCAATCCTAAATATTCCCAACAACATCATTCCATCATCACAAAATCGAGTACTTTACTAATTTTGTTGAAGCCATCCTATTGACCTCAAAAAAATCGGGACTTATCATCAACTTCATATACCAAAATATCATATGCCATTTTAGTATCCCACATAAGCTCATCACAGATTATGTAAACTCCTACAAAAATAAATAATTTAAGAAGCTATGTGATGCATTCAACATCAAACTTAGTTTCTCATCACCATATTATCCTAAGGAAAATGGACAAGATGAGGCTTCTAACAAAACACTTAATAAAATCCTTCGAAGACAATAGATGATGTAGGCAGGAATTGGAATCTTCAAATTCTATTTTCTCTCTGGGATTATTGAACTAGCATCCACACAACTCATGGTGCTACACCATATTCAAGCATCTATGGTTCAAAATCCTTCCTAGCTCTTGAAGTCCAATTTTTTTCACTCCATGTATCTCTCAAATATTTCATCCTTGATGAGGAATATCGCCAAGACCCTTTAACACAACTTGAATTGTTAGATGAAAAATTCAAAACACCCCTTAAACATCATCAAGTCTAACAAGAACGTATTAGTAAACCGTATAACAAACATATCAAAGAATGTGAATTTAAAATTAGTGATCTTGTACTTAAAGAAAATAAAAATGTCACTACATTAGAATGGAGTAAATGTGGAAAGTTTTCCCCTAATTAGATTAGTCCGTATGTTATTACTCACAAGTATGGGTCACGAGCGTATCATCTCACTTCTCTTGATGGGACACTTGAAAGGTAACCTATGAATTATTTTCACTTGCAGCCTTTCTATTGTTAAATAATTTACCATCATGGTAGTAGTTACATCCAAATCCTATCACTCCATTATATCATTATAATTTGAAAGTATGTATCTTTCCAAAAGTATCTTAAGTACACCTTAAAGATGAACACCAAAGCTCTGTTCATCGCATCTTTCATTATGAAAAATTCCTCCTTTATAGGAATCATTCATCCATCCATTCTGTACCAACTAAAAACATGACATGGGGCATATGTGTGTGTAGGTCATGTATATGTTTTATCCCCTCCTTGAAATGGTTTATTAGGTATTTCCCTCAACTCAAAAATGCATGTAAAATCATTTGGATGCTCCTCTTATCAAAATGTAAAAATATAATAGATTGATTCCTTGAAGGACAACTATTCACACTGACCCTAAATCATCATAAAAAAATCAAAAAATAGACTACTCCCTCAAAAGACAAATACTGGTCAAAATTATGGACCGATCCCTTGAAGGATGACCATCTTGTCAAAAATAAAAATGTAGACCATACCCTCGAAGGATGGCTACTCATGCAAAAAGGATTCCTACTTTGATCAACCTTCAAAAATACATCAATATTAAAAGCATCTAGGAAAGCTTCCCACATTGATCAAATTTCTCATTATAGCAAGCTTCTTGTTTTCTTTAAAATAATATGTAGAGTTGGGGCATTGTTCCTATGAACTTGTTGAAAAGGAGATCCATTTTCTCCCACATTGGCTTACATACACAAAAACCCTTTCGTCATCCTAGAAAATCACATTCACTCAAACTCACATTTCTATCATGATTTGTGTAACTACCCATTGATAATCTTATTTAACATTTGATAAGGCTACAAGTGCAAGTGTTTTTCAAAACCCGTCACATCCATAATGGGGAAATCATTTCATTTTTACCTCATTTTATTTAGTTACATTTTTATTGGGCACATTTTTAAGAGCACATTTTAAACTCATTTGAAATAATAAAATTTTTAACCATGCTTAATCATATATAAATCATGTTTCTAATATCTACCAAATCCATCTAAAACACTAACACATTTCAAGTAAAAACATACAACATATAACACAAGAAATATAAGCCATAAATCCATCATCATCATATATATAAATCAAATTTAGAAAAAATCAATATATGCCATCATCATACAAAAATGGGCTTCTATGAGCCTATCTCCTCATATAATCAGTTGGTAAAATCTACATCTCTAAGAAAGCTACTAGCACCACCCTCTCCTCCTAAACAAGTGTGCCTCCAAAAAACTTGTGTCTCTGCACCCTCTAGGAACACTTGTCACCACAACCTCGCATCTAGTTCCTCCCTCGTCACCCTCCATTCTCTATAACCTCTGAGGTGGATGTCCCACACTTGTTGTACTCATACTATGCCTCTTTGTTATTGTAGTTACCCATTTGGAATCAAAATGATCTACATATAAAGTGGAATCTAGGTAGTTCTTGATGATCAGATCAATGTAGTAGTCCCACTCTGCCCACACAACATCATAATGTGTCACTGAAATCATCCCAGGAGAAGGAGATATTGTAGGAGCTCCTATCTAAAGGATGAGCCATTCATCGATAACTTTGTAAAGATATAGAAGCCCCGTGATCCCCAATGCCTTCTTTAGTGGATCTTTGTACCCCATTTACTTGTCTCTATCAGAATACACATGTACAAGTTGGGCTGGGAGACTATCTCGCTCAACAATCATTCCATTCCTCTCTATAATGAGGGTATCCTAAACACCAATCAGATCAACATGCTTTCTCCAGAAACATCTCTCTCTACCTCTCGCTAAGACTTTCTAGGTCTTCATCTTACTGCAATAGAAGTAGCTAAATCATCATCACCATCCTCCTCCTCATCATAATTTGGCTCTACTTCTCCTCCCTATGCTCCACCCTATATTTGAGAAAGTACTTGTCTCGAATATTGAGAAACAGGGATGGAAGCCTGATCAATTTTATTAATCTCAATCAATCAACCATTACAGAGAATGGGCTGCAATATTTATAGATATTGCATAGCCAAATACAAACAAACTATTAAGTTACACAGGTGAACCAAATTCCTAAATATACAGGCTTCCAATAACATCCGGGAAGCACAAATGAATAAATACAAATATATTGTTCAAAACAATATAACAAGTATGAATAAAAGACAAATATGGTTTATGAACCATATAACAAAATAACCATTATTATTTAATTAATAAAATTAATTAAATAATTAAACTATGCATAATTAATATTAGGATAATAATATTTTATCCTAACATTCCCCCCCTTAATTGTGCATTTTCTGAAGAGATGAGGAGAGGAACTCTCTGAACAACTCGAACTTGTCATGTGCAAGTGACTTTGTGAAAATATCCTTTCGTTGTTCAGTAGTTGGACAAAATTGAAGCTGGATGTTGTGCTTCAACACATGTTCGCGTATGAAATGAAACTGAACCTCAATGTGCTTTGTTCTCTCATGAAAAACTAGATTGCGAACAAGTTTGAGAACACCTTCATTATCAACATACATACATGGTGGTCGGTTTGTCTTGTGGTATTCCAAGTCCTTCCAATATGCGACGTAGCCAAATCGCTTCTGCATGCCTTCTCCTACAGAACGATACTCGGCTTCTATGGAAGAGCGAGAAACAAAGTGTTGTTTCTTACTTCCCCATGATATTGGTCCAGATCCCATAAAGAATACAAATCCGGAAGTGGATTTTCTATCATCAATGTTACCTGCATGATCTGAATCCGAATATCCAATCAAGAAGAAGTTTTCATTCTTCTTGTATTCTAGACCAAGATCCACTGATCCTTTGAGATATCTCAAAATGTGCTTTGCTGCTTTCCAATGACAAACTTTGGGTTCCTGCATGAACTTGGATAGATAGCTCATTGCAAAGCTGATATCTGGTCTAGTGTAGGTTAGGTAAATGAGACTCCCAATCTGCCGATAGAGAGTGGCACTTACCTCAGGAGATGGATCTGAACGAGATAACTGTAATCTATTCTCCATAGGTGTAGCAATTGGTGTGCAATCCATCATCCTAAACTTCTCGAGTGTTGTCTTGGTATATTTCATCTGAGAAACAAAGATGTGATTCTCTTTCTACCATACTTCTAGTCCAAGAAAGTAGTGCATAAGCCCGAGATCGTCATGTTGAATGATCGCTTAAGATCTTTCTTCATTTCATCAATCATCTTCACTGAACTGCCAGTGATGACTAGATCATCGACATAAACTACAACAATCACCATCTCCCCCCCTTGCTTTTTGAGGTAGAGATTGGGATCGTATGGATTTCTAACAAATCCATGTTGTATGAGATGCTCATCAATCTTGATGTACCATGCCCGGGTGCCTGTTTGAGGCCATACAGAGATTTCCTGAGTCTGCATACCTTTGTTTCTTGACCAGGTACTACATATCCCTCAGGTTGAGTCATGTAGACTTCTTCTTGTAAATCTCCATTCAGGAAGGCACTTTTTACGTCCATTTGGTGAACTTTCCATCCAAACTGAGCAGCTAGAGAAAAGATCATCCTGATCGTTTTGATCTTAGCTGTGGGAGCAAATGTCTCCTCATAGTCAATGCCTTCTTTTTGTGTGTACCCCTTTGCTACAAGTCTTGCTTTGCACTTGTCCACTATCCCATCTGCTTTGTACTTAGTTTTGAATATCCATTTGTATCAATGGGTTTCTTCCTAGTGGAAGATCAACAAGTCGCCAATTGTTATTCTTCATCACCGATTGGTATTCGTAATCCATGGCATCTTTCCAAGCTTTTGATCGTAGGGATTCTGGATTATAGAGGGCTCATCTGATTCAATAACTCTACTCATCAAAGCAAAGTTAACTTCTTCTCTTGCTTTACTGTGAGTCCGTGGTCCAGGGGTGGATGTATCCGGTGGAGCATCCAATATTGCATCTCGTAACGTGCTAGTACACCACTTGGGCATACGCTGAACTATTCCCGTGGGTTGTGGTTCTATCTGATCAACACCATCATCCCCATCATCACTTTCATTATCTGAGGGAACATCAGCTTCAATTTTTACAATGGGTGAAAAATCTACATCTTGCGAGTCCGGAGGAGGAGTCTCTGCTTCCTTCTTCTCGAAAAACTCAACATCTCTGCTTGTGTAGACTTTTCTGGTCTTAGGATCCATCAATCTATACCCAAGAGTTTCTTCACTGTATCCAATGAAGATGAGATTTTGTGACTTCATATCTAATTTCTTTCTGTTCTGTTTGGGTATGTGCATGATTGCTTTACACCCGAATACTCTGAGGTGTGCAATGGATGGTTTCCTTTTTGACCATGCTTCTTATGGTGTAATTCCATCAAGAGTAGTTGTGGGCACTTTGTTCAACAAATACACTATTGTTTTTGCTGCTTCTGCCCAAAATGTCTTTGCAAGTCCGGAATCATCGATCATGCATCGCACCATTTCCATGATAGTATGATTTCTTCTCTCAACAACACCATTTTGTTGCGGTGTGTGTGGAGGAGGCATTTTGATGAATCCCGTGAGTTTGTAGGTAGTCTCTAAACTCATCACTGGTGAATTCCCCCTCGATCTGAGCGGAGAGTTCTGATGTGACGACCAGTTTCTTTCTCAACTGCTACTTTGAACTTTTGAATGTTTCAAAGGCTTCAATTTTCTTGCGAAGATAAAAAATCCACATTTTCCGTGAATAGTCGTCAACACAAAGCATGAAGTACTGGAACCCAGAATGACTTGGCTGCATCGGACCGCAAAGATCGGTATGAACTAGGTCAAGTTTACCATGAGCTCGAAAAGTACTCTTTTGGAATGAAACTCTGTGTTGTTTTCCTGCTAAGCAGTGAGGACACTTGTTTGTATCATTCTGAAGAGATGGTAGCCCATGTACCATATTACACCTAGTGAAGTGTTTCGAGATATTTGAAACTTACATGACCAAATCTCCGATGCCACAACTGGGCTGAGGTGGAGTTTTTAGCCACAAGTGCTTGATCATTTTTGTGAATGAAATCAAGTTGAAACATACGTCCCACATTTGAGGCTTTTGCAATTATTTTCGAGCCTCTGGATTTATCTCGAATCAAACACATTTTCTTGCCGGATTGACTATCAAAGTCAATTTTCAGGTTGTGATCTAGGAGTTGACTGACCGAAAGAAGATTCTTTGTCAACCCAGGGACATATAGAACATCTGATAGTTTGAATTTGCGTGAACCAAGGGGTAGAGAAATGTTTCCAATCCCCTGAACTGTATATGAAGAATCATCTCCCAACGAAACATGATTTTTCAATGGCGTGTCCCTCATTGAAATAAACCATTCTCTGTGGCTGGTCATGTGTCGAGTGGCTCCCGAATCAACATACCAGACATCACTAGATGACGTGGATGGTTCACTTGATCGAGCAGTGAACAAGAAGTTTTCATTGTCTGACTGTTCTTGTTGCTCAACAATATTACCTTGCTAGTGGGGTCTTCTTTTCCAATTCCCCTTTTTCTCGCCCATGATAGTTTTTAGAATGTCTGTCCCTTGTAAGATTGTTGTTGTGTGGTGGAGAGTTGCTTGAGGAACCTTTCTTATAAGTGTTATACCAACAATCTTGTAAGTCATGTCCTCTTTTGCAAATTGGACATCGCTTCTTCTGTTGATTTTCCCCATGATACTGATTCTGATGTGGGACTTTTGATAGGATTTAGGTTTTCCTTTCCATTTTTGATGTGAAGACAAAGTGCTTGCTCCTCTTCATCATCCTTATTGTGCATTGCTTCCTCTTATTGCAGTAGGTTTACCAGCTTGTCAAAACTAATTTTCGTATCTGACAAGTTTAGAGTTGTGACAAAAATGTGGTAAGAAGAAGGGAGAGCTCTCAGAACAATGGGAATGAGAGATTCATCTTTGACTTCTTCTCCTAGGGCTAGAAGTGAAGCCCTCAACTCTACAACTCTTCTTAAGAAAGCTTCAATTTTCTCATTTTGCTTGAACTTCAATGTATGTAACTGACTCTGCAAATTTAGTATGACATTCTTGTTCTTGGCCTCATATATTGTGCTCAGCTTATCCCACGCTTCTTTTGCTGTTGTGGCATCTCGAATGTGGGCTTGACACATCGTCAGACACTCTAAACAAGATGATGAGTTTTGCTTTCGATCCGCTCTATCAAACTGTTGTTGGTTGCATCGTTGGTGATCTCGGTTAGAGTACCATTCACAACAGCGATTTCTTCAAACTCAAGTTGTGTCTTTATTTTTGTCTTCCATGCAGCATAGTTGCTTCCTCTGAGCAATTGTGAATCCGGAAGAAAAAATTTGGGGGCATTGGTGCCCATTTTGCAGAGATCACTGACAGGGTTTGGCTCTTATCACTCCAGGTATTAGGTCTCCCAATCTATATACCATCAGTCCGATATACCGAACCTTTCTATATACGCGCCCTTCCGATATACCCATCGGTACGTGGAAGAAGCTCGCCCTTTCTATATACCCGGCAGTACGTGAAAGAGGCGTTAACGTACGTGAAAGAATTCAATACGTGGTACCAAGACAGTACTGATGGGGTCTGTGATTATTGACACCGGCTCAAAGAAATATCCTCATACGTGTGCGTAACTTCGCTATATACTCGGATAGTTTCTCAGTCTGGATTTATGTCTTGCAATCGTTCACAGACGGATGGGATGGTTCATAGTGTGTGCACTGTGACCTTATTACTCCCCATCGATTTATAGGGACGATGCCCAGACGACATTGTTGCAGCTATATTAGGTGTTAAGTGCAGTAGTAGTCGCATGATGGCTTTACCCGTAAGCGCTTCCCAGAGGCACCGTATATACCGAACGCTGCGAATGAGATCTAGGATCTCGTGAGTGTTACAGAACCAATTTTTTTATTGTTTTTTATTACAATTCTGCCAGTTTTTGAGCAGTTACAAAGTTTGTAGTTGACTATGGCAACCTACAAATTAGTACAATATGCAGCAGTATACAATTTACATTCAAAAAAACTATACAATTTGAATGGCAGCAAAAAAAATCAGTTTCGTGGGTCCTGGTGGCCTCCTGAGCCCAATACGACCCAAAATGCTAAAAATTGCAAAAAAGAAGCTGAAGATGCAATTTTTAGATGGGTCTCCCTTTGCAAAAAATGTCCGAAATGAAAAAACAGACCAAATGGGAGAAAAAAAAAATTTACCCTAACTTTAGGGATTCCTCCGCTAAATTTAGTTAGTTATAACTAAATTCAAAATTTGCCACTAAATTTGGTAAAACCGCCAAATTTTCCACCAAATGCAAAATGTGAAGTTGGGGGTGGGATTTGAACCATGTACCTCCCACTTCTAAGGCTTTCCTCTATCCAACTTGGCCTCTTAGGGGCGCTTGACTTAGTATGGAAATGAACTAATTTGTATTTATTGAAAGGTAAAATCGACTTACCTTTTGGAAATACGACCTGACAGAGGAGAGATTCCACGTGGCGCTTGCGTGGCACGAGTTTTTCAGCGCTTTAGGGTTTCCTTCGCTCAAAAAAAAGATCTGAAGCATATTACTTCTTATTGTTTTTGTTTGCATTGCCGCCTCCTTTTCTTTTGTTTTTCTCAGCCGCTTCTTCCTTTCCACACGTTGTTTTTGTTTGCTGTTTTTATTTCTTGCTTTGGCCTGCTATGATCTTGATCACTATTTTTATTTTTTTGTTTGGCCGCCCTTTTTGATTGTTTGTTCCTTTGTGCTGCAGTGCTCCTTGGTGATTTGCGTGGCGTGCCTATGGTAGGTCGAGTCTGGCCGGTTTTTTTTTTTTGTTTGGGCGCCTATTTTGTTTGCTTTTGTATGATTTACTTTGCTTGCAAGTTCGCTTGGAGTCTATTGCAGGTCGACACGTGGATTTGGAGCAGGCTGCATGGACGCGCTTTTGGGGAGGGATAGGCTTTACATTTATGTGCTCATGTGCAGTATAAATTTCCCCAAATCAAACTCAAAAAAAAAAAGAAATATCTGAATCTACTGTTTTTCTCTCCTCTTTCGGCTTCTTCAAATGTGATAAACTATACAATGAAATGTTTTTTTTTTTTTTTTTGTAGTTACCTATCGCTCCATATTCCTATGGTGAGCTTCCACACAGTGAGCCCGCTCATAATCTGGAGCTATCAAACTTGAACGCGGATTGACGCGCAGCACGGGCAGTGGAGATTCGATCCTGCTCTAGCCGATCCTCGGCGCCTTGCGAATCCCCCTTGCCGCTCCGCTTCCTACAGCTCAAACTCACCTTACTTTTTCTCGGCTTTATCAATTCAACCAGCTCAGTAACCCTTAGATGGGGAATTTTTTTTTTTTAAATATATATACTGTAGCGAATTTTTCCTAGTGCAACCAGCACCAGTGCAAAAACAATTTGCCTTCCAAGCACCTAGAAGGAACAGGAGGATGTGGGGGAGGCAGGGATGGGGCTGGGAGTTTGCACGAGGCTGCACAGGCTCTCAAATGCTGCAAACACTTCTCCAATATCCTCTCTCTCTGCTGCTCTCTCTTCCACACCTCTACAGGTCCAGATTCTCGCTCTGGTACCAAATGAAGATTGAGAAATAGGGACGGAAGCCTGATCAATTTATTAATCTCAATCAATCAACCATTACAGAGAATGGGCTGCAATATTTATAGATATTGCACAACCAAATACAAACAAAATATTAAGTTGCATAGGTGAACCAAATTCCTAAATATACAGGCTTCCAATAACATCCGGGAAGCACAAATGAATAAATACAAATATATTGTTCAAAACAATATAACAGCATGAATAAAAGACAAATATGGTTTATGAACCATATAACAAAATAACCATTATTATTTAATTAATAAAATTAATTAAATAATTAAACTATGCATAATTAATATTAGGATAATAATATTTTATCCTAACAGTCTCACCCACCGAGTGGCCCTCTGTGCTACTTGGGCTCTATCAAAGCTCCTCAAATCAATAACCCACCATGTAGTATACTCTAGGGTAACCCCCACATCATCAATTGGTATAATAATTGCCTCCTCATTAGGGCATGTAGCCCCGACAACTCAACAATGGCAGCAAGTCTCACCATGGCTACCCTCGAGTATCTATATTTGTCTCCTCCTACCTATACTAAACGGGCTCCTCAAGCACTCCTGTTGTAATCCAAACTATCTCCTAACATGATCAAAACACAAAAACTTGTTCTCTCTTTCTTTCCATGCCTAGAGCAACATAGGCTATTGTAAACCACATAAGTCATGAGGGTACTCAAGCCATTTGGTAAATTCAAGTATGGTCTTCATATAACATCCCCACCCACATTCTAGTCAAAAATCCCAATAGAACCCCACCCACCTCATCTTCCCCTGTACGACCCCTATCTTATATCCACCTCAGTAAATTAGGGTGATGATCACCAATGCCCCATGGTAACCCTCTTAGTCGAGCAATAAAAATGTGCTCCCATGCCCAAACCTATAATAGAAAACCAACATCTATACCATAACATTTGTAAGCCCTCCGGACCAAAAATATCTAAATCTCTGTGAAAGTAGGGTATGCCCCCACTCAAAACTCGCATGATGCTCCATCATCTCAGACATAACCCTTGTCATCATCCATGGAAAATGACCACTCCAGAATTTGACAATGCATAACACATGATGACCATTATAATCATCATCTAAACATGACCCACTCTCTCAGGTAAATATACATGACCATAAGCAAAACCCCTGACTCATATCTAATATCTATAATGTCCTCCTCATATAACCTCATCATCACACCATCCCTCTCTGCCTTAGTGGTAGTATACACTACTAACCCACATATCGGTAGTCTCGAAATATAGTGAACATCCTCTAGGGTAATAGTGACCTCTCATGTAGGAAACCAAAAAGTATTGGTGGAAAAGTTCCACCTCTCTAAGTAATGCCAGTATTAGGACCAAACATATATGGATCTACATGTAATGCTTCATACAACCAAAACCAACAGCCTCCGTGTGAGCCTAATCATCATCGACATATCCTCTTTCACCCGCTCAAAAATCTATGGAATGTGGTCACGAATGTTGGTTTCACGGGTAAGTGCACCAAGTTGGCAGCCAAAAGGGGGTCTTAAGTGGACGCATTTTTTGAAAAATAAAAAAATCAACTTGTACAATTTTTTTGAAATAGTTACACTCAAAATTGGAAGATGTTGTGTAAACATGAATCATAGAATTTTGAGTCTAGTTTCTAAGCTACTAAATTTTATTGAAAATGGATAAGTTTAAGTGGGTAAAATAACTAAAATATCAACAAGTGCTCCTATTTTTGTTAAAAACATAAGATAGTGAGTTTCATTCCACCCACTATTTTTTGAGCAGCTTTTATTAGTTTTGAAAACCCTTTGGCAGAAAGATAGCTAGGAGCATCTAGTTTGTGTTAGAATTTTTAAAAGATTTTTTTAGAAAATATTTTTTTTTTATGATTTTTCAAGCACGAAATTTTATGTTTTGAAAAATAACAGAGCTCCAACCATGCCCCCCACCTAACTACCTCAAAAATATAGAAAAATAGAATTTTGTTTTTGAATATGCCTAGAATTATGCCTAGTTTGTTCTAGTATAATTTGTTTTCAATTTTGATGACCCCCAAAAAAGATACACGGTGAAAGATAGACATATTTAAACTTCAAAAAATAGCTATAAAAAGGCATAGTTAGAAAATAAATAATATGGAAACCCTATATTAGTCAGAAAATTTGAAAAATATATTTTTATAAAGAAGAAACTTTACTCTACATCGTGGTATAATTTTTTTAAAATGAATTGATTGTTTTATGTTGATTTATAATGGAGGAAGTGACATATTTACATTTTCTTGCAAAAACATGATGTTTTTTGTGTTTGTTCATGTTCATACCTTAGGCTTGGGGATCCAAACTGGATCCCAAGCCTTGAGGCATGGCTTGGAAAAAGTGAAAACATAAAACCCGTGTGTGTTATAATGTGTACACACTATAATGCATACGTCTTTATAAATATATTAGTAAATATAAGAAATTATGGTCACTCTGCACCTTATGGAACTAATCTCACAACTCCATTAGTCACGATTTAGGAGATAGTTTTTATAGTATAATTTGGTCAGTACATAGGTAATTTTAGGATTTCAGCATTCAACCTAAATCTTTTAGCATTTAAATTCTACAATCAAAACCCTAAACCCTAAACCTAAGGCCCTAAACCTAAACCTTAAACCATGATCCCTAAACCCTAAAACCTAAACCATAAACCTTAAACCCTAAATCCTAAGCCCTAAAACCTAATCCTTAAATATTCAACCCTTACCCATGAGTCCTAAATCCTAAACCCTAAACCTTAAACCATGAACCATGAGCCTTAAATGTTAAACCCTAAACCTTAAACCCTGAAAACTAAATCCTAAACCCTAAACCCTAAACCCTAATCCATAAACCCTAAACTCTAAACCCTAAACCCTAAACACTAAATCCTAAAACCTAAAGCCTGAGCCCTAAACCCTAAACCATAAGCCCTAAATCCTAAACACTAAACCCTAAACCCTAAACTTTATGACCTAAACCCTTAACCCTCAACCATGAGACCTAAACCCTAAATTATAAACCCTAAACCCTAAAACCAAAATAATAAATCCTAAACCCTAACACTAAATCCTAAACCCTAAAACCTAAACCCTTAACCATTAACCATAAACCCTAGACCCTAGACCCTAAACCCGAGCCCTAAGCCCTAATCCTTAAACCTTAAACACTCAATCTAGAGCCCCGAGCTCTAACCCCTAAACCTTAAACCAATAACTCGAACCCCAAACCTTAAGCCATAAACCATGAACCCTAAACCCTAATCCCTAAACCCTAAACCCTAAAACCTAAACCCTAAGCCTTGAACCCTACACCCTAATCCTTGAGCCCTAAACCCTAAACCTTAAACCCTGATCCCTAAACCCTAAATCCCGAGCCCAAGATCTAACCCCTAAAACTTAAACCCATACCTCCGAACCTCGGACCCCGATCTCGTAAACCTAAACCATGTACCTTAACCCCTAAGCCATAAACCATAAACCTTAATCCCTAAATGTTAAATCCTAAAGGTCTCAAACCCTAAACCTTGAACCATGAACCATGAGCCCTAAATTCTAAACCCCTAAACCTCATATATTTCCAATAGGTCTCATGAGTGAGTTCATATTTTTTAATATTTTAGGACCATATTTCCTAGTCTTGTCCCTAGAGCCATCATTAAGTTTTCTTTTACAACTACCTTGTTTATGAGAGGTGGGAATTTCCATCCTTAAAAATATCAATAGATGAAAGACATCAAATTTTGATGAATCTCTTTGAATTTTGTTCCTACGAAGTTGATGAACCCTTTTCAGTTGAATACTCTCTGTCAATATTAATAAGAATGGGTAAGACACAAAACATTATAATGAGTGAAATAGTTCGCATGCAATGGGAAGAAAATAGCTCTATATTGGGTAACATTTATTTGTACCAAATTGTTCTTGGATATCTGTAATTTCCCTCCTTTAAAATATCAGTAGATGAAAGGAATCAAATTGTGATGACTCCCTTGAATGTTCTACCTATGAAGTAGATGAACCCTTTTTAGTTGAATACTCTCTGTCAATACTTATAAGAATGGGTAAGACATAGAACATTATAGTGAGTGAATGGGTGAGCCTAATCCACGAGCCTTAAACTCGAGCCCTAAACCCTAACCCCTAACCCCTAAACCCTAAACCTTGAGCCTTAAACCCTAAACCTGAACCCTTAAACCTAAACCCTGAACCTTGAAATTAAAACCATAAACCCTAAATCCTAAACCCTAAACCTAAACCCTAAAACCTAAACCCTAAACTCTAAACCTTAAACCCTAAGCCCTAAACTCTAAACCCTGAGTGTTAAACCCTAAACCCTATATCATAAACCCTAATCCCTAAATCCTCAACCCTCAACCCTCAACCCTTAACCCTGAGCCATAAACCCTAAACTCTAAACCCTAAACCATAAATCCTAAACCATGAACCCTAAGCCCCGAGACCTAAACTCTAACATCTGTACTATGAGCCTTATACACTAAACCTTGAGTCCTAAACCCTGAGCCCTAAACTATAAACCCTAAATCATAAACCCTCACCCAAAGGAAATTCCTAATAAGATCATTCATCATGTTTCAGTGTGTAGGGAATAGTGTATAAGGTGATCGATCGACTCATTTAGTTTTGATGAGATACTACCTCCTTTGAAGGCCTAAAAAGGCATTTTTGCCATTATGTAGCTAATTGAACACCCTTTAGAACAAGCTAAAATGATCTATTCATGTCACCGAGGTATCAAGGACCATCATGTGTGAAGTATTAAGGCATTGTTTGTCTCCATAAGAGACATATGAGAAAAAAAATGTATGAGAATCATGAATTTGATTCCATGAAAGGATGATTTTAGAGCTAGGAAAGGTGAGGGGATGATCTTTATATGGAGCACCATGTTTCTAAGAATGAGCAATCATCTGAGTTCACTTGATGTAATTCACTTGGTACTATTCGTAAAAACTCATTCAACACCTAGTATTGTTATCACACCTTAAGGAGGAGGCACATTACAATCTCTTCATTTTAGTAATAGGACAGAATCCCATTGGGGAACAATCCTCTATATACAAAGTGAGGATATATTTTTAATAAGAAGTATACAAACATCATAGAGTTGATTCATGGTCACTAAAGTAAATTATGGACCAAATTTAAAAATTAGTACCAATTAAAGTAGTGGTAGGTCCGAAATCAAATTTAGAAGGTAAAAAAACCTAAAAAAGACTATATGCTTTCCCAAAACAAAGACCAACTACAATAAATGCCCCGAAAGTTTTAGGCCGCAGTTCTTTGAAATCCTGAAAAATGAGTAAGTACTGACCAGATTAGATTTTGAAAAACTATCTTCTAGAATATAATTATTGGAGCTATGGGACCACTTTCATTAGGTGTAGAGTGACCCTAATTTCTTATATTTACTAAAATAAATTTAAAGTATAAGAAATAACAAAGGTATAAGAAATAATAAAATAAATCTTATACTTCACCCTTTATTTTTATAATTATAACACACCCAAATACACATACATAGTCCATAGTATACAAAACAAGTACGCGTTTTAACTTCTCTAAAACGTGTACGTGTTTAACCTTCTCTAAAATGCGTATGTGTTTTGGATCCATTAAAATGTGTGTGTGTTATAGGCTCCATAATTACCAAACTAAAAATTAATTCACAAGTGCATTTTAGAAAAATGCGAGCACTAGTTAAAACCAAAGCACATCTTTTGGTTTTAACCCGTGCACTTACGCTCACATCAACCTACAAAAATTAACAAAAACAAAATTAGTATCATCAATAAACATATCAAAGATCAACAAAATGCACCAAAAACATCTAAAACCTCAAACATTCTTACTTCACAAGACTATTGTATGCAATGAAAAGTTGAAAAGCTATGGAAATGAGATTAGAGAACCTCAAAACTTTAACTAACTCAACTATGCACCATAAGATTAGAGCTAAACAAGAAACTATCTATTTACATGCATATATAAATTTGAAACAAACATTCAAACCCTAACATATCTAAATATCTCTCTACTCCATGAAAGCTTAATGAAAGTGAACCTAGTTAGATTCTAAGCAATCAAATTGTGTGTTGTTTTACTCCCCAAACATAGTGAAGATATCTCTCCAAGTTGGCTACATGGCCAAGCTTTAGATCTTCCCTTACTAAATATATTTGGAGTGGATGGATGTAAGATGGAGGAGCTCTTAACAATGGAGTATGGCCAAGATCCAAATGTTTTATAGCTTAAAGCTATCAAAAATGATTTCTAATGCCTTTCCAAAGTGTTATGATATTTTGTTATGTAAACAAGGTGTAAGGTTGAAAGGGAGGGGTGACCCTTCTATTTATAGTTTTTCACTTGGGAGAGTTTGAACTTTGGGTGCATGTGGGACTAAATCTCAAAAATCACTTTTAGATTAGATTAGGATAAACATGCTTTAGGATTAGTTAATCTTGGTTTAGGCTAGTTAACTAGGGTTTATGATAGTTAAGTGTGATTAGCAAGTGATTAGAGACTCATTGAGAGTTGGGAGGGGTCCGATTAACCATTTCTGACCTTGATAGATAGCCTAGGAAGCTTACAAACGTAATTCAGAGAGAACTAGGGAGATTATGAATGGTCAAAAGGAGGAATGCTTATCTAATAAGAGAGATATTAGCCAACTAAGTTGAATATGGGAATAATACGACCGAAAGAGTGTCGTGAATGGGCATCCGAAAATGGAGAAAGGAATAGGGAATTAACAAAGTGTCATTAATTAATCGGCTTAGAGGAAATGCTAAGTGTAAGCATACTTTAGGTGTCTACATTTGCCCTCTTTGGGGTGGCATAAGCAACGTCACTTCAAAGAAAGTAGACAAACATAAACAAGTAGAAAATTTTGAAGGGATAGAAAACGATGAGTAGAATAAAGGATGCCCCTCGATTTTGATGGGGTGATGCAAGAACTCGATCGATGATTGAAAAGACGATAGAAAGAGAACAAAAGAAAGAATAGTGTGAAGAAAAGAAAGGGGATATAGAAAAAAGGATTATTAGGAAGGGGGAATGAGCTACCGTCCATCCAGTGCCTTTTAAACAAATTTATTTTTCATCATATTGCTAGTGATCTTCATCATTGGTCCTTATTAAAAAGAATGAACAAAAGTGTAGCATGAAATGAAAATCCATATACGAACAAATTTCCATTGCTAAAAACACCAACTCCATGCAACATAAAAAAATGCAATGCAATATGAGAAAGTAAAAGATGTCGAACTCCATGCAACATACATAATGCAATGCAATACTAGAAAGTAAAAAAACTAACTAACAAAGAAACATAATGTAGTTTTTTAATTATCAAGCTTCAATTTCAAACTGTTCAAATTAATGACAAGGGTTGAATATGGTGCCCCAAGAAAGGATACATGCGAGGGGAATAACAGAGGACACTTGGTTCTAATGAAAAAGTAATGTACACTATGAAACAAGATCAGAAACTTGTTGTGCCCCAGAGTATAGACGAAGTAAGAAACCTAGCTTTTGTTGATGGAGGTAGATCAAGATGATCCGCGAGTCACGCATACATGAATAGGTGAGAACCAAAGAGCGATGTTTTGTAGGATAGTTTATATTGTTTTTATTTTTTGAAATGTATTTGAATTTTATTTTTATTTTTCTAACATATTTGAATGTTTTTATGATTTTTCTAACATATTTGAATGTTTTTGTGATTTTGAAATTTTTTTGAAACTATGTACAGGAAGACAAGGAAATGTGGATGCCCCTAGCGATAGATGGGATGTACAAGGGAAAAAGGCCACATGCATATGAGAAAGGTGAAGATGTGAAAATTCCCTAGCAATTAGGTGGGAGTATTCAAAAGAAAAATATTCATGCAAATAAAGCGGGACCTAAGGCCATTATGGATATGTTCAACGTGATGAGATGAATGTAAACCAATGAAGTGTTGGGAAGAAGCAAGGATTCCACCATGAAGTTGGCCTAAAATCACATAATAGAAAGGAAGGAGAAGATTATTTTTGTGAAAAGGGAAAAGGTTTATGAAAACATTTCCAAAAAGTAGTACCATATACATGGATGTTTCGAACGAAGTAGAATAATGATGTGAATGATATTAATGTAGCTTAGAAGGCTCACAATGAAAAAGTGAGTAGCCAAAGGCACAAATTGTGAGACAAGATATGGACTAAATCAAGAGTCTGAACAAGGTCCAAAAAAATACACTTGGTAACATACTAATCCTACCTACTCATAGAGATCCAATGTGTGCATATGGAATTTAATTACCTCTTGAAGTGATGATTTGATAGACAAAAAAGTGAAGACATGCTAACAAATGTGTAGGAATGATTTATTTTAATAAGTGATAGGTGATTTATGAATTTAGGGTGGAGGGAGAGTCATACATTACTTATTTGCCCGACCAAATGTATCAGGCATCCATAGCCCAGTGGATATGTATCTCGATTCTAATTATAACATTTCTTTACTTCAGTTAGGCATCCATAGCCCCTGATAGAGATTATTGGAAATATGCCAAGAGAGAGTTATATATCAATTTACATTTACTTCATAGATTTTAGCTTTTGATTTGATTGATTTTTATTCTTTTTCTTTCTAAAAACTTATTTCAGCTCTCTTTCTTGACAAGGGGTTAAAACCCTTGATGGCTTGATAAAAGGAGGTAGAAGTGATTTTGATGATTAAATTGGCTAGTGTCAAAAATATGTCCAAAAGTTCTTCGCAACAAGTTTATTAGATGTTGAATATGATAGGATCTCTAAGAGGTTAGTCTTTCTTTTAACTTACTAAAGGTGATGAAAGACCAAGGTAAAACATATACCATAGAGATGAATGTTGCAAAATGCATGCGAATAGGCTAACCAAAATAACACCAAAGGGATGAAGATGATAGGAAGACTTGCATAGTAAGAGTAGAAAGGAAGGGAATAAAGAAACATCCATGTGTACGCAATACCTGATTGCAATGTTTGATCTTTGTTCCTTTGATTTTGTTATGTTTTTTCAATTTTTTTGTATTTTTGAATTGATTTGATTTTAGGATTTTGATAGTTTTTGGAAAGGTGGGAAAGAGAGTCACTCTGCATGGTAAGATCCAACAACAATGTTTGTGACTTCCTTAATAAGGGAGACTAGGTGCGTTTGTTTATCAAGTGTCATGTTATCCCCGACCTTAATGATCAAGGTGAGATCATACTCAATGAATGACTACGATTTATCCTGAAATAAGGATTGTTCATGTGGGAGCTTGACTTCCTGATTCATAGGTTTATGCAATCTGTGTCATACTTGATGGTTACATTGGTGTGCATTCTTGAATTGCACTTGATTTTTAACCTTAAGATAATTTGAATTGTTGGGAATTTGGAGCTCTTTGGAGTTTTGATCTTAGCTTGATAATGAACCTATTTAGGTTTCTTTAGAAGCTGATGCATGACTTGTCTAATCCCGAGAAGTGGGTGATGAAAATTAACTTTTATGATTGATGATGGGAATGAGAGAAATGATGGTGGGATTTCCCTAGTCATTTTTAGAAGGATGAAAAGGATGCGATACAAGAATTTAAGAGGACGGGCTGTCGGGAGGTGAGCTAGTGATAGATGATGATGAAGGGCTACTATAATATGGCCCTAAGATGGAAGAAATTTGGATATGAGGACATGGCCCAAGAATAGAAGAATATGAAGAATGGATGATAGGGTGTGGCCCAAGTATAGATGGGAGGGACTACTAGGAGGGGTCCCATAAATAGAAGAGGAAGGGTTACTAAGATGTGGCCCAATAATAGAAGGTAATGGGCTACCAGGAGCTGAACCACAAGTAGAAAATGGAGGACTACCTGGGGGTGGCTTCACCATAGAAGAAGACAATGGGATACTCAGTGGTGACCCAAGGATATATTTTTATTGAGGAATGATGATAGATAAGGAATGAGTTTGTAATGAGAAGATAGGCCATGAATCAATACAAGATCCCTGACATCTCATCATGCTCAGAAGAAGGTGAAGATGGAATTCCAGAAGAAGAGTCAAGGTCCATGATCTTAGGCACTTCCTCTACTTTCTGATAAAAGGAATCAATTTATTCTCCCCAATATGCGATCATATCAAGTTCTAGAAACAATCCTCATTTACAATACTCTAAAGGGATATCATCGTGTAATCTAATTGTTCCTTCATTCTAAGAAAAATGAATCGATGTAGAGCGTTGTTGTTGTTCAACTATGGTAGGTTTACTATAAGAAACAAGTTCAAAAAAAGGGGAAGATTGATTGAAAGAAGAAGATGAAGATGTTCGATGATGTAGATGAGGGAAGGCTTGACCTCATTGCCCCATGAAGACTTTTGATGTTGCTTTGAAAAGATATCTAAGCACATGGATTATTTCTAATGGTTTAACATGGTGATGGAAATTGATCTTTAGAAGATGGATGAGTAAATGGTATGATATGGTTGAAAAGGATCAAGGGCTGAAGAGGGATTGAAGTTGGTTTCATATCAGAATATGACTCAAGAGAGGAATTAGGCTTAGAGGTAGGCATCTCATGAATGGATGATTTGGATCTAGACCTAGATCATTTTTATAGAAGATGACGTAATGTAGGTGGAAATCGGGATTACATAGCCATCCGTTAAGTTGCGATGTAGGATTTGAATTGGATGATTGACTAGAGGGAATCGAAGTCGTGGAACTCTTCGATGGAGGAAGAGGTCATCGATACGATCGATGAAGGAGGTCCCTGAGGATCGTGACTCAAGATCTGAACTAGATGTTCAATCGATGGAACTTGAAGTCATAAAATTCTTCAAAGGAGAAAGAAATCATTGATTTTATTTGGAATGAAGGTCCTTTGAAGAAAGGGAGGACCGTGATTCAAGATTTGATCTATGGGTATCGAACAATAGTTGGGATCCAAATCCTCGGAAAAAGAGTGGGAATCAACAATAGTTTGGATTTGAATCAAAAGAAGAGTGGGGATCCTGAATAATAATTTGGATCACAAGCATCCAAACCATACAACCAACTATGAGCTTAAGGTGGGGAATAGGGTACCTGAATGGGCCCTCTAGTGTGAAGAACCAAATGAGGGTTAGTTGTAATGGGAATATTTTTATTTGAATTCCTAAACTTAGGTTTTGTATTTTTGTAAGTATGGGGAACCGTGTGATAATCATTCATTGTTGGTGTCATTTAGGTACAAATTCCTATACTTAGATAGTGTGATCAAATTCTTTCAAAGTGAAGAAATTTCCATGCCAATTTGGGTAACATAAGGGAAACCAACTAGACATCTCGTAAATATGGAGATGCGTGCATAATTTTTGAAGAAGGCCTAAGGGAAATAGACATCGTGATGATGCGATATCGATGAGATCAAAATGGATTGTCCTGTTATGTTTATGGAGCCTATTTTCATGTTAGAGTGTGGTACACCTTTTATGTGTTACACTCGGGTATTTTTACGGTGGTCCCAGTTCACTGGTGAGCGGGTCAAGGGGGTTCGGGGGCAAAGCCCCCAAAGAAACTTTTCATGGGTGGTTTATTAACCCATGGGTAATGAATAACCGTTATGGGCTGTTTTTGGGCCCATGGTTTTTTTGGTACCCATTGTTTTGATACCCACGGTTTTGTATCAAACTGCTTAAGCAATTGTCTATTTATATGGTCTTATGCATATGATAGATAGACAAGAAAATGTATTGCAGATGTGCTTTGAATTTGAGTGTGAATTCTGTAGAGTTTGTTGAGCATAGCTCTAAACGGATCTGGGTATTGTATTGAGAGAGTGGAGGCTTGTAATAAAATTTGAGCAAGTGATTCTTGGTGGACGTAGCCCAAATTGGGTGAACCACATTAAATCTTGTCTCTCTGTGTTGTGTTATTTATTCTACACTTTTATTTGAGATCTGTAATATTTTTTGCATATTAGTTTCTACTATTGCGATTCTGTAAGGGATTATTCTGCATATTTTATCTCTTATTTCCTAACAATTGGTATCAGATCCTGGTTTGGTTTCTTTGAAGTGTTGAATCGTGAGAGAATTTTTTTAGCTTGAGTGGGAGCTATGGCGAGATGATGGAAGATCTAGGGTTGATAAATTCAATAGAAAAATTTTAATCTTTAGAAGATGTAGATGGAAGATTACCTTTATCAGAAGGATCTTTATACTCCACTGTCTGAGAAGGTGAACAAACCCTCAAGTATGACAGATGTGGAATGGGATTTGTTGGATCGAAAGGCACTTGGAATGATCCGGTTGTGTCTTGCATCTTCGGTATTATTTAATGTTTCAAAGGAAAAGACTACAAAATATCTAATGGATGCGTTAGGGAAGTTGTATGAAAAACCTTACGCCTCTAACAAGATATTTTTAATGAAAAAGTTGTTTAATATGAACATGTCCGAGAATAGTTTAGTAGCGAGATCATTTAAATGATTTTAATATAGTTGTGAATATGCTAGCTTGATTAATAGAAATTGATGAAGTTAGGGCTTTATCAATTCTATGCTCTTTACCTGAAATTTAGAATAACCTGGTAATGGTGGTAAGCAACTCGGTTCGGTTCTAACTTAAAGTTGAAGTTTGAGGATGTTGTAGGGGTGATTCTAAGTGAGGAAATGTGAAGAAAAAGCTCTGGGGAATCTTCTACTTCGAGAGAATTCTTTGACAAATGGAAACTAGAGGGAGACAGTAGAATAGAGGAAACCATGGAAAATCGAAAGATCGGGAAGGTCAAAATCCAAGAGCAAGATTGTATGTTAGAACTATGAAATTCTAGGCATGCAAAGAAGGACTCATTGGGAGCTTTGAGACAAGAAGAAACAACGGGGAAGAAAAAAAGGAGGAAAATGTGGCATCGGGTAATGTATGTCGGGATGATTTGATCCTTTCTTTTCATAATATTATTGAATCTTGGGTTTTAGATTCAAGGGTTTCTTTTCATGCTACTCCACATAGGCATTATTTTGTTGATTATGTTTTAGGGATTTTGGGCATGTTTTTCTTGGTGATGATGAGCCTTGCGGTATAGTTGGAAAATGTTCCGTTGAGGTTAAGATGGAGAATGAGAATACATGGCTATTGAAGGATGTCGGACATGTGCCTCCATTAAGGAGAAATTTGAAATCGGTAGGGAAATTAGGAAGTGATGGTTGTCTTGTGATATTTACTGGTGACTCTTGGAAGGTTACCAAGGGTTCTCTTGTGGTGGTAAGAGGTAAGAAGGTTAGAACCCTGTATTTATCCACTAATAGTACTAATGATTGTAATCTTGTGGCTTTAAATGCAGATACAACATTATGGCACTATAGGATCGATTATATGAGCCATAAGGGCATGGACATCATAAAGAAGAATTTTCCTGGATATATAGAAATAGGTTTAGATTTCGTGAGAATTGCATTTATGGGAAACAACTAGTTTGGGCCGGAATTCCTTCCCGCCGCTAGCAGTAAGGTTTCTCAAGGTTGGACCTACGAAGAAAGAGAGTAAGTTAGAGTGGTACATTCGATGTGTGGGGGCCAACTCGGGTATCATCTCTTGGGTGTTCAAGTTATTTGATGATGCAACAAGGAAAGTTTGGGTTTATTGTATTAGAAACAAATATGATGTATTTGATACTTTTTTTAAATGGAAAGCCTTAGTAGAGAATGAAACAGGTCTTAAGTTAAAATGCCTCAGGTCAGATAATGGAGGGGAGTATTGTAATAATGAATTTGATGATTATTGTTCTAAGAATGGAATCCGTAGGCAAAAGATGGTTCTAGAAACCCCACAGCAGATTGGGGTGTCAGAAAGGATGACCTGAAAAATAATGGAATGTGCTAGAAGCATAATAATACATGTAGGACTGCCTCTTTATTTTTGGGCAAAATCAGTGAGCACAGTTGTGTACTTAATAAATAGAGGACCCTCAAGTGCCTTGGATGGAGGCATACCTGAGGAGGCTTGGTACGGTAAGAAAGTCGATTACTCATTTCTTAGAGTCTTTGGATGTGAAGTGTTTATTCATATTGACAAGGATGATAGGACCAAGCTAGAGGCTAAATCAGAAAAATGCACTTTTATTGGTTATAGTGGTGATGACTTTGGATTTAAATGTTGGAGTATTAAGGACAAGAAAATCATTCGATCTAGGGATGTGGTCTTTAATGAGAAAGTCATGTATAAGCAACAGTTGCAGGAAAACAAGGAAGAATCCAAGAAAGAATATGTAGTGGTAGAGGATCTTCTGGATGGGAAAGTGACCCATGAATCAGTTCAGGAACCTACTCAACAGGAACCCCAAACTCCTACAGTGAGGAGGTCTTCTAGGGTAAGAAAATAACCTGAACATTTTTCTCCTTCTCTTTATTATTTATTACTCACTGATAGTGGAGAGCCAGAGATATTTGATGAAGCAATGCAGGTAGATGTCAGTAAGAAGTGGGAGCAAGCCATGGATGAGGAGCATAAGTCTCTCATGGAGAACCAGACTTGGGATTTGGTGAAGCTACCGGAAGGAAAAAGAGCATTACAGAACAAGTGGGTGTACAAAGTTAAAGATGAATAAGGAGGAAAGAAAAGATATAAGGCCGGTTGGTGGTCAAGGGGTTTGCACAGAAATAAGGTATAGATTTTGATGAGATCTTTTCTCATGTAGTAAAAATGACTTCTATTAGAACTATTCTTGGAATAGTGGCAGCAGAAGACTTGCACTTAGAACAATTAGATGTAAAGACTACATTTCTCCATGGTGATTTAGAGGAGGAGCTATATATGCAGTAGCCAAAAGGATATGAAGTCAAAGGTAAAGAGGAGATAGTGTGCAAATTAAAGAAGAGCTTGTATGGCCTGAAACAAGCTCCACGTCAATGGTATAAGAAGTTTGATAGCTTTATGATGGAGCAAGGTTATATAGATGTCATTCGACCATTGCGTGTATACAAAAAATTTGAGGATGGAAGTTATATTATCCTATGTTTGTATGTTGATGACATGCTGGTTGCAGGTAAAAACATGCAGGAAATAAAAGTACTCAAGAAACAGCTAAGTGAATCCTTTGATATGAAGGATTTGGGGGCTGCCAGACAAATCCTTGGTATGAGGATAACTTGGGATAGGAAGGAATGGAAGCTGACTTTATCTCAGGAAGAGTACATTAAGAAGGTATTGGATAGGTTTAACATGCAAGATGCTAAACCGATTGGGACTCCTTTGGCAGGCCATTTTAAGTTATCAAAGGAGCAGTGTCCCAAGATAGAGCAGGAAAGAAACCATATGTCCAAGGTACCTTACTCATCAGTGGTTGGTAGTTTGATGTATGCTATGGTATGCACTAGGCCTGATATTGCCCATGCAGTAGGAGCTGTGAGTAGATTTATGAGTGATCCAAGTAAAGAGCATTGGCAAGCAGTAAAGTGGATCCTTTGGTATTTAAGAGGGACCATGGAGACAAGTTTATATGCTACAGTGGATCAGACACCACTTCACGTGGTTATGTAGATTCAGACATGGCTGGAGATGTAGATAGTAGGAGGAGCACAACGAGTTATATTTACACCTGCGGTGGGACAACAATAAGCTAGATTTCACGACTACGAAGCTGGTGGCTTTGTCAACCATGGAGAGGTGAGTATGTTGCGCCGCCACGAGAGGAAAGCAAAGAGATGATTTGGTTACAACAATTACTTGAGAAATTTGGGCATAAGAAGTAGGAATGTAAGCTACATAGTGATAGTCAGAGTGCTATACACCTAGCTAAGAACTCTGCTTTCCACTCCAGGATGAAGCATATACAGTTGAGATACCACTTCATCGGGACAACTTTGGAGGAAGATAAGTTGAAGTTGGAGAAGATTCATACCAGTCAGAATCCTACAAACATGATGACCAAGGTGGTCACAAGGGATAAACTAAAGCTATGTTCAGCTTTGGTTGGCCTTTGCGAGATGATAGTGAAGGGTTGAGAAGATTGGTCGGTGGAAATCAGTCTCAAGTGGGAGATTGTTATGTTTATGGAGCCTATTTTCATGTTAGACTAGGTACACCTTCTATGTGTTACACTCGGGTATTTTTATTGTGGTCCCGCTCGCCGGTGAGTGGGTTAAGGGGGTTCGGGGAGAAGCCCCCGAAGAAAATTTTCATCGGTGTTTTATTAACCCATGGGTAATGGGTAACCGTTATCGGTTGTTTTTGGGCCCATGGTTTTTTCGGTACCCATTGTTTTGATACCCACGGTTTTTTGCCCATGGTTTTGATACCCATGGTTTTTTTCCCATGGTTTTGATACCCACGGTTTTGTATCAAACTGCTTAAGAAATTGTCTATTTATATGGTCTTATGCATATGATAGATAGACAAGCAAATGTATTGCAGATGTGCTTTGAATTTGGGTGTGAATTCTATAGAGTTTGTTGAGCATAGCTCCAAACGGATCTAGGTATTGTATTGAGAGAGTGGAGGCTTGTAATAAAATCTGAGCAAGTGATTCTTGGTGGACGTATCCAAAATTGGGTGAACCATGTTAAATCTTGTCTCTCTGTGTTGTGTTATTTATTCTGCACTTTTATTTGAGATCTATAATATTTTTTGCATATTAGTTTCTACTATTGCGATTCTGTAAGGGATTATTCCACATATTTTATCTCTTATTTCCTAACATGTCCTAGAAAACAAGTTTTTCAAATGAATAATAATAAGGAACAATCATGCAAGTGCGAAACATAAAGCTAATCAAAAAAGGAAATACTCCCTATGTAAAATGTGCACAAAATGATAGTTCGATGCAAAGATGATCAAGACAATGTTAATATTTAAGTCAAGCTCAAAATGAACAAGGTGTAAATATTAACAAAGGGTAAATATGATTCCCACTTAAAGGATATTATGACCAGTTTAGAGACAAGTAAGGCCTAAACTTCAAAGGGAGAGGATTACAAATATAAGCTACGTAACCAAACCCATTGGAAACTTATATCAAGCTTTGCGGAGAACCGATATATTAGTGTCAAATTGGTAGTAAAACGATGTAAAATAAAGTAAGTGACACCGTCAAGATTTAGATCAATGTTCGAATTTAAACCAAGCTAAAGTATACTAAGGATGTGTTAAAATGTGCGCAGTGTAACACCACAATATGGATACTTAGATCATGTTTACGAAAAAAAAAGACACAAGTATCTTAATTGTGTGGAGGCAATACAAAAAAGGTAACACGTCAAAGGGGATAAAATGATGAACCAATCCTAAATATGAAGACGATCTTGAAATCAAGACTAAAGGACTATTAAAGATAGGAAAATGTACTTAGACACTTTAGATGTTTAACAACCTAGCACGCAAACATGGATGGGCGTAAACGGAAAAAAGTGTTGATTACCATATTTGATAAGACTTGCGAGGTATGATTCCTTCTTACTCCAAATGGCTCATGAGAATGCAAGGGTATAGATCAAAAGATGAAAATAAAATAAGCACCACTTGGGAAGAGTTTCACCTCATCCGAAGGTGAGAATGAAACCGAGCTAAGTGAGATGTCATTTAATTTCGTGATGAAAGGCACTTAGCTCAAACTTACATGGGTTATTTTCCTTATTTGAGAAATAAGGTTAAGAATCCAAGTGAGTCATCACTTCGTGATGGCTTGACGCGACAACGGACTAGAAAATTGAGCTCCAAGATAGAATGGATTCCCTAATAATATCTCTCAACTAGGTGTCACAAGTCGTCTAAGAGTGAGATCGATTTTCCAAAAGAGACACATTGATTGATTTGGGAGTATCTAGGCTTTACTTTATCCCCTTCGATACAATGAGAAACTAGTGTGTTCGGTTATACCGTCACCGGGGTCGCGATATAGACAACTTTGACTCTAACTTATAGTGTAAAATATAGTCCAAGTGGGTAAGCAGAGTGCTTCTTATTTCATCCACGAGGTTACTTCAAGCAATGGATTAATTTAGGGTTCTTGGAATCACCCCATTATTGTAGCTTAAGGCATTATGCCTAAAGGGGTTATGTTCTAGTTGAGAGTGGAGATAGGACGTACCCTTTTCCGATACACCGTAATACAAAGTGTGAAATGAAATGGTGTGTTTTTATCTTGCTTAAATTAATGCAGTTTTAAGTAGCACACCATTTGGAAACTGCATGAAAACACGTGTATTAGAAGTTTTTTTTTGTCTCGATTTATTTATTTGACAAGCTTTAGGCCCTACATGCAAGGAGTTAGTAATTTTCCATCAAATAAGAAAGAGATTTTGCACGTTGTTTTTATTCCTAAGATCACCAAAAAGGCATGAAGGAAGAGCATACACAACGTGAAAACTCTACTAAAATAAGCCTTTGTGAAAAAATACTTTGAAAGATAGAGTTCATTTTATCCAAATTTGAAATATTAATCCAATTATTTAAACGTAAAGTAAGTGTTTTTAAAAGTGACAAGGTGTTTTTAGAAGTGTTTTTGATTCCCAAGATCACCTAGAAGGTGCGAGGGAAGAGCATACACACTTTGAAAATCCCTTTTAACTAAAAAAATGAAACACTTTCTACTTTAGTCAAATACAACAAAAAATAAAACCTGTAAACAAGTTAGAAAACCAAGAAAAATTAGGAAATTCCATAAATCAATTTTTAGCAATTTTTCAATGGTTTTTAGTATTTTGTGTTTTTGGAGGTCTCTCGGGGCACTTTGGGAGTTTTATGATGACATTGATGATGTCAAAGGTATGTTATGAAATTTCCTTGTAAATTTTGTTTTTTCTCTTTCCAACGCCTACTCAAACTCAAAACGGGTCAATGGGTCAAAAGATATGAGCAAAACTAGGAGCACTAAAAATATAAAAAAATCCAGTTAAATAGATATACCTACGGCCCCTCAAGGTGTGTGCATGCCGGTTTAGGCATGTGTGTGTGGGTTAGGTACTTGTGCCCTCTAAGTAAACCAAGTAGATCTGTAAGGTCTCTGCTACCCGAGAGATGTTTGCGTTAGGGTAAGTGTGATCGCACTTCGGGGAATAGGTGCATGCACCAAGGAAGTGGAAAAGTGGTAAAACTTATGATAGTGTGTGTGTGTGCTAACATATGGGTAACTTCACCAAGTAAAGGGTGTTTGCACCATGGTTTGGGTGTGTGCATGCCGGTAAAGTTTTTGACAGAGGGCCATGAATACACGGGAGGTGCTTTGCGTGTGGGTTTGGGTGCCTGCACACCTAGTAGAAATGATAGTGACAAGGCATCTGCGTTGGTAGAAGGGAATTTCCACCATGGTTTGGGTGTGTGCACCTAGTTTAAGGTACCTACACATGGTTTGGGGTACCTAAGAACCTTTCCTAAAACACGACAAGATGAAGGCACTTATCTTGGCAAAAAGGTGTGTGCGCCCCTTCCTGAAAAACCACCAAAAACACAGAAAATGAAATTTTAAAAGTGTCAAGAGGTTAGAAAATATCCATTAAATGTAGTTCCTAGCATAAACTTAACAAAGAAGCATGAAAATGAGGGTTAACTACATAAAACCTAGCTAAAAAGCTCAAGGCAAAATATTTAACCCTACAAAAACATGTAAAAAGTTAGAAACTAAAATAAAAGCTTCAAAATGACCCCATTAATGGGGGATGGACTAAGTGTCCCATTGGGCATGCCAAATGTATGTAATGAAAACTTGAAAATTTGTGGAAATGAGATTAGAGAACCTCAAAGCTTTAACTAACTTAACTATGCACCATAAGATTAGAGCTAAACAAGAAACTATCTATTTACATGCATATATAAATTTGAAACAAACATTCAAACCCTAGTATATCTAAATATCTCTCTACTCCATGAAATCTTAATGAAAGTGAACCTAGTTATATTCTAAGAAATCAAATTGTGTGTTGTTTTACTCCAAACATAGTGAAGAGATCTCTCCAAGTTGGCTACAGCCAATCTTTAGATCTTCCCTTACTAAATATATTTGGAGTGGATGGATGTAAGATGGAGGAGATATGAAAAATTGAGTATGGCTAAGATCCAAATGTTTTATAACTTAAAGCTATCAAAAATGATTTATAATGCCTTTCCAAAGTGTTATGATTTTTTTATGTAAACAAGGTGTAAGGTTAAAAGGGAGGGGTGACCCTCTATTCATAGTTTTTCACTTGGGAGAGTTTGAACTTTGGTTGCATGTGTGGGGCTAAATCTCAAAAATCACTTTTAGATTAGATTATGATAAACATGATTTAGGCTTACTTAAGCTCGGTTTAGGCTAGTTAACTAGGGTTTAGGGTAGCTAAGCATGATTAGCAAGTGATTAGAGACTCATTGAGAGTTGGGAGGGTCGATTAACCAATTTTGGTGATAGATAACCTAGGAAGCTTACATAATTGGTTGAAAGAGAACTAGGGAGATTTTGAATGGTCAAAAGGAGGAATTTTAGCTAATAAGAGAGATATTAGCCAAAGCATCGATAATGGAGAACAGAGGTGGGAATTACGAAGTGTCGTTAATTGATCTGGCTTATAAGAAATGCAAAGTTTAAGAATATTTTAGGTGTCTACAAGTATATAAAAAATGAATCACCAATGATCTTGCTTCGAATCACTGGCAATTACATCAATCACCAATTATTCTAGTTGGGGCACTCGTACGCCCCAAAAATGGTAGCAAGATCCTAAAACCATCCAAAATCACACAAAAATAGAATAAAAATAGACTTACCTTGGCTGTTGGTGGTTTTTTCTATCTGCTGGAGGATTCCATCAATCGAAATCACTCAAAATCACCTCCAAATTCCCAAATCAATTTTCCAAATCCATTTTTACCTTGTAGTAAAATTTTTGGGTAAAAATATACCCTACTTTTACCTAGATCCAATCTCCAAAGTTTCCACCCCATATCACAAGAAATTACCCTAAACACCGATTATTCACCATGTTTGTAATAACCATCATTATTTTCACCCTTAATCATGACAAAAACACCCTTTGCACAAGTCTGTCACTTTCAAAGGACCCAAACACTTAAGTCAAACACACAAACATCAAATTTTGGGACTTGTCAAATGTCTATGTGACACGTGCCCTTTGGCCCCCCATCACTTAGCTTTCCCGTTAAAATAGCTTGCCTCCGTGGATCACACGTCTATAGGTGTAAACCCCTTAGTTTCCTTATCAAGTTGATCCCTTGGTAGCACACTCTGTTTTAGTACCCACTTTGAATTGGAGCACCCTTTGAAAAACAAAACATATCAATTGGTGTTTCAAGTATTACACTACAACCAAATCACACATACAACTAAACATTTTCTATTATTTTTGTCTAATGCCTTACTAAGACGTTAAGTCAAAAAGGGGAAAATGTATACACCTAAAATCTACATACCCCGTTTGAACACAAATAATCAAATAAATTTACTCATTTGCATACCATTTCACGACCTAAATCGTCCATTAAGTTAACTCGATTAACTCACCATTGAATTATTTAAAACACATCCCTAAACCTAGGTCATTACCCCATACACCCATTTAATTAATTAATTAATTAATCATTTACCATACATTTCCTAAGTCACAACCCCCTTTCCTATGGTTAATTAATTAATTAAATTGATTATTCCATTTCACCCTCATACCTCACCCTGTGAACTCAACCTAATTCACTAGTTACGACTAGTTTAATAAGGAAACCTGCTAAATGTATCCCTACTCTAACTACCTCTATACTCATCTAACTTATCCCTATGACAAGCGGGGATAATTTTAGTGTTGAATATTCGTACTATGGCGAATATGCCATTTTTGAAAAATTTGAAAAGGTGAATTTTTTGGCGCGGGTCAATGACCCGTTCACCTAAAAATTACAGTTTAATTTTTTTTAGGGATCGGCTTCACCTACCCTTGAAACTATCCCCTATATAATCCTAGATTATTCGCCAAGTAGAACACTACTAGATCACTCATACCACCTGGGGGCATATGTATTATCAAGTATGGAGTAAAGGTGAGACAAGAGGGAAGAGGCTACGAAGCATGATGAGAAAGGCGAGAGGTCTGTAGATGAGTGACATAGAGTTTGTTGACGTGTGACATGGATGGTTTGTTGACACTAAATGAAGGAGGGTTTATGTTACCTTCGATATGATACGGGCGTGAGATGGTTGATTCTTGCTACTACGAATAAGATAAAATATACAAAATAGTTGATTAGATGATTTGAGCAGGGGTTTCTAAAAATTAGACTTGAGAAGCATTAAATTCCTTGGTGGATGTCAACCCCCATTTTTAAACAAAAATGATGTAAAAAGAAATGTATCCGATAATATACAGAGACCGAAAGAGTACAAAATATGAAAGCACTATTGATTGATTTAGATATAGATCAAATTAAAACATCTGAAAATAATATGTACAGTGGTCCTGGGTTGGCGACGACGTAGACTATGTAAGGACAGATCAAAGGTGACACGAGAAATATACAGTTGTGCGGGATCATAATGCAATCTAAAAGCTGCAGAGTGAAATTTGCAGAGTTAACCTATAAAGAAAATATGAAGAGATAGAAACTAGGAAATAATAGGAAATAGGTATCAAGGCATGGGATTGAAACCGGGAACCTAGTCGATGGCAACTAGGTATAAAAATGTCGATTTACCTATGACAGAGAAACTTGGATGATAGTCTAGAAAATTGAAATAGAGGCTAAACACATGCAGTGGTTGGGGATGTTATGGAACAGAAAAGCAAGGGCTACTGAGGCCAAGTCAATAGAGAGTGTGACAGAGATGGATAAGGCCCACGAGCGGCAAGCCAAATAGACAACCTATAAGTATAGGTTTGTATAAATAGGTTGATAATGAAGTTGCGAGCTCTGTTGCTGATGTTCTAGACTGTAAAAATTTTAAACACAAGAAATACCAAGATAATACAATAAAGATGATTACATTTTTTTAAAATGATGACAATCTCACAAAAAGACCGATCACGATTGATGCATACATGTTACAAGGAGCTCAGTAATGGCTTCCGCACTATTCAAGCACGAATAATTTTTTTTAGGTGCGCAAGGAAAGATTCTAATTCGTATGCATTGAATGGATAGAAAGTGCTTGGCTTCATAGGGTTGATGATGAATGGGATGGGTCACCATCGATTATAGGGAAAAATTCTCAAATGGGAAGATTTTTTTGTTTATGGGATGATTTCCTATTTTTTTAGGATTTGGTCGAATGCTTTAAGAATCGGGTGGCAAGGGGTTGTTTGGGGAAGATTATTTGGTAGTGGATATAGGTTGGAAAAAGCGTAGGGAAAATAATAGGTATAGATTTAGAATAAAAGCATTCCAAAATGGAAGCTAGTTAGGGCATGATTAATTGATTAATTAATTAATTAATTAATGTTGATTAAATATGACTTAAAGATGATGGGAATTTAATTAGTTAAAGGGGATAAATTAATTAAGTGGGAATTTGATTAAATAAGGGATATGAATAGAATAAAATATAGGCACACAAGCGATGATGGTATAGATACCAAATTTAGGTGTCTACTAAGTAGGATTAAATAATCTAATTTAATTCTAAATTTCTAATGGTGCAATGATTAGGAAGTTAGGTGGTTGAAATCCTTTTTAACCCCCCCTTCCCTCTCTATATGGTAGGAATGAATGTGGTGTGAACATGTGGAAATTCCTTTGGAGATTTCAATAACATGTAAAAATTTTGAATTCGAGGAATTACCAAGGCCCTGGAAATTAAGGTAAGGGTTAATAAATTTTGTGAAATATTTTTCTATAGTTTATAAATTTTTATAGGTATATTCAAGAAATCAAGAGAGAAAGTAAAGAATTCAAATGAAATTCAAGTTTCGGGGAGACAAAAATCCATAAAATAGGAGTTTAAAATTTTCTTATTGGTTGGTTAGACCATCTTGTCCCCTGGTAATGTAAAAATTTTACTTTCACTTTGAATTTCAAAAAAACTACCCCATGTCATGTATGGACCCCCATAAAAATTATTGCAACTATATTTTATGATTAACTAAAGTTAGGATAAACAAAATGTATGCTAATAAAATTACTAAATAATTAGAACTAATAGAAATAAAACCTTAATATACAAGAATAAAGTGAGGAAAGAAATCATCTGATTTTAGATGACTATCACAAGGTGTCGAAGGTTTGAATGGAAATTCTAGGAGGAACGGCTACACAAAGGTCTTGAAAACAGTGGATCTAGAGGATCAGAGCATAATGGAATGCCAAGGAGGGTACTAGGTGCCCTGGGAACTCGGTATGCAGAAATAGGTGCCCTTGTCTCTAAAACATCTTGAAATATCATTCTTTCAAGGCCGGAAGATGACGTGGGACCTTTGTTGTATGTCACACTAGATTTTTTTAACTATGCAGAATGTCTTGAATAATGGAAGATGAAATGAAGACCTACAAAAGGAAAAGGTATCAGATCCCCAAAAATAAAAGATACAAATGAATTAATCAGAATGACCTCGGCTTCCACAATAGTGGGCTTACTAATATGAGTGTTGCACTACATTTTGAGACCCAAATGTAGTTCGGTGTGTGTGTGTGTGTGTGTCGTGCCCTGCATTTTGCTCTTGTGCCAGTCACACTTTGTGAAATAGAAAGCAATAACTAAATGTAGAAAATGTAATAACATGTGTGCATGAAATAGAATAGAATCCCTCCCCCTATGAAGTGTGTGTTGATGTAGATCTCCTAGCCTTGATGCATGGAACTATGTGGATGCAAGTGATGCAATGGATGCAACTCTAGATGGAGTGATAGTAGTAGATGATGCTAGGACCCTCATTATGGTCTCATAACTTTATATTTATAGGGTTATCTTGATCTAATTTCATAATTAACCCCGAAATGGCTGACTAGGAAAAAGATAAAGATAAAAAAGGTCAGAAAAGGCCCAAAAAGTGGTGGGAAGATTTGAAAAGGATCGGGGTGCCCCAGTGGGACCGGGGCACCCTAGTGCAAGCCTGAGCACCCCAGTTTAGGCTAAAATGATGAGAAAGTGCCAAAACATCCTAGGCATGTATGTAAAAAAGTGTACGAGAATGATGAACTAAAATTAAAATAAAATGGCTAAAAGAAAAGGTTTAATTATTACTTTATTTACTCAAGAACCTTCTAAATAATAGTATGCGACCAGGGTAAATAATGTCTAATGTGCATGATTTTGTGACTCCACTTTATAATCAATATAAGCTATTTTTTTCCTATACTTTTTTATAAAATTCTCGGTGTTTTATAAAAATAATATATACACATATATCCTATAAACTATATTCTATCTAAAACCTAAACTATATAGTATATAACCTAAGTCTAATACTATGTGGCCCCAAATAAATATAAAAATATTAATCAAAATTTATATGGGGTGGTCCCCAAACCCCCATCAGATTTCATGCCACTTGGCACATTCTACGTGGCCCTACATTTCCTTACCCCCGAGCACCGTATGTCTCATGGGCTCCCATCCAACCACCATCACCCACAAGCCCCTACCTCTATGATTTTGTTTATCCGACATGGGGACAAAGTGGGGAATTGTTTAAGGATTTAAAATCCTATGCATCGGGGATGGTGGTGTGGCTATGGTAACACCGCCACATTTTTAAAAATCCCTTATGGGCATAGCTCGCTTCGAGTGACTCGCCTTGTTGTGAAATAAGAACTTTGTGCAACTCGATCACGGTAGCATTTTCAGCTTAGTTGGTTTGATAAGGAATGGTTGATTAAATTGCATAGTTATAAATATGGTTTGGAATTTATATTGAGTTGAAAAAAATGGAATATGGTTAACTCGGTGATAAACTCATTGAGTTTGCTATCCCAACTCTGTACAAGTTAGTTAGCCAACTCAGTTGAGTTGATAGAAATTAATACCTAATAAGGAGCAAGAGCTCCAATATTTTTGTATATAAATCATGTTTTTCTAAATATATATATGAATTAGTTTTTTCTTTTTCAAAAATATAAGAAAAATTATTTCTATGAAAAATAGTAAAATAATATCGTTTTATTTAAAAATGATATATTTTACGATATGATGGAAAAATTGTCATTTTCATTTTGTTAGAAAACTAAAAAAATAGTTACATTTCAATTTATTTTTTTGATATCATACTAATGCATTCACGTGTATAGATTATTCAAATTACAGGAAATTATTTTTAGCGTAAACTCGATTGGTGTTCGATTGTGAGGATTAAAATATGACAAGGGGACTTCTATTAAACTCTTATTTTAATCCTTGTTTATTATTTATTTCTATTTACACAAAAATGGGGTCTAATCAGTTTTCAATTGATAAATCTCAGATTTTGAATGGGAATAATTATAGCATTTGGAGGACTCGATTGAAGGCAGAATTCATGGCTAACAATTTATGGGCGGTTGTCAATGAAACCGAGAGAACTAAGACCGAAAGAAACAAGAAACAACCAACAACGTCATTTCATATCAAGAGAAATTACAAGAGGTGATGTCCATCATTTTTCGAAGCGTACATGATGATTTTTTGCTTCATATTAGGAATCAAGAAAGTTTGGGTGAGGCTTGGGCTTAATTGAAATTGATGCACAAAAGTACGGAGTTTGTAAAAAATATTAAATTCATTTTAGAGCTTATGAAAAATCCTATCAAGGAGATGAAAAAGTAATAAATTATTTAGTAAAAATAAAAAATATTAAGTCACAGTTAGATGGATGTGGTAGTAATTTAATTCAGGATAAATTGTTTTATTTCATTATTTAGTTGAATATTCATGATAAATTTAGAAATTTCATTTCAATTTTGACTTCTAAATATTAAACAAAACAAGACATTCCATATTTTCAAACCCTTACTGCTCTCCTCATATAGGAAAAACAAGTAATGTCAAATTTTGATTCTAAGGAGAATGTCACTCAAGCACTTCTCGCTTAGAAATCAAAAGGTAAAACCTCTAGATTCAAAAAAAAACAAAATCCAAATTTTAAACCTCCTAGAAAAGATAAGAAACTTGAAAATTCCGAGTTATCTTTGATGGAAAATGTTATTATTGTAGTAAATTTGGCCACAAGAAATAAGATTGTAAATTTAAAAATAATAAGTTGAATTTCAAAAATCAAAAGGATAAAAAATCTGACAAAAACCAAAATCAAAACCAAAACAAGAATCAAAAAATTATTCATACATCAAATGTAATTGCTTTGTATGCCACCCTTGTCATTGCAAAATAAAATGAGTGGATATTGGACAGTGGTGCCTCTAGGCACATGACCTTTAGATCTCGATCCTATCTGAACTTAGTGAGTGTAATGATCAGATCTACTTGGGTGATCATTCCATTCTTGATGTTCAGGGTCAGGGTAAAGAAAAAATTTCAAATGGATTTATTAACAATGTTTTGTTATTTCCTAAACTTAAAATGAGTTTTATTTCTTTTTCTCAGTTGACTCAAAATAACTATAGTGTAACATTATTAAAAGAATAATGGTTTATTTAAAAATGAACATGATGTTACTATATTTAAAGGCATTCAAAGAGATGATTTGTATGTTTTTAATGACTTTCCTTCTGCTTTTTGTTTAAAAAATCAAAGAAGTGACATGTAATTGTGGCATGAGAGTCTAGGTCATGTCAACTTCAAGAGCATGTATGATATGTCTCGACTAAACCTAGTTCTTGATGCCACCTATTCCCCAAAATTATGAAATGTGTGAAGGATTCTTATATGGTAAGAAATTTTCTAATCCCTTTTATAGTTATCATGATGATAATTCTTCTAAACCTTTGGAACTTGTCCATAGTGATGTTCGAGGACCTCTATAAGTTCCATCTCTTAATGGTTCTCTATATGTTGTCACGTTCATTGATGATTTCTCTTGTATGATTTGGTCTTAGTTCATTAAAAATAAATTTTGTCTTATTAAAATTTAAAGAATTTAAAGCTTTAGTTGAAAAATATTATTGTTATAAAATTATGAGGCTTAGGACTGATAATGGGGAGAATATGTCGGTAAATAATTTGACTCTTTTTCATCGAATGTGGCATTCAAAGGAAACTAACTACTCGGTATTCCCCTAAACAAAATTAAATTGTGTAAAGGTAAAACTACACCATTCTCGGGAATGGATAGGACCATAATACATTCGAGTCAAGTCCCTAAATTCCTCTTGGCTAAAGCTATGAACAATTTTGTTCATATCTTGAAATGAGTTCCCACTAAAGCCTTAGTAAATGCCACTCCTTTGGAAAAGTGGTCAAATAAAAAACCGAGTGTGTCTCATTTGATAATATTTGGTAGCCTTGCTTCCCTCTTCATTTCAAAATCAAAATAGAAGAAGCTTGATGAAACCTATTTTCCTTGTATCTTTGTAGGATACGGTGTCAACAATAAAGGTCTTAGGATCTTTGATCCTTCAAAAAGAGAAGTTATAAAAATAGAAATGTTAAAATCTTGGAAAAACCTTTTTGTTTTTATTCTTCATCTTCTCATTATTTATTATGATTCTAAAAAAATTAATTTTAAATTGAAAATTGTGAAAATAATGTATATGATGAAGAAACTAGTATTGAACCTATAGTTGAAAATGAGATAGTACCTATTTCCTCTATAACTAAAATACCTAGATGGGATGAGTTTATTATTCAAGACTCTAATCCTGGAAACCTTCAAAAATGACTAAAAGTCATCATACATTAATGACTTAATGACTTTGTATGAACTTGAACACCAATATTTAGAAGAAGCTTCTTCTGATGAAAGATGGATAGATGCTATGAAATATGAATATACTTGCCTTGATTAAAAATCAAACTTGGGAGTTAGTCTCTCCTCTTGAAAAATGAAGTATAGTTAGATCTAGATGGCTATACAAGATTAAATATAAAGTATATGGCATTGTATATAAATTCAAATCTGGCCTTGTAGATCGAGGCTTTACTCAAAAACCTAGTATCGACTACATGGAAACATTTACACATGTTGCAAAAATGAGGATGATAAGGATTTTAATTTTCTTAGCTTCTCACTATGGATGGAAAATTCATCGGATCGAAGTTAAAAATGTCTTTCGAATGGTGATTTGAAAGATGAAATATATATGACCCAACCTAAAGGATTTGAAGAACCAGGTAAAGAAATGTATGTTTGTAACTTGAAAAATATTTATATGGTTCAAAACAAGATCCTAGAGCTTAGTATTCTAAGATTAACAATTTTTCAATGAAGTTGGTTTTTCTAATTGTTCATCGACAATGATTTATTTTTAAAATTTAAGAAAATGATATCATTCTCATTTTATTGTATGTTGATGATTTACTTATCACTAGTAATTATAATAGTTTAATTATGAAAATTTAAGAAAATTCAATCCAATATTTTGAGATGATAGACTTAGAATTATTGCATAATTTTTGGGCATGACTATATTTCAAGATAAAATTTTTTATAGTATCTCAATCACAATATGAAACTAATTTACTTAAAATATTTAATATGCTTGATTGTAAACTAGTTGTTATTCCTATAGAAGTTGGATGTAAACTTGATCTTAAACCTACATGTGAAAAATCTAATCCTACTTTGTACAGGAAACTTGTAGGTAGTTTGATTTATCGACTATTACTAGACTCGACATTTTTTATGCAAAAGGGGTTACTTAAAGGCTTATACAGGAGCCTTATCGGGATCACATGAAGCTAGCAAAAATAATTTTACGTTATTGTAAGGACACAATTAATTTTGGTTTACATTATATTTCTTCTAACAATGCATATTTATATGGATATTGTGATTCTAACCATGTTAGTGATGTGATAGATCGCAAGTCTATAATTGGATATGTATTCAAGTTTGGTGTAGGTGTCATTACTTGGAGTAGTAAAAAGTAGCCAATAGTTTCCATTTCTTCTATTGAGGCAGAATATAGAAGTGCAATGGAAGCAGCAAAAGAAGCCATGTGGCTGAAGCGGCTATTGGAAGAGATGCACATGGAAGCTAAAGGAAGTACTCCTCTTGTTTGATAGCTAGAGTTACATTTCTCTCACTAAAAATCTAGTTCAACATCAAAGGACAAAGAATATCGAGATACATATGCACTTTATTTGAGAGAAGGTTCTTTGTGGTGATATAGATCTCTAGTACTTCCCAACTAAAGATCAAGTTGCAAACATGTTTACGAATCCATTGTGTGCTGCAAAGTTCTGCAAGTTCCATTCAATGCTTGGCCTTTTAGATTTTCCATTGAGGGGGAGTGTGCATGACAATTCCACCTCCTAACGGTTGGCCGGTTGTTGAATCCTTCTCCTCTATACTTCTACTATGGTATAAATCATTGTAAAAATATCTTGTATGATCTATGTAAACTGATAGAGTTTACAAGTAAAATGATAGAATTTATGGAAAATACAGTCCATTGTGTGCATCTATTTGTAAAGGAAGTCCTTGTGTTATAAAGGGATCCTAGAGATGCGGTATAAGAATTTTTCCACGAGAAACCGTGGGATTTAGTCTCACAAATACATATAATAGCCTAAACCTTTAGGGTTTATCGATTTGCAAATCCTATTGTACAAGCAGTAATGTTTCAATATGTATCCCCACTTAATATTAAGGGGAGTGTTAGAACTATAATATTAAGTGTATCATAATATTTATTTGATATTTAAATAATATATAAAAAAATTATATTCTTATTATTTAAATATGAACTTTATATTAGGTGGTTAGTTAATTTAATTAACTAACATTAAATCAGGGAGGTGTGCCCCATCACTTAAGAATGTCATAACCCTTCGGGTTATTTAAATATGACCATAGGTCATATTCAGGAAATATGAGATGATATGATAGATAAATTTGAATATCTAATCACGTGAATTTGGAGATCCCTGGTAAAAATATGGAGTAGAAGTGAGGAGGGAGTTTTTACTGGACTAGTTGTAATAGTTTCTCATATAGTGGATTAATTCTTTCGTGGTTTTTACCCATTTGGGGTTTTCCACATTACATGTTGTGTAATTGTGTTATTTCCTTATGTTGTTATTTATTTTACTTAGATGTGCACATTTGTATTTATGTATATTAATTAATGTTAACCTAACATTTAATAAGGTTAATAAATTTTCATTCATCCCCTTGTAGTGACATATCATTTCTACTATTACGCTCTGTGCTTTATGATAAGTATTTCTAGAATTCATTTCTCATACATCATCACTACTCTATGATGCACTCTTATGCTAAGGTTCACACTTGATTGTTGAGGGCATATTGCATCTATTCACCTCGCACACTACACATATCACACTTTGTAATTTATGACACATATTTCTAGCATCTAATTCTCACTCATCATCACTACCCTATGACACACTCTAGTCCCACAGTTCCATACTCAACCGCTGAAGGTCTAAATTTGAAATGAACCTCACCTCTTCTATACTTTATTCTATATACTTCATTGATCTATCTTTCTAACGCACACTATCAACCCATTTCCGATTATACACTCTTGTTCTATGGTTAGCTCTTAACTATCGAGGGGTCTTTTATAAATGAACCTCATCTCATGTACATTCATAGACATCCACTAAAGGGAATGCTAATCTTTTCTTTCACATTGCATACCATTCCACTCATTCATAGCATATTGTATATCTTGGTTGCACTTATTCTTGTTTTCTTATACTCACATGTTACACTTTGCTTACTATGTTAGATGGATATCTAGTATGTCATTATATTTTCTATATACACATGCATGTTCAATTATTCTTTAGTTGTGGATGCATAATTTTTATAGATCCTTACACACATCAATGATTCTTGACATTGTACCTCTTACCAGTCCCACCGAGGATCCTAGGGGTATCTACATTTCTATTTCTACACATCACATGTGCTATTGTTTCATTTTATACTACTTCCTATTCTTACTATCTCACTACTTTACACAAATATATCCATGCTTTGACATAATTTTTATCTTTTTAACATGCTAACAAGTGCTTCATGTGGAGAATTTTCCTTGTAGGAACTATTTGCCACCATGTTTTCCTATCACTCTTTTTTTTTTCATTGTTTTCTATTGTATTCCATTATTTGTGGGATTTTCCCTATGTCTATCTTGTTCATTTTTTTATTTTGTGTTTTAGGTTGCTTTGGCCTTGATTGTCTTGTGACATTATGAGCGACGTCCCATGTATGAAACCCACCTTTCGGTGGTCTATCTTGTCTATTTTCTTATTACATTATTTTTTATTTACATGATTGCTACATTTATACTAACATATGCATCTATCCTTCTTTGTTTGCATGTGCCTTGGTTTTTACCATGCACATTCCCTCCCCATGTAGGGTACATAGTTTAGATCAACATGTGGTCCTCTCTTTTGGCTCTTATTCTCCTAATGATGTTGTATGAACCCCAAATGAGGGGGACATACATTGGGTGAATCATTCACCCCATACAAATGAACATAGATACAACACAATACGATTCAACACAGAACTAGAACAAAATTCAATTTCAAAAATGACTCGATTATGACTTGGGTCTTCGGTTCAACATAGATAGAAGTTCCTAGATATAGATACCAGTGTGTGGACTCTCCCGACCTTTCTTGGGTGCCTATGACTAAGGGGAATTTATAGTTACTTTCTCGGAGTAGTACAATTCACGGTAGTCTACAGAGTAGTTTTCACAATATAGGTATAGTCCTCCAACAATCAAAATGCATTCTCTCTCCATTTTTCTACAGTAACAATGAGAACTAAACATGGATCACACCATCTATAGTGGTGTATAAATTTGGGAAGTAGTCATGGAAGGAGAATAACACTAGACCTTTCTCCCTAACACTCTTTTATCATGGCATGAGATGGCTCAAAAACTTGCACCTGGTGTGAGATCACCTAAAAAACTTACTCTTGGCATGGGATTTCCCAAAAAACTCACTCTTTTACATCATTTCAGGACACATTCTATCCTTTTACACTCTTCATGGATCAGGTGCACACTTTCCTTTTACTACCTTTTCATATATTTACATACTTGGATCAAATTTTTCATATACACGAATTTGAATACTCTTTTTCTCTTCTTTTATAGGTTCATCCTTACAAGAAGCAGTAGTATCAAACAAAACAACAAGTTACAACAACATGTACAACACATTACAATTTCCCCCCTAGGGTCATTTCCTCATTTTTAGATTCCACACTTCATTGTTATCACTTCACACTTTCACTTGTGTCCTTGGAATTCTTTTGCCATCAATCTACAAGGAAGAAAGGTATGAAAATTCTAAACTACTTTATGTTATCAAGTATTCACTCAACAACATAAAGTGGGGCAACATGTAGACACCAAATCACACACTTGGGTACTGTTAGTGCAAATTCACAACACCCCCAAATGAGTTATGGATCTACTTTTCTAAGGAAAATTCATTTGGTGTGATTACACAACATTGAGCTTTCCCAAAGTGTGGGACCTTTGTAAATGGGGAAAGCTCTCCAGAGAAGGTCGGTTCCTCTTCTTAAACTACTTGCACAAGATATTCCAGTGCAGGCAAGCTAATCTAACCTAATCTAACTTCCAAGGAGATAGGGAGAGGAAGAAAATAAGGAAAAATAGAGCCTACACTAAAATGGTGATACACTAGAGAAGGAAAGTGTTGATTATCTATCAAAACTACCATGGAACAAGAAGAGGTGAACAATGGAAAGGATGGACAAGTGCATCATAGACCAAAGATGGATTTCACATAGAAAATGTTCCAAACTCCAAAAAAACACCTCCCATATCTTTAAATGAACATTCAAAACATGCACAAATACCTATAATGAAGAGAGGAAAGAAGAAAACAACAAAAAAATGAGCAAGAATGGAAAAATGCATCACAAAACACGTTTTTTATTACTCGAAGTTTGCAGAGTGCATCATTTCATGGGTAAGAGGAAAAAATAACATTATAGAGAAGGAGAGGAGGTTCAAACTCCATTTTCAACCCTGGGGAAGGAAAGAAGGGAGAGACAGAGAAGAAGGATGAACAACCTTTTTCAAAATGAGCCAAAACTGGCTTTTATCACTCAAACAGAATGAAGGAAATGAGAAAATGTGGGAAAATAAATTTAAAACTCTAACCACCAAAAATATCAATTTAATTATCATGTAAAATGATGGGTTTCCATGAAAAATCCCATACTTCATCGTACATTGCTTCAAAGAGCAAGAAAGAGGCCCATACTTCATTAATTTTGGTGGTTGGGGTCATTTTTTGTAATTTTTCCATGCTGAAGACATTTTCCCATTTTTATCTTGTAAAAATCCATCAAAATTTAAAATTTAATTGTCCATCATGTAGAGGATTTCAATATCTTTCCATTGATACCAAAATCATGAAAATTTGAGCTCTAGATAGAAAGATATGGCCTTTTGAAGATTTAGGGAAAAAGGTAAAATTAGGCAAAAATCGTCATGGGCCAAAACTTGAACTTTTTCCCTTTTCACGAAATTGAGAAATTTTCCCAAAATTATCCATGGCCCCGCCACTCCGATGACACATGGAACTTTCTAATTGGTCCATGGGGATGCGGTTCCATTTTTGCCTTTGCACTTTTCACCACTTTGGCGACAATTCCAAAATCCTCCCGATGCCCGATCCCCGCCGATGAATGGACACGTGGCACCTTTTGATTGGTCGGTGGGGATGCACTTCCATTTTTTCCTTTGACACATTTTTTACCAAACACAAAAATAGAAATCCCTCGACGCCTACCACTCTGCCTTGACATGTGGCATCATTTCATTGGCTGCGGGCCTTAAGCAATTTTGTTTCCTTTGCAGGCTCGCGGGAGCGCAAATGAATTTTGTGATTTTAGCCCAAAAAGTGCTAAGTTCTCAATTTATTCTTCCACTCCACCAGCCCAAGCCTCTTTGGGAAAAAAATATCCCAAGCTCTGCGGGCCCGCCTAGGAAAATTTCCCCTCCAAACTCCCGAGCCATAACTCAAAAAATACAAGGAGTTAGGAGGACTTCTTTACCTTTTTGGAAAGGGGAAGAAAAATCCTATCTTATGAATCCATTTATAGAATATTTTGAGTGCTTGTAATGTGTGAAAATTGAATTTGAAGCACAAGGAAGGAAATAATGAAGGCAAGTTAGCCAAAATAAGTAGGGGCTCATTTTGGATAACAATTTTGGCAACTCAGAGGGGTCATCTACTTGCTAGATGAATGATCAATGGCCTTTTGAAGCATCCATTGGGCATGGAGTCAAGCCTGATAAACTGATTCTGATCTGAACTCTAAAATTCTGACCTCTGAGTCACTTGGAAACCCACTAAAACTTGAAATTGATCTTCACCAAAATGCCACTAAAATGGACTGTGCAAGAGCAATACAACAACACCAAAAACTATGTACAAACTAAAAATCATACATGCTCCAAATGGAACATGTAGAGTGTGCAAAATCACTTCTTCTACTAAAAACAAACCTACCTACTCTACTCTAACCAAGAGAAAAGGGAACTCAAACAAAGACCTGCAACTGGTAGGGAGAAATAGCTTCCCTTCCTAAAAAATGGCAGCCATGCAACTGATTTGGCACTGAACATGGCTGGTTGGATGAGTGAAAAACTGACAATAAGCTAGTCTTCCACCCAAATCATCAAAGTATCAACTTTAATGGGAAATACCTCCTCAATCTAACTTGCTTTAGACTTCTGGAGGTGTTGATGGTGATCCTTGGTACTTTGATATCATCCTCATGCTCAAAGTAAGCATGACTAGTTTTGGCTTCCCCCTTGGCTCCAATGAAGCCAAGTACCTGATTGGGCAAGGTATGGTCCTTTGAATGTGCCCATTGCTTTGAATTTTAACTCCAAAAATGGAGTCTTCTTGCAGACCTTCCTGGATGGATGATGTGGAAGAGATGATGGAATCCTCGTGCTCTTTTCCTTCCTTCATGGCAGTATGGAACTCTTCTATAATATGCAGCTCATCATTATTGATTGCAACATCCAATGAAGTTGCTTTTGCATTATTGTAACCTGTTGCAATACATTGTTGGCTCTGGAGTTCCTCCATTGTAGCTTTTGGAAGATCAAATTCTTCCAACTTTGATTCAAGAGGCATGTTGCAAACTACAGGTGGTGCTTGCATGTTCTCTTCCATGGAAGCAGGTTCTTGTGGTTGAAGAATGAATGATGAAGAAGGAAAAGTTACAATTTCTATAGGCTCCTTCTCATCAAAACATTCTTCTAAGTCTGATAGCAAATCAAACTCTTCAATGTCTGTTGCAAGCAAGGTCTCTCCCTTTTGTATGGTGACCTTCAAATATGCATTTTTTCACCATGTGGAGCTTCATCTTCAAACATGAAGCTTGTCAGCTCGAACTCATCCAAAAATAATATTTTTGGAGAGATGAAGTGGGAGAGAAATATGCAACTTCTTGTGCAACCTGATCATGATTCAATGCCTCTAAATTTTTTTGGTCACCTCCATAATGGATTCATCAATCAAATCAGGCCCTTCAAATGAAAGCAAAAAATCTTCAATAATGCTTCCTTCATCTAGTTCCAATTCTAATTTGATTTCTTCCAGTTGCTCCTCTTCAATGGGACTTGGAGCTGATTGTTCTTCCTCCTTGTTGACTAGTTGTGTAGCTTGGATTAAATAACATTTTCTTCAAATAAAGTGGCAACATGGACACTACACTTGGAACAAAAATACTTGCTGGTCTTCTTGCCCCACTTGCTGCAAAATCAGCCTTCAACCACCACTTTTTTTCAATCTTGACCTCCTCTATTGGCTTAACCAACAAGGGGATCTTTGTAAACCCAAATTTGGCAGCCCAACTCTTTAGATTGTCTATCATTTATTTTTGTTGGGCTTCTCTTCTTGTTGTTCTCCTTGAATAGATTCTTGAGTCTCTTCCCAACATGGGCTTGGGAAAGCAAGAGGAGTGGTAGGTTGGGATTCAACCAGCTATGAAATTATTTATGGTAGGGAGGGAGGTGGAACTTCTTGTTTGTTTGGAGGGGATGATTGTTTAGAAGGGAAAAGGATAGAAGAACGAGATGAGGTGGAAGACTAGGGAATGGAGAAATGAAATCAACACTTGGGGCAGCATTCAATGGGAAGCTTGGAAATTGAAGCCCAAATTGAGATGGTGTTGCTTGAGGAGTAGAGAGAAAATTACCAGATAATGGTGTAGGATTTACCCATTGACAAGGTTGTCTAACACCAAGTTCATAGGCCTCTATCTCTTCTACCCATTGTGCAAGTTGGGGCAGCATTCCAATCATGAAGTCCAACTTCTCCTAAGGGCTATAGTGTCTTGGAAAAGGACCTTTCCATGGACAAGGAGTCCTACAACCAATTCTGAATGCCTTCATTTGAGTTGTTTCTCTTGATTGCACCATGCCAATCTCCATTTTTTGGATTTTCTCCAACAGACCAACATCTTGCATTTGATTTTCTTCATTGTTGGCATACCCTTGCTCTTGGAAAGCTCCATAGCCAAACTGATTTTGGCATTGTTCATATGGGTGAGCATTATGGTCCTGGATTTGATTATAATGCTGATCTGGATGAGTTGGGAAATACATTGGAGGTGGACTGTATTGTTGTAAGTGTGAGTTCCATGATGGAAATGAAGTCATGATTGCACAACTTCATGGAATGGAAAAGAGTGAAAGGGATGGAAAGAAGAATGAATGAAAAAGGAATGGAAATGAATGAAAAGGAAGGTCTACAACTTCAGAGATGGGTTGTTGACCATATGGAGTCGCTAGATGTGTTTACAATTTCCTCCAAAGGCTAAAATCTTCATAGGAACACACCAACCTACAAAAAATGAAATGGGAGACCTCTTTGTCCCACCGAGAATGCCAAAACTATTAGTGAAAATTCACAGCACCCCCAAATGAGTTATGGATACACTTTTCTAATGGAAAATTCATTTGGTATGATTGCACAACATTGAGATTTCCCAAAGTGTGGGACCTTTACAAATGGGGAAAGATCTCCAGAGAAGGTTGGTTCCTCTTCCTAAACTACCTGCCATAAGCTATTCTAGTGCAGGCAAGCTAATATAACCTAATCTAACTTCCAAGGAGACAAGGAGAGGAAGAAAACAAGGAAAAACAGAGCCTACACTAAAATGGTGATACACAGAGAAGGAAAGTGTTGATTATCTATCAAAACTACCATGGAACAAGAAGAGGTGAGCAATGGAAAGGATGGACAAGTGCATCACAGACCAAAGATGGATTTCACACAGAAAATGTTCCAAACCCCATGAAACAGCTCCAAATATCTTCAAATGAACATTCAAAACATGCACAAATACCTACAATGAAGAGAGGAAAGAAGAAAACAACCAAAAAATGAGAAAGGATGGACAAATGCATCACAAAACACATTTTTTATTGCTCTCGAAGTTTACACAGTGCATCATTTCATGGGTAAGAGGTAAAAATACCATTATAGAGTAGGGGAGGAGGTTTAAACTCCATTTTCAACCTTGGGGAAGAAAAGAAGGGAGAGGCAGAGAAGAAGGATGAAAAACCTTTTTCAAAATGATCCAAAACTGGCTTTTATTGGTGAACAGAATGAAGGAAATAATAAAACACGGGAAAATCAATTTTAAAACTCCAACCACCAATAAGATCCATTTAATTATCCTACAAAATGATGGGTTTCCATGAAAAATCCCATACTTCATCGTACATTGCTTCACAGAGCAAGAAAGAGGCCCATACTTCATTAATTTTGGTGGTTTGTGGTTGTTTTCTGTAATTTTTCCATGCTAGAGACGTTTTCCCATTTTTCTCAAGCAAAAATCCATCAAAATTTAAAATTTAACTATCGATTATGTAGAGGATTTCAACAACTTTCCATTGATACCAAAATCGTGAAAATCTGAGCTCTAGATCGAAAGATATGGCCTTATGAAGATTTAGGGAAAACAGGGAAAAATTAGGGCAAAAATCGGGTCGGTGGGCCAAAACTTGAACTTTTTCCCTTTTCACAAAATTGGGAAATTTTCCCAAAATTCTCTCGTGGCCCCACCACTTCGATGACACGTGGTGCTTTCTAATTGGTCCGTGACAATGCGGTTCCATTTTTGCCTTTGTGCTTTTCACCACTTTGGCGATAATTCCAAAATCCTCCCGACGCCCGATCCCTGCCAATGAATGGACACATGGCACCTTTTGATTGGTCGGCGGGGATGTGGTTCCATTTTTTCCTTTGACACATTTTGACCAAATGCCAAAAACTAGAAATCCCTCTCGACACCCGCCGCTCCGCCTTGACACGTGGCATCATTTCATTGGTTGTGGGCCTTAAGCAATTTTGTTTCCTTTGTGGGCTCGCGGGAGCGCAAATGACTTTTGCACTTTTAGCCCAAAAAGTGCTAAGTTCTCAATTTCTTCCTCCACTCCATCAACCTGAGCCTCTTTGGCACAAAACTCTCCCAAGCTCATGGGCCCACCTTAGGAAAATTTCCCCTCCAAACTTTGTCGAGCCATAACTCAAAAAATACGAGTTAGGAGGGATTCTTTACCTTTCTAGAAATGGGAAGAAAAATCCTATCTTATGAAGCCATTTCCAGAATCTTTTGAGTGCTTGCAATGTTTGAAAATTGTATTTTAAGCATAAGGAAGGAAATAATGAAGGAAAGTTAGCCAAAATAAGCAGGGGCTCATTTTGGATAACAGGTACATTTCTAGGTCTTAATCACATACTACTATTCATATGATTTTGAAGTGAGAAAACTAGAAATTGATAGCTCTCTTTGGCCTCTTTTCTTTCTTTCTTGTCTTACACACCCTACAACCTTATTAGTATTTCACTTAGCTATCTTTTACGGCTTGAAACCAACGCCTAGGCTCCCCCATCCTTCTAGGTTTCACTGAACCACTTCTATCGACTTTCTTCTTTTGGGTCTCTTTTATCTTTTGGGCATCTTATTTTCTTATGGATTGGCCTTCTAGTTGTCAATTGTGAAATTCAACAAAGGGAAACATATAAATACAAAGGTATGTGATCGTAATAAAATACCAATCACTAAGCATCTATTATCACCACCTAAGTTTCTTACAAAGGCATTCTAAGAGAATCAAGGAATCCATCTAGATTTCACTCAAGGGACAGGGGATTGCATACACGCATTGGAAGGGAAGTTCATTTTTCCATCCATACATCTATTTAAATTGCTACATCTAGTGATCCATAAACTTATACTTTGGAAATCCATGAAATCACACAAATGTATTGTTCTATTTCCTATTTGGGAAAAAAGACAATTTCAAGCTTAAGTGATTGATTAACTAGTTCTTAGAATAGAATTGTAGAGAAATGCTAAAATAATTCCACGAAAAACACAAGAATTTTATCCTGAAACCCCAAATTTGAGGAAAACTAGTCGGGAAGGTAAATTGATATTTATTCCCACTTGTATTGGCCAATTATCAACAATAATTTATATATTACAATAAGTATAGAGAAGAATAAAAATGTAAACTTCCCCTCTAATTACTTGCTTGCTCTTCTTCTTGCACCTTGCTCCTAAAAATTTCCTCTAGCACTAAAATTCCTTGCTCACTTACCCTCATATAATAAAAAAAAAATCTTCTTGATCTCTATAAATCTTGAATGCCCAAATCCCTTACTCTTTCATGTATTTATAGCATTCCCATGTCCTCAAGTGTCTTTGGAGAATGTGCGGGGACGTAGGAAAGGAAGAGATAACTATAATTGGTTCAAATTCAAATAGTTCGAGTTCCATTTTATTTTTCCACAAAACATGATAGGATCGTTGCCTAGTGTAGACCAGCGAGTCACGGGACCACCACCATATCTAGGCGGTGGTTACGGGATCACCGCCATGAAGGGCGGCGGTTTTGTAACCACCGCTCTACGCAGAGTGGTAATTTTGTTAAAATTCTTACTGAGAACCTCCTTTTCCTCATATTTCTTCATTCTTTCTTCATAGTGCTAATGATTTGATGAAGTGGTGTGTTTATTTGGATCCCTATGGATCATACCTCCCCTACTTAGGAGGTTGTTGGTCCCACAAAATCTTAGTGGGGGAGTGGTAGAGGAATCACTTCCCTCTCTTGCTCCTTCAAGTACCATTGGCCTACCTTGGTGTCTTCTCTCCTTGTCCAACCTACCAAGAATCTTGTGGATCTCTAGTTTTTTGCTCTAGTCACCTCTGAATCATGTGTCCTCTCCTCTTCCTACTGCCCTACTATCAAGTCCAGTGAATTAGTAGGTAGACATGGTGATTGCATCATGGAAGTGTATATTGTTCTTGTGTTGATCAATTCTTATGGCTGCTTATTCTCCTTTGTACTCTCCAACACAGACCACCCATACAATCCGATGGTTGGTAGAGGGGATTTTGGAAGAATCTTGTGCTCTACCTCCTACCTAAGAGTCTAGAAAAACCTCTGTAAAAAATGAGTGGTGCTACCCATATTCTTTATCCTTTTGTGATCTATAACCTCTTCAACTTTGGAATTATTCACAAATCACAAATTAATCGCTGATGTTTACTTTCTATTAGAAAGTAACAAAGATAGCTAGTGAATGAATTATTATTATGCTTATAATCAACAATTGTAGTAAAGGAAATAATATAATCTCATAACACTAACAATTTTATCCTGGAAAACCTCCAATGGAGGAAAAACTAGTCGGGAAGGGAAATTGCTCTTTCTTCCCACTTCTATTGGCCAATTCAAATCAACAAGTACAAAATTTACAATAAGTATGAAAGGAAATAGATAATATCTCAACACTTCCTTTCAATTACTTGCTTTCTCTATCTCAACACTCCTTTCTTCTACAAAATACAATTTCCAACACTAAGAATTCTTTCTCACTTGCTCTTGTGCTTTGATGATCCTCTACACTTCTACAATCATGTATTTATAGAATTTGTAATTTCCTCCCATGCACTGGAGAATGGGAAAGGTCATGAAGGAGAAGAGAAACAAACATCCTTTCAAATTTAGAGGTTGTTCGTTTCAAATTTTGTTTTCTATCCGTAATGGCGGGGATCGCCACCTTACACAGACCATCGTCTTGGGACTGCTGCCCTATCTAGGTGAGAGTTTTATAACCACCGCTCTGCACAGGGTGGTGGTCTGATATAAAAGACAAAACCTCCATTTTATTGTTTTTCTTCTTTGTGCTGACTGTTTTTGATGAAGTAGAGTTATTTTGGATCCCTATGGATCACACCTCCCCTTCTTAGGAGGATTTTGGTCCCACAAAAGCTTAGTGGGGGAGTAGATGAGGAAATAATTCCCTCACTTGCTCCTTTGAGTACCACTGGGCCTACCTTGGTGTCTTTCCTTTCAGTCCAATCTACCAAGACTCCTGTGGACCTCTTCTAGTCTCTCTAACCTTCTGTTGTAGCACTACATCCTCCTCCAATTCACCTTGTGAGTCCAAGATGCAATCCTCAATGGAAGGTAGCAACTATAGTTCTTCATCTTCATCTAGCATGGATGGCTCATATAGGTGCAAGTTCTTGCAGTTTACTACAGAGTACATCCTCATGAATGATGGAAAATCAAGTCGAAAAGCATTTTCTCCAACCTGCTCCAATATGGTGAAGGGTCCATATCGTAGTGGCTTGAGATTCCGTGCTTGACCTTATAATCTCTCCTTGCTCAAATAAATCCAAACTTTATCTTCAACATGAAGCTTGTGTTCCCTCCTATGTTGATCGTGCCTAGCTCTATCCTTTGCTTGAGATTTCTCTAGCTATTCTTTGACCTTGAGATGGATTTTCCGAATCCTCTCAATGAACTTTAGCTCTAATCACCTATGTGTCTCATGTATCCTCCTCATCCTGCTATCCAACTACTATGTCCAGTGGATTTGTAGGTAGATATCCCAAGTATGCTTCAAATGGTGACTTCATAGTGGATGTGTGTGCTACTCGGTTATAGGAATGTCTAATGTAGGCTAAGGATTCATCCCAAGTCCTTAGGCATTTCTTGTTATACCCTCTAATCAACTGTACCAAAGTCATGTTTACCACCTTTGTTTGTCCATCTATATGTGGATGGAAATCCATGCTCCTCTGTAACCTTGTATCCATCTTGTCCCAAAAAGTAGTCCAAAACTTCACCAAGAACTTGGAATCCTGTCAGAGACAATAGACTTTGGCAAACGAAAATGCACCCATACATTAGAAAAGAAAAGATCTACTGCCTTATGTGCTTTTACTATCTTTTTACATGCCATAAGAATACACATGTTACTAAATCTATCAACAACAACATAGAGATATTCATGGCCATGTTTAGACATAGGTAATCCCCCACAAAAATCCATAGTAATGTCCTCCCCACAGACAAGTAGGTACTAGTAAAGGCATATACAAACCTTCCTTCCTAGTTTTAGGCTTGCTAGTACAACAAAGTTTACATCCACGAATAAATTTTGATACTTCTTCTTGCATGTTGGGCCAATATACATACCTTTGCAAGTGGGCTAGGGTCTTACCAACACCAAAATGTCTCACTACTTTTGAGGTATGTGCTTCCCTCATCAATAGAAGTCTTTCTTCTTTAGGCACACAAAGTTTCCCCCATCGGTAGAGCAACCCGTCCTTGAGATAACAATCTTCAATTCCTAGTATTTTTAGCCCCTTGGGACTATAACTTCTGAAATGTTACCCCAAAGTCTTTGTCTTAGGCATATGCCTCTCCATAAGCTTCCTTTGTGAAGGGCTCGATCTGAGAGATAGTGGCCAAACAAGAGAACTTTTCTTGTGTGGGTGGCCTAGACAACATGTCTGCCACCAAATTTGTACTACCCTTCTTGTATTTGATCACTAGGTGGGCTTGCTGAAGAAACCCCATCCATTTGTAGTGTCTTTCTTGCTGCAATTTAGACTATGCTTGTAAATACTGGAGAGGTTTGTGGTCAGTGTGCACAATAGTTTCTTTACCCAAAAAATAATGTTTCCATTTTTAATTTCCTAAACTAGTGCATACATTTCTTTATCATATATTGAATATCCTTTAACTGCTGAAGTGAAGGTTTTAGAATGATAACATACGAGTTTACCTCCTTGAAGCAACACTACACCCATAGCGTAATCATTGGCATCTATCTCTACTTCAAAAGGTTGTTGAAAACTAGGAAGAGAAAGTACTAGAGCATGACTAATCTTATATTTTAATAACTCAAAGGATTTATCTTGTTCCTTACCCCAATCAAAACCCTTACTCTTTATGGCCACTATGTGTAGAGGTGTTGCAATCATCGAGAAACCCGGAATGAATTTCCACATGTATTGTACTTGCTCCCAAAAAAATTCTAGTCTCTGTGGCTCCTATTGGTGTTGGCCAATTTTTATGGCTTCCACCTTCTTTGGATCCACTCATAGCTCTCCTCCTCCAACCACGTGCCCAAGATAGACAAGTGACTATTTGGAAAATTCACATTTCTTCATATTACAAAGTAGTTGTTTCTCCTTAGAACTTGCAATACTTGCTGTAAATGAATTAGATGTTCTTCTCATGTGCACTAAAAATAAAGATATCATCTAGATATACAATGACACATGAATCTATGAAATCCCGCAATACATCATTCATCAATCTCATAAATGTAGCAGTGCATAGTATAATCCAAAAGGAAGTACTAACCATTCATACAAACCCTATTTTGTTTTGAAGGTAGTCTTACATATACTCTCCTCCTTCATCCTAACTTGGTGATAACCTGACTTGAGATCCAACTTCATGAAAAATTTGGCATGCTGAATTTTGTCCAAGAGATCATTTATGCGGGAAGTGGATATCTTTTTTATGGTGATCTTGTTAAAAGCACGAATCGATGCACATTCTCCAAGAACCATCCTTCTTTGGCACCATCATAATAGGTGAGCCACACGGTAAGGTGCTTGGATGTATCACCCCTTGGTCTATTAGTTCCTAGAGTTGTTTATTTACCTCGGTACTCTTAAGGTGGTAGAGGCAACTGCGGAAAAGTTCAATCTCATGCTCTACTTCCCGTTTTGGTGGTAACCCACTAGAGCCTGAAATAGTTCCATAAAAGACTGAATAATGCTATCCAAATCTTGTTTTCTTTGGTTATAAATATTTGAAACTTTTACCCCATCTTGTTTATCCATTAACAAAAGTAAACAAAACTAATTACGATTTGATTGAATAAGTCATTTTTCTTGGTTAGCATTTACCATAGTAACTCGTGTCTTACGGTGATGTGCCCATATGTTGTAGCTGATGCCATCCTTGACCCATCTCGTAGCATTTTCCCTTCTCATAAATATAGCATCCCTAATGTAGTTCCCACTTCCCTTTAAAACCTTTTGATCACGATCATGACATTGTTGACTACATTATGGACATTATTATAGTTTTTATTTATTATGATGTTTGATATTTGATCATGGATTATTGTTCACTTGATTCAGTTATGATGCATGATGATTATTAGAGACATTTTATATGTAGATGATGATATACTATTTGACATGGTTATATTATGGATGTTGTTTGGACTTGTGATATTTGGATATTGTGAGCAGACCTAGAAATGGAAATTTATGGATGATGATATAGTTGTTGATAAAAACTATAAATGATATGGTTAAATTGCTTTGATGTTGTTTTGATTCATATATCTAAATGAATTCAGGAATTATATTTATATTATTTTGGATGTTCGATATGGCCACGAGGCCAAAGGAGGTATTTGTGTTTTCGGGTTAAAAGATCACAACAACCATTGGGGATTGGAGACCAACCACATTGGAATTCTAGATGAATTCAACAAGGTCACCATGGAAACTATTATTTTTGTGTGTGTTTGTATTTTTGTTAGGGATTCCTATGGGGGAATCACCTTTAAATGTGACCAAGGGGTTTTATGTTTCTCTTTTATTTTTGGCCCCTTTTGTTTAATTTTTGCATGTGTTTTATGTGGTGCACTTACCCTTTCATTATTTATTTAATGTGGTGTTAATATTGTGAGTAATCATATTGTTTACTTAATTAATTAAAATATGTCATAAGAATGTAATTAATAGAGTTGTTGGCCATGTTTTAAAGTGTTGTAAGAATGTGTAAGTAATGTGTAAGTTAACTTTTGAGTGTGAAACACTCCACCTTCTTAGAAATTCGAATTTTTCCTTGGAGGCTGATTTTGGAGGCTTGTGGGACAAGTTAAACTTGTCTCATACCTCTTAAATTTACATACCAACCTTTCCTATGGTTGGAGGGTTAAACTTAGACCTTTTTATGCATTTTTACAAGTCAAGTTGAATGTTGTAATTGCACTTTTCTTACATAATTTAATTTCAGTCCTTATGGGGTATGGACTTGTTTGAGTGTGTAAGTAAATCTGTCATATTATTCACCCACTTATTTATTATGCTTTGGGAATGAAGTTGACTTTTGGGGTTGGGGTTGAGGATGTGTGATGTGGCATCCTACATGGATCCTCCTCATCCTCTTCTCTTCCCTCTTCTATAAAATTTGAATTCCTTGTCTTGTTTTGGGTTGCTTCACTTTGGAGACTTCATTTTGGGGTGAATTTTCTTGTTGTTTTGGGAGCTCTTGTTTGGAGAATATTTTGGAAGATTGTTGCATACTTGTGCTTGGCTGTTTTGGATTACTTGCATTGGGATAAAGTTTTTGGTTTGGAACTTGGAACAACTCCATCATGGAGAGGTAGGAGTTTGGCTCTTGAAATGTTCTTCTTTTATATTTATAAATGTTCTTGTGTGAATGTTTTGGCATGTTTGTGGGTTGTTGGGTAGATGGCCTAGGAATGGTGTAGGAGAAGACTATGGGGTTATTTTGTGGGAGGCAAAAGTGTGTTTTAGGGAGGTATAAGGGTGGAGGGAGTTGGGATTTGGGTTCCACCTTACAAAGAAATAACTTGCATTTCTTTACTCGTTATGGGGTGCCATAAGAGGTTGGGGAGACATAAGAAAATGTGAGGAATAAGGGGTACTTGGGGGAGGCATAAGGGCATGATAGGGTTTTGAAATGATATATATATATATATATATATATATATATATATATATTGGTGGGTTGTTCTCAGGTGGTGATACCCATTTTCCCCTTTGGGAGGCATAAGCAAAGCATCCCCATAGCTTCTTTCTCCTTTGGCTTGCTTGATGAAGCCTTTGTATTTTTTTCATGTTTTAATGTAGTTGTAAACTACATTCTATTTGGGACTATGTTTCTTTGTGAAAATGATGCTTGTATGTTTGTGGAAGCTTATTGTTGCCATGAGTTGGATCACATCTTTTATTGCATTGTGGTTGGGGCTTGGGGGCCAATGGAAAAGGGTGGCTTCTCCTCTTCATTTGATGTCTTTGTTGGGTGGAGAGCGTTGTCTTTCCCTTACTCTATTGTGATCAAATTTGAAGAATGAGGAGTATGCATGTTTTGTTCTAGAGTGAGGAAAGACAGTTTGATAGTCCCTTGTGAAATGAAATCTCATTATAACCTTTCCCACTTGAAGTGGATGAACTTGTAAATGTTTGTAATGGAAAGATGTTGTATTGATTGCAAGTTGTATATTGAAATGTAAAAGAGTTATACTCTGTATTCTATTTTTGGAAAGAATGTGAAAGAATGATACGTGTTTTTGTATGTTGCATTTTGAAACCAAATGGAAAGGAAGTTGTAAGAGTTCATTTAAATTAATGGAAGTGGTTTTGTCTTGTCCATATGTTGTTATTCCATTAGAAATCTATGTTTAGCATACACTATGAAATCCTGTTTGAAAAGTGATAAAGTGAAACACATGAGAAGAAAATGTATTATTTTGTCCTGTATATAATATATGTTTTAGAAGGAATAAAAGAAGAAAGGTTGTAATGTTGTATTTTGGAATCAATAAAGGATTGCATTACCTTTTTCAATTTGTATTGTTGTTTTAATATTGAACATCTACATGTGAATTGAAATGTACATTTGAAAGAAGTAAATGTGTATGAAGGAAAGTGGAGAACTATGTCTTTGAAATGTGTAAAGTTTTAAATTAGAATTGTATTTTGCATTTTGAATGGTTGGAATTAAATCAACTAATGTGTTATATTTGAATTTGAACGTATTCTAAATACTTGGAAGAAGAAATGGCAAATAGACCCTTTAAAATTTGATCCTGTTTTTTTGTAATTTCAAACTGGCAATTATCTAAACCAAAAATGCATAGTTTGAACCTGCAAGCAAGAAATAACAATGAAACAATAAAATTGAACATGTCAGGGTATAAATGAGTTCAATTAGACAAAAAAATTAAATGAAATATTTCAATACTTAGCAAAATTGGGCTCAATTGTTTTGATGTTGTTTTTCCATCAAAATTATAAATTTGAATTGGAATTCAATCAAATAGATCTACCTCAAAAAATTATCCTAATTCCTCCTAAGAACAATTCTCCATGTCTATTTGACATGTTGAGAGAGGAAGAAGATCAAATTGAACAAATCTCACAAGTTAAAATTTACCAGTTCACATTGTAAAAGCCTGCAGATAGTTTTCTTAAAATTGACCCCTTAAACTTTGTCAAAATCAAAAATTAATGATCCCTGAGTGAAGAGGACATCGAGGTATTTCCAGAAATTCTTCACTTATCCAAAATTGAGCTCTCTATAGAAAGTTATGGCCTTTTGAAAATTTTCTTCACTTGGCGTCCAAAAAAATTGGGAAAAATTTCCTTGGTAGGCCCGCGTGTCCGAATTTTTCCCTTAGAGCTGAAGAAATTTTTGGGAAAATTTTCCAAATTTTCCCCACCACTTCAGTAGCCCGCACCCAATCAGAGGCTGCCATGTGGCACCATGAGGTGTTGGTAGAGGGGCGGACCCCTTTTTAAACTTAGCGCATCCAATTTTTTTTTTTGGGAAAATTTTCCAAGTTTTCCCGCCGCCCCGCCTTCCCGTGACCAATCAGGTGATGCCACGTGGCATCATGAGGTAAAGCAACAGAGGAGTGGGTACCTTTTAGCTTTTTATGTTTCAAAAAATTTTGGGAAAATTTTCCATGTTCTCCCCATCGTCCCGCTGACCCACTGACTAATCGGGAGCGACCACGTGTCCTGCGAGACCATTTGGAGAGCAAGCGCAAAGTTGGCTCCTCGCCCCCCGCGGCAAATTTATCAAAGTATTTATTTTGACCCCACTCTTTCCTACATTGGCTTGGGAGATACCACATGTCCCTTATATCTTCATGGGAGAGTAGGCACAAAGTTGGTTTTTTGCCTCGCATGAGAGAATTTTCAAAACGTCCCCTGTCGCCCCGCTCTCCCACGCTGGCTTGGGAGGCGCCATGTGTCCCTTGTGGACTTGCGGACCCGTGGGTTCATGGGTAAAAATTTAGTTTTATGCCCCATGTGGAAAAATTTCCAAAAGTCTCCCCACGGCCCACCAACCCACCCTTGGGAAAATTTTCACCCCTGGGCCCGCAAGTCCACTCTTGGGGAAAATGTTCACCCCAAGTCTCGCCGGCCCATATCTTGAGAAATATGAGGAGTTAGGAGGAATTATTTATATAAATGGAAAGGTGAGGAAATTTTCTATCCAATGGAAATGATTTAAGGAATTTTTGAATGCATTAAGTGTGAGAAAAATCAAGTTGAAGCTTTAATCTGTTATAGAGTGGGTATGGTGAGGATTTACCCTCTGAACCTAATTGAATCTTCTAACCCTAAATTTTGGACCTTATGACCTCTAATAATTGTTAATCGGAGAAAATTATGTTCTAGTGGATTAGAATTGTTCTAGAAATTGTTAGTGACAAATTTTGCCTTGTAACCTGGTTGTAGACTCTTTTAAACAAAGAAAATTATTCCATAATTTTTCTAACTAATCCTAGGTTGTTCTTAGGTCTCAAGTGGGTTATTTTTAGTGGGCGTTACACTTGGTATCAGATCAATGGTTCAAAATATTGGACCATTGGGCACACTGGAAAAATTTAGACATGAAACTTAAACCTATCACACTTTTAAATCTAGAAAGCAACTTAGTTAGAAATTACATATTTTAGTAAACATGGAAATTGAATAAAACTTAGAAAAATGAACTAACTCTCACCTTGGTCTATGTAGGAGGCATAGACGGGATGAGGGTCTTTTCACATAGACCCAAATTTACCACCACTAGATCATGTTGTAGTAACCATCCTACCCCAGATTTTACATACTCTTCAGGATGTTAATGCCACTCTACACGGAGGATCAGTAGGAGGACATGCAGCCAGACATGATAGAGTCCCTTCCATTGAGGGTCATTTATCTCCTCAACCCAGTGAGGAGCATGGAGGAGAGAACTCCCATGCGAGTCACCATATAGGGGACGGGAGGTGACCAAGTTTCAAGACATAGAGAGAGGTTTCATAGTCCTAGGCTTAGGGATGAGCATGCGAGAGAGACATAGAGGCCATCAAACTACAAGCTGCATGAGATCACATCGGGAGATCCTAAATCTTCGAACATCACATTATTCAAGGACATAGGTGGATTTCAGGTAGACGCCTAGTTGGTGAGCTTAAGTGGATGCTTCACGATCTATCCTTGTTCTAGAAACATGAAATCTCATGTTACAATCCATCTCTTGAGGGATGGAGATGATGTCAGTGGCGAGAAAGAGGAGCAAAAGATCCATGTTTGATACTGATTACCTAGAGCTCTTTGAGGAGTGTTTCGGGAATAGATATTTGTCATGGAGGTCGATCTGGTAGTGAATAGATGAGTTCCATGACCTCAGATAGGCATCTCTTACACTAGATAAGTAAGAGAGTAGATTTCTTGACCTACTTTAGTATGTTGGTTACATAAAGGATGAGCGGTGCAGATCCACAAGTTCATCCAGGGCCTGAATATAGCCATTGGAGGTGCAATGCGGATCCATTGTCCACAGACATTAGTTGAGGCCATTGAGAACACCTATATAGTAGAGGAGACTCAAGAAAAGACCTAGGAGGCTAGAGACTGAGTCTAGAGCTGCATACGTAGATGCAGGACATCAAATTGAGGGGGTCGAGTAACTTTTTCTTGTGGTGGACATGGTTTAGCAAAGTCATCTTTTAAACCACAGAAGCAATGATAAATGCAGCAATAATCCCGCCCACTTTATAGACCTCCACAGAGAGGATGGAGTATGGGGCCTCCTCCTACTGGTCCCATTAAGAAATAGGGTGCTTAGAGAGCTCACTCAGTAGGAGCTCGCCAGTAGAGACTGCAGCGAGACTGCGGTTGGATCATCAGGATCCACACCATAGACCTTTAGAGTACCTATTGGACCTACTACATAGGGGAGAGGATCAGGTGGTTGTTTTGGTTGTGGTGTTACTAGAAATTTTGGAGAGATTTCCCACATAACCCTAATAACAAGGGTAAGACACAGATCTTAAAGCCTACTATCGGTGACATGGGGCATAGTCATAGGATGTACGCAGTGGTCTAGAACCACTAGGAAGAGCATCAGAGTATAGTTATTAATCTGCGGGTAGAATTTGTGGTATTCCTACCTCCATCTATTTTTATTCTGGTTCTTTTGATTCTTTCATTACACCATATTTAGTAGAGTGATGTAGGCTGGTGGCAGTTAGGTAGGGTCATAGTTCGGATGTCGAGATGGATTTTGGAGCCAAGATCTTGATAGAATCCTTAGTTAAGGAGTGTGTGGTGGATTTGGGACCTTTCACCACTACCTCGGATCTTTGTATCCTTCCTTTTTGCTCATATGGAGTCATCTTGGGTATGGATTGGTTATCTACACACAAGGCGAGTGGATTGTTACCACAAGGTTATATCTTATGCGAGATGATTTGGGTGTTGAGTTGGTGATTTTAGGGGTTAGGAGACACATTTCTATTCACACCATCTCTGCTATATAGCTTAAGCAAAGTGTGTGTGTGATGAGGTTATCATATGTATGTTATTACGAGTCAATGACGAGATCGAGAGGATGGGTCTAGTGGACCATTACTAGATGATAACCCCATTTTGAGAGAGTTTGTTGATGTCTTTCCGGGGGAGCTATCGGGGGTACCACCCCACGTGAGATTGATTTCCATATAGATCTAGTTCTGGGAGCAAATCCTATCTCACAAGAACCTTATCGGATGACCACACCAGAGCTCTGTGAGCTCAAGTTGCAGCTTGAGGGCCTTTTGGAGAAAGGCCTTATCCATCCTAGTGTATCCCCTTGGGGTGCACCGGTGATTTTGTGAAGAATAAGGATGGATCCTTGTGGTTGTGTATTGATTACCACCAGCTGAACAAAGTAACGATCAAGAATCATTATCCCCTTCCACACATTGATGATTTGTTTGATCAGATGAAGGGAGCCATGGTTTTCTCTAAGATAGACCTTAAGTTAGGCTATCATTAGCTGAGGATTTCGGAGGCAAACATTCATAAGACCACCTTCCATATGAGATATGGCCACTATGAGTTCACAGTGGTACCTTTTGGTTTGACTAATGCCCCTACAGTGTTTATGAGTTTGATGAATGGGGTATTCAGGACCTTCTTAGATTGCTTCATGCTCATATTCCTTGATGACATTTTTATTTACTCACGTACACGTGAGGAGCATGAGGGCACCTTCTCCTAGTTCTTCAGTGTCTTCAGGAGTAGTAGCTTTTTGGGAACTTGGAGAAGTGTGCATTCTTTCAGATGGAGGTGTAGTATTTGGGCCATATAATTTCTGGGGAAGGTATTGCCAGCAATCCTTCCAAGATTAGAGCCATTATGGATTGGCCAGCACCGACTACTGTGAATGAGGTACACAACTTCATGGGATTAGCAAATTACTACTGGAGATTTGTTCAGGACTTCTATCAGATTGCACACCCCATCACTTCCCTACAGAGGAAAGGGAAGAAGTTTTTGGTCGAGACAAGTGCAAGAAGGCCTTCAGTACACTAAAGGAATGCCTCACTACAACACCTATTCTTGCAAGTGCTAGATCCACAGGTGAGTTTTTCATTTACATAGATGCTTCTTTAGCAGGGCTTGGAGGTGTGTTGATGCAGGAGGGTAGAGTAGTGGATTTTGAGTCTCACAAACTCAAATATTACGAGCTTAATTACTTGACTCATGATCTTGAGCTTGCAAAATTTTTGCATGTTGTGGTTGATGGAGGCATTTTCTACTTGGTCAGAGATTCACACTTACGATAGATCACCTGAGTCTTCGTCACCTCTTCACATAGCCCAATCTCAATGCTCATCAGCAACATTAGATGGAGTTGCTTTGTGAGTATGATATGGAGATAGAACATGTGAAGGGGAAGGAGAATGTGGTGGAAGATGATTTTCATGTAGACGGAGACATGTGGCTATGGCCACCTCAGTGAGCATAGATTTGCGGAGCAGGATTCTTCAATAGCTTCCTCTTGATAGATTCTACATTGTAGTTCGAGAAGAGAATGAGTCTTAGAAACCTCTCAAGGGGAAGTTTGATGGTTTTCCTTAGAGTAAGATGGTCTTCTCGGGCATAGAGGTAAGATTTATGTTCCCAGAGAGAGGTATGCTTGAGGCAGGACATCTTGGTAGAGGCACATCATGCACCCTATTCAGCCCATCCTAGGGTGAAGAAGATGCACGTCACCTTGAGACAGTTGTATCCTTGGAGAGGAATTCGTAGAGATGTGGCCTAGTTCATGTCACGATTTTTAGAGTGCTAGAAAGTTAAGGTGAGCATTAGCATCTAATAGGACTTCTTTTCCCTCATTCTATACCGAGTGGAAATGAAACACCATTTCCATGGACTTCATTTTGGGATATCGATGTCGAGATATCACAACAATGCCATCATGGTCATGGTTGAAAATTTGACAAAAGTGGCTCACTTTTCTCTAGTAAAGACCACTTATACATCTAGTGCAGTGGCATTGGTATACTTGGATGAGATTGTCAGGTTGCACGGGATTCCACGGAAGATCATAAGTGACTGCGATCCTTTGTACACTTCCCATTTTTGGACTACCATGCAACATGCCCTCGGGACAAAAATCAATTTCAGCACAACATATCACCCCGAGACAGATGGATAGGCGAGTGGGTGAATCAAATTTTAGAGGAAATGCTCAGGATGTATGTGATAGATCAGCATTCTAGATGGGAGGAGTACACTGTACTTAGTGGATTTTCCTAAAATAATAGTTTTCAGAGTTCTATAGGCATGGCTCCTTTTCAGGATTTATATGGTAGAGAATGTAGGACACCTCTTAGTTGGGACAGGTTAGAGGATAGGGTTTCTCTTGGACCAACTTTGTTACAGGACATGGAGCAGCAGGTGGTTTTGATCAGATAGAGATTGCAGGAGGCACATGACAGGAAAAAGAAGTATGCAGATCAGCATAGGACTGACCGTAGTTTTGATGTGGGCATGAAGGTTTTCCTTTGTGTCAGGCCACATAAGATCCCTATCCATTATGGAAAAGGTTCTAAGTTATCTCCTAGATTCATTGGTCCTTTTGAGATCTTGGAGCGTATCGGCCCTTTGGCCTACCGTCTAGCATTGCCACCTAGCTTGTCTTGCATACATGATGTGTTTCATGTTTCAATTCTTAGGAGATATGTTACAGATCCTTCTCATGTGTTAGATTGGACATCATTGTAGGTGCAGGATTAGGGGCAGGTGATGGTGGAGCCCATTTGCATCCTAGATCATGGGACCCGAGCCTTTGAGGCAGAGAGGTTGATCACGTGCGGGTGCGGTGCGGACGGATATGATGAGATTGCAACTACATGGGAGGATGCTACTTTGCTATGAGTTTAGTTTCCACATTTGTTCTAGTGACTTCCAGGAGGAAGTCGAGTCTAAGGGAGGGGATGTAGTGCCCACTTCCCTTTGACACCTTTTGATACTGATCATGACACTGTTGACTATATTATGGACATTATTATAGTTTTGATTTAGTATGATGTTAGATATTTGATCATGGATTATTGTTGATTTGATTCAGTTATGATGCATGATGATTATTAGAGACATTTTATATGTTGATGATGATATATTGTTTGACATGGTTATATTATGGATGTTGTTCAAACTTGTGATATTTAGATATTGTGAGTAGACCTACAAATAGAAATTTATGGATGATGATATAGTTGTTGATAAAAACTATAAATCATATAGTTAAATTGCTTTGATGTTGTTGTGATTCATATATCTAAATGATTTTGGTAATTATATTTATAATATTTTAAATGTTCGATATGGCCACGAGGACGAAGGAGGTATTTGTGTTTTGTAGGTTACAATATCACAACAACCATCGATGGATTAGAGACCAACCACATTGGAATTCTAGATGAATTCAACAAGGTCACCATGGCAACTAGTATTTGTTGTGTGTGTTTATATTTTTGTTAGGGATTCCCATGGGGGGAATCACCTTTAAATGTGACCAAGGGTTTTATGTTTCTCTTTTATTATTTGCCCCTTTTGTTTAATTTTTGCATGTGTTTAATGTGGTGCACTTACCCTTTCATTATTTATTTAATGTGGTCTTAATATTGTGAGTAAGCATATTGTTTACTTAATTAATTAAAAGATGTCATAAGAATGTAATTAATAGAGTTGTTGGCCATGTTTTAAAGTGTTGTAAGAATGTGTAAGTAATGTGTAAGTGACCTTGTAAGTGATGTGTAAGTTAACTTTTGAGTGTTAAACACTCCATCTTCTTAGAAATTCGAATTTGTCCTTGGAGGATAATTTTGGAGACTTGTATGACAAGTTAAACTTGTCGCATACCTCATAAATTTACATACCAACCTTTCCTATGGTTGGAGGTTTAAACTTAGACCTTTTTATGCATTTTTACAAGTCAAGTTGAATGTTGTAATTGCACTTTTCTTACATAATTTAATTTCAGTCCTTATGGGGTATGGGCTTGTTTGAGTGTGTAAGTAAATCTATCATATTATTCACCCACTTATTTATTATGCTTTGGCGAATGAAGTTGAATTTTGGGGTTGGGGTTGAGGATGTGTGATGTGGCATCCTACATGGATCCTCCTCATCCTCTTATCTTCCCTCTTCTATAAAATTTTAATTCCTTGTCTTTTTTGGGTTGCTTAACTTTGGAGACTTCATTTTGGGGTGAATTTTCTTAGTGTTTTGGAAGCTCTTGCTTGGATATTTTTTGGAAGATTATTGCATACTTGTGCTTGGCTATTTTGGATTGCTTGCATTGGGATGAAGTTTGCTATTTTGGAACTTGGAATAACTCCATGATGGAGAGGTATGAGCTTGGCTCTTGAAATGCTCTTCTTTTATATATGTAAATGTTCTTGTGTTAATGTTTTGGCATATTTATGGGTTGTTGGGTAGATGTCCTAGGAATGGTGTAGGAGAAGACTATGGGGTTATTTTGTGGGAGGCACAAGTGTGTTTTAGGGAGGTATAAGGGTAGAGGGAGTTGGGATTTGGGTTCCACCTTACAAAGAAATAGCTTGCATTTCTTTACTCATTATGGGGTGTCATAAGAGGTTGGGGAGACATAAGAAAATGTGAGGAATAAGGGGTACTTGGGGAGGCATAAGGGCATGACAGGGTTTTGAAATGATATATATATATATATATATATATATATTGGTGGGTTGTTCTCAGGTGGTGATACCCATTTTCCCCTTTGGGAGGCATAAGTAGCATCCCCCATAGCTTCTTGCTCCTTTGGCTTGCTTGATGAAGCCTTTGTATTTTTTTTCATGTTTTAATGTAGTTGTAAACTACATTCTATTTGGGACTGTGTTTCTTTGTGAAAATGTTGTTTGTATGTTTGTGGAAGCTTGTTCTTTCCATGAGTTGGATCACATCTTTTATTGCATTGTGGTTGGGGCTTAGGGGCCAATGAAGAAGGATGGCTTCTACTCTTCATTGGATGTCTTGGTTTGGTGGAAAGTGTTGCCTTTCCGTACTCTGTTGTGATCAAATTTGAAGAAAGAGGAGTATGCATGTTGATGTTGCAGAGTTGAGAAAGGATAGTTTGATAGTCCCTTTTGAAATGAAATATCATTTTAAACTTTCCCACTTGAAGTGGATTAACTTGTAAATGTTCGTAATGGAAAGATGTTGTCTTGATTACAAGTTGTATATTGAAATGTAAAAGAGTTATACTTTGTATTACTGTTTTGGAAAGAATGTGAAAGAATGATACATGTTTTTGTATGTTGCATTTTGAAACCAAATGGAAAGGAAGTTGTAAGAGTTCATTTAAATTAATGGAAGTGGTCTTTTCTTGTCCATATGTTGGTATTCCATTAGAAATCTATGTTTGGAATACACTTTGAGATCCCTGTTTGAAAAGTGGTAAAGTGAAACATGTGAGAAGAACATGTATTATTTTTCCTGTATATAATATATGTTTTTGATCAAATAAAAGAAGAAATGTTGTAATGTCACATTTTGGAATCAATATAGGATTTCATTACCTTTCTCAATTTTTTTTGTTGTTTTAAGATTGAACATCTACATGTGAATTGAAATCTCTATTTGAAGGAAGTAAATGCATATGAAGGAAAGTGCACAACTCTATCTTTGAAATGTGTAAAGTTGGAAATTAGAATTGTATTTTGGATTTGAATGGTTGGAATTAAATCAACTAATTTTTTATATTGGAATTGGAACATATTCTAAATACTTGGAAGAAGAAATGGCAAATAGACCCTTTAAAATTTGATCCTGTTTTTTTTTTGTAATTTTAAACTGGCAATTATCTAAACCAAAAATGCACAATTTGAACCTGTAAGAAAGAAATGACAATGAAACAATAAAATTGAACATGTTAGGGTATAAATGAGTTCAATTAGACAAAAAAACTTAAATTAAATATTTCAAAGCTTAGTAAAATCGGACTCAACTATTTCACATTTGGTTTGCTGTCAAAATTGTAAATTTAGAATTGGAATTCAATTAAATAGATCCACCTCACAAAACTATCCTAATTCCTCCTAAGAACAACTCTCCATGTCTATTTGACATGTTGAGAGAGGAAGAAGATCAAATTGAACAAATCTCACAAGTTAAAATTTACTAGTTTGCCTTTGTAAAATCCCGCACTTGCATTTTCTTAAAATTGCCCCCTTAAAATTTGTCAAAATAAAAAAATTAATGATCCCTAAGTGAAGAGGACATCGAGATATTTCTAGAAAGTCCATTTTCCCAAAACTGAGATCTCTATCAAAAGTTATGGCCTTCTGAAGTTTTTCTTCACTTGGCGTCAAAAAACAAATTGGGAAAAATTTCCTTGGCGGGCCCACGGGTCCGAATTTTTCCCTTGGAGCTGAGGAAATTTTTTGTGAAAATTGTCCAAATTTTACCCACCACTTCACCGGCTCACAGCCAATCAAAGAATTCCATGTGGCACCACGAGGTGTTGGCGGAGGCGGTCCCCTTTTAAACTTAGCTCATCTAGAAAATTTTGGGAAAATTTTCCAAGTTTTCCCCTACACCCCTTGCCTACCGCGACCAATCGGGTGATGCCACGTGTCATCACGAGGCATCTACGGAGGAGTGGGTACCTTTACCTTTCTTTTTTTCAAAAATTTTGAGAAAATTTTCCATGTTCTCCCGCCATCCGCCCGACCGCAACCAATCGGGAGCGCGCAACGTGTCCTTACGGACCCGTGGGAGTGCGGCGTAAAGTTGGTTCCTCACCCTGTGCGGGAAATTTCTCAAAGTATTTCCCACCACCTCACTCTTTCTTGTGTTGGCTTGATAGACACTATGTGTCCCTTGTGGCCTCGCGGGGCGGGTGCAAAGGGCTTTTGCCCCGCATGGGAGAATTTTCAAAACGTCTCCCACCGCCGCGCTCTCCCCACCTTTGGCTTGGGAGGCACCACATGTCCCTTGTGGATTTGTGGACCCGTGGGTGTGTGGGCGCAAATTTTTTTTTCCCTACACAGAAAATGTCCAAAATTCTCTCTACATCCCATCAACCCGCCCTTGGGAAAATTTTCACCCTTGGGCCCGCTCTTGGGGAAAATTTTCACCCCAAGGCCCGCCGGCCCATAACTTGAGAAATATGAGGAGTTAGGAGGACTTATTTATATCAATGGAATGGTGAGGAAATTTCCAATCCAATGGGAATGAGTTAGGGAATTTTGAAATGTTTCAAGTGTGAGAAAAATCAAGTTTAAGCTCTAAGTCCTGTTAGAGAGTGGGTATGGTGAGGATTTACCCTCTGAACCTAATTGAACCTTCTAACCCTAAATTTTGGACCTTATGAACTCTAATAATTTTTTAATCAGAGAAAAGTATGTTCTAGTGGATTAGAATTGTTCTGGAACTTGTTAGTGATAGTTGTTGCCTTGTAACCTGGTTGTAGACTCTTTTAAACAAAAACATTATTCCATAATTTTTCTAACTAATCCTAGGTTGTTCTTAGGTCTCAAGTGGGTTATTTTTAGCGGGTGTTACACCTAACATACAATTAAGGAATCCTAAATACAACATCAAAATCATCAAGTGGAATAACATCAGATTCAAAAACATTTATATATTGGGAGTTTATCCTAAACTTGACCTTACATCTTCTTGTTACTTGAATTTCAACACCCTTCTTCACCCAACCCAAAGGATAAGGGTGCGGATGCTCGTAAGTCTCAAGACCAAGCTTCTTTACAACTACCTCATAAATCAAGTTAGATTGAGAACCGGTATCAACCAAAGCATTTACCTTAGTTCTCTTGATCTGGAATAGTTTACTCATCTCCTCTTCGTTGTCCATGTTGGTGGCCATGCATCCAAGCCTTTCGTCTACATCAGAGTCATCTTCGATTTCCACCTCCCCTTCTATCTTTATAGTTGTCATGGACTTCTTGGAGTCCCTGGTTAAGTTCTTCAGATGTAACTCTAGATATAACTTCCAACATGTAATGTCAGTATGACCATTGATATCACAATTCTTACAAAAATTCTTGGGATCTTTACAAGTATTTAAAGTAGTGGCATCTTGTTTACCTTTCCCTTTCCACTTACTCTTGTTACTTGTTTTCCCATAATCCTTTTTCTACTGATTTGTTGACTGCTTTACCCTCGGCTCTACTTCTCCTTGCTTTTTCTCATCATCTATGTAGTATGCTTGTACACATGCTTCATTGAGATCCTTGGGCTTTATGGAGATGACTTTTCTTTGAAGGTGAGTGTGAAGTCCTCCCAAGTACTTGGTCAGAATATCCTCATCCTCCAAATCCATGTTTAGCAACATGGCTTGCCTCGAAACTCCATAGTATAGTCCTGCACACTTTGACCACTACCTTGTCTAAAATACTGCCATTTAATCATTTGGTCAGTTTTATGGCCAATAGGATAGAAGTTAGCTCTAAGTAATTCCTTAAATTCTTGCCAAGATTTCACAATAGGATGCTTCTTCTTTTCACAAGTAGTTAGATGAGTTTCCCACCAAACTAGAGCATGTCCCTCCATTTTGAGACATGTAAAGGTGATCCTTTGTGCCTCAGTGACATTATGGACACTAAAATAGACTTCTAACTATTTCAACCATTTATCAAGTAACTCTGCATCTACTTGTCCTTCAAATCTTTTGATTTCGACTTTAGTCTCAAATTTAAAAGGAGTATGTTCAGATTTTACCTTTTCTCTTGTGTTAGAAGTCTCTTCTTCATGATCTTCCCCATAATATTCCTCATGGTGGCTCTTTCCTATACCAAATTTTTGGCTAAGCCTCAAACCATCGAGTCCATGGAGTCTTGCTTGATGGAAGTTGTCTTCTGTAAATCTGCAAGTTCCTCTTGCCTTCTAAACATCCTATCCATCATGGTCTCCAGCATCTCGATTCTACAGACCAAGTTCTCTTCCTCCATTTCTCCCTAAATTCTCTGTTTCCACTTCTTTGTAGAAATCTCTAGATCACAAGGTAAAGCTTCTTCACCTTTAGATCTTGTCACTATCATACAAATTCAAGAATAAAATACCATAGTCCTGGACACTTGTTAGCTCTGATACCAAAATGATCTATAAACTCTTCAAATTTGGAATTATTCACAAATCACAAATTAATCCCTTTTGTTTACTTTCTATTAGAAAATAACAGAGATAGCTAGTGAATGAATTATTATTGTGCTTAGAATCAACAATTGTAGTAAAGGAAATAATATAAGCTCATAACACCAACAATTTTATCCTGGAAAACCTCCAATGGAGGAAAAACCAGTCGGGAAGGGAAATTTCTCTTTCTTCCCACTTCTATTGGCCAATTCAAATCAACAAGTATAGAATTTACAATAAGTATGAAAGGGAAGTAGATAATATCTCAACACTTCCTTTCAATTACTTGTTTGCTCTATCTCAACACTCCTTTCTTCTACAAAATACAATTTCCAGCACTAATACTTCTTGCTCACTTGTTCCCATACTTTGATGATCCTCTAAACTTCTACAATCATGTATTTATAGCCTTTCTCATGTCCTCCCATGCACTAGAGAATGGGAAAGGTCATGAAGGAGAAGAGAAATGAACATACTTTCAAATTTAGAGGTTGTTTGTTTCGATTTTTTTCTTTCCATAATGGCAGGACCACTTCCTTGCCTGATGGGTCCACTGGGACCACCATCCTGTCTTGGCGGTGGTTACGTAACCACCACTTTGTATAGGGGGCGGTGGACTGTTACTTAAAAGATAGAACCTCTGTTTTATTGTTTTTCTTCTTTGTGCTAATTGTTTTGATGAAGTAGAGTTATTTTGGATCCCTATGGATCATTTTGTTAGAATCATTTGTGTTCTCTACCCCATCTTTTTTTCTTTCAATGAAAGTAACCATAAATGAATTTCTTGAATTATTATTTTTACTTGGTTAGCACTTACCATAACATTCTTTGGTTTGTGCTAGTGTGCCCAGAATATTGAAACCGACCCTATCCTTGGTGATCTAAATCAATTCTCTCTTGTTGTGAACACAACATCCACAGTATACAAGAAAGGACTCCCAAAAAAACATCAAATGCATCAAGTGGAATTATATCAGCCTCTAATGTATCTATGTATTCGGTATTTATCCCAAACTAAAACTTACACTTTCTTGTAGTCTATATTTATACACCCTTCTTCACCCATCCTAATGGGTATGGATGTGGATTCACGTAAGTCTCTATACCAAGCTAATCTAAAATTGCATCAAAAATCAAATTGGACTAAGAACCAGAATCAACTAAAGCATTCTCCTTAGTTTTCTTAATTTGGATTCTGATATGGAATAGTTCACTCATCTTTTCATCTTATTTTCCATTGTACATGTTAGTGGCCATGCATCCCAACCTCTCTTCTACATCCAAATTATCCTCAATTTCCACCTCTTAAAGTTTCAAAGTGGCCATAGATATCTTGGAATCCTTGGTTCGGTGCTTTGGGTGTACTTTTGGATGCAACTTCCAACATGTGGCATCAGTATGACCATTGATATCACAATTGTTACAAAATTTCTTAGGATCTTTACAAGTATGCAAAACAGTTGTGGGATGTTTACCTTTCCATTTATCTTTGCTACTTTTTGATCCCTACTTATTTTGCTAATTTTTTGACCGAGTCTTCTTTTGGCTCTAATTTTCCTTTTTTCTTCTCGTCATCAATGTAGTATGATTGTATACAAGCTTCATTGAGATCCTTGGGCTTTGTGGAGATTACCTTCCTTTAAAGGTGAGTGTGAAGTCCTCCCAAATACTTGGTCAAAATGTCCTCATCCTCTAGTTCCATATTTAGCAACATGGCTTGTCTCCGAAACTCTGTATTATATTCCTACACAATTTTATTGTTGCCGTGTCTAAAGAACTTCCACTTAATAATTTGTTCATTCTTATGGTTGTTGGGATATAATTTAGCTCTAACAAATTATTTAAAACCTTTCCAATCTTGACAATAGGACGTTTCTTCCTTTCACAAGTGGCTAGATGGGCTTCCCACCAAACCAGAGAATTACCTTCCATTTTGAGATGTGAAAAGGTAGTCCTTTATGTCTCAGTAACATTATGCACACTAAAATAAACTTCCAACTATTTAGCTACTTATCAAGTAATTATGCATATACTTGTTCTTCAAAGTTTTTTATTTCAACTTTTTTTCGACTTTAAAAGGATTATGAGCATATTTTACCTTCTCGCTTATAGTTATAGTCTCTTCTTGATGCCCTTCCAAATCTTCCTCATTTTCTTTGTAACCTATCCATCATGGTCTCTAGCATCTTGACACTACTGAGACCAAGTTCTCTTCCTTCATTTGAGCTCAAATTCTCTGTTTCCACTTCTTCATAGAAATATCTTGGTTCACAAGGTAAAAATTCTTTTCCTTTGGACCTTTTCATTTTCATATAAATAAAAATAATGAATCGAATACCATAGTCTTGGATATATAATCATCTCTAATACCAAAATGATCAGTAAAATTCTACTTTAGAAATATATGAAATCACACAAATGTACTATTCTATTTTTTATTTGGGAAAAGATAGTTTCAAGCTTTAGTGACTGATTAACTAGTGCTTAGAATAGAATTGTAGAGAAATGCTATAAGAATTCCACACACAACACAAGAATTTTATCCTCGAAACCCCAAGTTGAGGAAAACTAGTTGGGAAGGGAGACTTATCTTTCTTACGACTTGTATTGGCCAATTATAAACAATTTAGAGATTACAATAAGTATATATAATAATAAAAATGAAAACTTCCCATTTAGTTACTTGCTTGCTTTGTTTATTGTACCTTTCTCCTACAAATGTCTCCGCCTTGGCATTGAAATTCCTTTCTCACTTGCCCTCATACAATTAAATTTTTTTCTTCTCAATCTCTTTGGATCTTGAATGCCCAAATACCTTGCTCATTTATGAATTTATAGCCTTCCCATGTCCTCCGTGCAATGGAGGATGTGAAGGGATGAAATAAATAAATAGACAAAGGAAATCAGTTCAAATTCAAACCGTTCGGGATCCATTTTATTTTTCCACCAAAAGTGATAGGACCATCGCCTAGTGCAGACCAATGGTCATAGGACCGCCACTCTACTATGCGAGTGGCGGTTCTGTTAAAATTATTACAGAACCTCCTTTTTCTCATTTTTCTTCATTCTTTCTTCATAGTGTTGATGATATGATGAAGTGGTGTGTTTTTATGGATCCCTATGAATCATCTAGCTATCTCCCACTATCACATGCACTTGCACAAGGGCTTCCTGGGAACGATTTCTACACACACACAAGAACTACATGGATTTTAAGATGTAGTGTAATGATCGGTTGTAAGTTAAGCTCGGTCGGGTGACCATCGAGGTTAGTTTGACTCCTCATTTTACATATTTTTATGGGATTTTATGTGGTATTAGGGTTTTATAGGTCATCTTCTCTTTGTAGGTTATTGGTGAATTTTTTTGTCATTATTACGACATATAGGAGACCAAAATTGATAACTATTAACACTTTTGTGACACATGAAAATTTAGATTCCATCCATTTTTGTACACATGAGCGCCGAGAAGAAGACTCACTTTCCCTTGACCCAGTCTAGGTTACCTAGTCCAAGATTGTTTAAAAATTCTATAATTGTTTGTGTTTGGTTTCAACAGTCTTCTCGTCTGCTTTATCGAGTTCTCCATGTCGGATCAGTCCTGACATTTGATAAAAAATCAGCTAAGTCACTCTTTCCCTCTCTTGCACTTAGGGTTTCAAATTTATTAGCTTGCTTGTGTCAAATTTTGTATTTAGCATTTATTTATCCTATGTTACTATGTAATTAGGGTTTAACAACTTAATTATATATTTTTAAATCACAAACCCAAAAAGAAAGATGGAGAATGTGGAATTGGAGTGACCTTGGCGGTCACCTCAAGAGTGAACTTACAACTGAGTATTATAATACATCTCATACTTCATGTAGTTCTTATGAGTGTGTGTATAAATTTTTCCCTAGGATGCCCTTGGGTAAGTGCACTTGATAATGGGATAAACTTTCTCTATAATGAAAATGTGTGGATGGAATAGAATAAAATTCCCCTTCCTATGTTGTGTATGTAGAATATGTAGTCCCTTATCATTTAAATGGATTCTAGATGGATTATTTTGAGTTTTTAGGTTCCTTTTGGATGCAAGCTTAGGTGATAATAATAATCCTTAGTGCTTGGTCCTTCATTTTGAAAACATAACTATGTATTTATATGATTCCTTTGTTTGAATTTCTTAATTGAAAATTGAAAGGCCGACCCATAAGTGAAAAATATGCTCAAAATATTAAAAAAGGCCCAAAATAAGCAAGTAAGGTGGAAAAGGGTGGGGGGCACTCGGAGGGGACATGGGCGCCTGGGTGTTAGTTTCCTAGCTAGGTCTTTGGTGTGTGGAGCCATAAAATATAAATCGAGTAAAATTTGGAATGGCATGTATGGTGTGCAAGACCAAATAGAAAATAAGAAACAAAGAAAATAAGCCAAAGCTAGTTGTCAATTACTAGTTTTCTTTCTTAGGAATCATATGAAAGTACCCAAGTGCATGATTGTATGTCTACACTTTCAAATCATTTCCCATTCTACATAGAACTTCTCTAGACTATCTATATACTACCTTAGATCTAATTACAAATTTTTCTTGGATAAATTTTTTAGCCCATGAAAAGTTTGGTTGACATATTTACTTGTAGTGATGAACCTAACCCTTGTACTTGTAATGAATATTTTTCTAAATGCACAAGTTATCTTTGTCATCATAGGTTTTGTTGAGTGTAAATTAATTATAAAAATTTATCTTTATAAACATTTAGATCCTAAATAATTAGGGAATCTAGTGACATTAAAGGCACACACCTTTTAATATCCATTCCTTGTAGCATTACCAAAACCAAGCCACTCACACTCTATATACATATATTTGATGCATGAGTATTTAGGTTCACTAAAAATATTGTATCAATAAAAAATAATTGAATCTTTTTTTAGTCATATGTGTTTTCATCCTATTTAGAATTTTGTGTTGTTAGCGGTCGGACATTGAAGAAGTGTATTGATGGTGATTCATAGGGTAAATGTTTTATTATGTAGAGTTTGAAATTTATTTTCACAATGTTTTCGAGTTTGGATATCCTCTTCACAATTTCTATTCTATTGTGTAATCATTCCAATATGTATCATTTTCCATGCATTCTTGTTTGAGACAAAAATTTGGAATTGAATGTTTAAAGATGCAAGTGTTAGGAAATAACTAGTAGTTGTGATTTGGGTCTTTTGTTGGGTTCATAGGAATTTTTGTTTTAATTTTGTCTATATATCCCCTACAAACATTATTTCAAGTTGAACAGTTCAAGTTAAGTGCTTGGATTTGTCTTATATCAAAGTGTGGATGCAAGCCTAAGGATCAAAGTAACATGACCATACATGATTATATGATGTATATAAGGATGAATTGTTGGAAATCATTGTAATTTTTTTCTCTAAATATATTTATTCCAAATCTTTGTTTTTTTAATATTTATTCATTTTATATTTCTATATATGCATGTTTTTATTTTTATTTGGTTGTCATTCCTTCCATATTATAAGGGATGTGATATGTTAGATATGTCATCTTTTGTCTCCTTCATTCCATCTACATCATTAGGTATCAAGGAATATTTATTTTCCTTATGAGTAGAGGGATGATACATCTTTATGTTTTTAACATGTGTGAGTGTGGGTAGAAAACCATTGTGGACATCTTCTAGTAGGTTACTATTTGCTAGAAGATTTGAAAAAGTTACATAATAAATTTATTGGATTTCCATAGTGTTATTTTTGGGTAGAAGTTCATTGTAGGTATTTTCTAGAAAGAATACTATGGGATTGTAATATTGAGATTTATAGAGCATAAAATGGAATATGAGAGGAATATTAATATGGGCTGCCAAAACTAGGGAACAAGAGTTGAGGAATTGTTCAAAATGATGAAAACTATGAAAGATAATTTGAAGGCCATAGAATACACAAAATAATAACGTCATTTTGTGGAATATAATGGTGAAGATGAAGGTGGATCCATGCATAAGGGAGCACACACTATGAATGCAGATGTAAATACCAATGTATAAGAATAAGAAATACAAATTGTTCCCAAGGATAAAATACTTCATGTAGTTAATAGTGTGGAGAATAAACCTAGATTGGATACCCTTTGTTATTACTGGTAGTTTGAAACCTTTTAACCCTTGACTAAATTTAAGTTCAAGTTAATTAGGTTTCATATTAGATTAGATTTGATTATAAATCTTACAAATTTACAATAGAAATAATAACTCAGATTTGCAAATCAGATCACATGAAAAGAATATAGTATATACTAATCAACCTAATATGTAATAAAAAGTATGAAACAAATATATGGAGGCACTTAGTTTATCACGAGATGAATACTAGAGAGATTTGGGACTATGCCACAATAAAACTAGGATTATTGAACTTGAATGAACTTTTGAACTTGAATTGTGATATTGAATCCACCTAGGGCATAATCATACCAAATTGATAGGACCATACCATACGGTCTTGACCGATTTGTATAGTTTTAGACCTACTCCGTTTTCACTTCTATAACTTTTATAATACTCATTTTCTTGTATTTTTCTATCATTGGTAAACCCTATATGTCACATATGTAGTAAGGCTCTCTGAATGAACTTATTATTATCTCAAACCCTACTCATGGATGAAGACCCTCCAAACATACATTACAATGGTTGTGGGAACCCCTCTATACACTAAAATTGGCACTACTCAGAAGAGGCCTCAAACCACATGTCATTCTCCACCTAGTATGTGATATCTAGATAGATTAATGAAATTTAGAAATTACTCTAACCATGCTTTCTTTGACTTCACTCTTGTTAAAATACTTAGAGAGAGGATGTTTGAGTTCTATTGGAAGAGATATATGGATTCATTAACTGGTATATAGATTCAAACCTAATACATGCGTGCTTTCTTAATGAATTCATATGTGACAGTGAGATATTTAGGGAGCTCTAGATGCCTTTTATAAGTGTATGAAGTTAGTTCTCTAGTGACTTTTCTTTAATTTTTTAGGTTAACAAATTAGGTAGTGTTTACTTTCTCATATAAGGTTTTGTAGATGATTTATCTAAGAAAGGATGACCCATATGAAGTATAAGACCCAACGAAATATATCAATTTGAAAGTAGAGTTGGAGGACATATTGGTCAAGATCATACAAGTAGGTTAGAAATGGATTTATGTTCCTAACTAATTTGTACAATCCTAACTAGGAGAAAAAAATATTCAAATGAAGTTTGGAGTTGATATAATGATGTTTTTCTATTGAATTTGTGTATTATATTCTTAGAATATGTCAACATGTCAGTGTGCAAGGTTAAACAAGATAAATAATAGACATTGAAATTTGCTAAGAAGGAATGGGAAGTCATATTTATCATAACAAGAGTGGATTGTCAAATCAAGGGTTTATAAAGTAAAAATTACTAAATTTGAATGTATACATTTCCCCCTTTAAGTATGAATTTGAAATTACATGCGTAAATAAAAATATAATTTTGTCTATTAACACAATTTTCCTTTGGTAAATGTTTGTCTTGTAGTTGCGTTAAGCATGCCTAGATTTGGATCACCTGCAAGATGTGTTGGTCAATATTAGAAATATCAAATCAATACTAATTGAATAAATGGTTTTTCTCTAACATTGAAAATTATAAGGACAACCATGGGTTCTTTCAATGAATAAAGTGGGTAAACTTCCATATCTAAATCTAAAAGCGCATGCAAACAATTAAAATGAGTATTTTTTTATTCCCCTAACTCGGTCAAATACCTAACCATTTAAGGAGATAAACGAAATTTTATTTGTAGAAAAATGACAAAAAAGTGCATTAATTTGAATAATATGCCTAGTTAAGTCACAAACTGGACATGGCTGTAATTTTTGAAATGTTGCAAAATGGTTGCAAGCTAGTAATGGGTATGACTAGCACATATAATGAAATATCATGAAAAACATTGATTTCACGAGTTGCACCAATCCTTTGGGATCCGTCTTCTCCTCTCCAAAACATGCAATACCAAAATATGTGAGCAAAGAAGTGAAAACTAAATTATGGGCTCAAGTACACCAAGATTCAAGGAGCCAAACATGATGGAGATGAGTGGTGTTCTATATTTTTAAGTGCATAAAATATTTTGAAACATATGAGGGCAATGTTCATAGATGGGTGATATGATAAGGGTGCATAGTTCATTGGGCATGCAAATGGGTAGGTGGGATGGCCAAAATTAAATGTAAGTGGGTGAGGGTTACTAAATGAGTGAAGATTTATCTTTTATCACCTTTTTGCAGGGTTTTATATATTTTATTTTCTTTAGTGGGATTATTTAATTTTTGGGGGTTATTACGTTTTATAATATTTTTATATTTTTGAATTGTGAGACCGTATGTACAAGGTTTGTTTTCTAATATCTACATTTTCCCCTTTTTGGGTTACGTGTTATAGCAAGTAGGATACAACACAAAAAATGAAGATGATTTAGGGTTCATCCAACTCTATAAAAATGGCTTCCAAGTACACAAGATTAGATGGTTTAATAGATAGATAGGAACACGGAAATGAGATCGATAGGCCACTTTAAATTTGGAGTCTTTAAAGGCATTGATAGGTTTATTTCACAAGGTGGAAACTATTGAGTAAATTGACTAAAGTAGTAGATAAGTAGATATCTTAATATTAGATGAGAGGGTTTGATGTGTTACTCCCCTCGGGTGACAATTTATGGATCCACAAGTTACCCTAACATAATGTGGGATGAAAAGTGGAAATTGATAAATGATAGAAAGTGAACATTGCAACAAGGAATAATGAGTGGAAGTTAGGAAAGTTTTTCCATATCCATGTGTAGTTGAAAAATTGATGTGTGATATGTACAATATTGAATGCAATTTAGAGATCGTAAGAGTAGTGTTTACCCACCCAAAGTGGTGATTGAAAATGATTGCAAAGTAAAATGACACTATAAGTGGGTGATGTAAGAAGATACATCGAAGGAAAAACAATCACATGGATTCTCATTTCAAATGAGGTAGAATGCAAGTCTAAAACTGACATGGTCATAATGATGGAGTGAAAGTTCTATGTAGGTGTATAAATATGGTTTGTATGTGTATAGACAAGGTTTGAGACAAGATTATTGGTGAACATATGATGAACCATAAGGCACAAGCCATGAGATAATGAGTGAGCTAAAATAAGAGTTTTAACAAGGTCTAAACATCATATGGTGACATACTAGCTCCATGTCTTATTGATATCATGTGTGTGCGTGTGAAGGTTAAATATTTCTTGAAGTGAATACCCGTAAGATAATGAGAGAAAACATGAGCCAATGTGTAGGTGTGAGTGAAACATTTGATTTGTGATAGATGGAATGGAAGGAAATTATAATTTTTGCATTGTTCTGCCAGTCATCTATGCATTTATATCCCAAACAGAGATATATTTGAGTCTAGTCACAACATTTCTCTACTACCAACCATGTACGAGATAGTGGAAAAACCCTAATAGAGAATTATTGAGTTTTTTTACTTCGATTTTGAATTTTTTGGATTTTTTTTGACATGATATTCATCCTTGTCAATTTTCCAAGGGATTTAGAACCACTTTTGGATTAGTGGAGGAAATGGAAGGAAATATGGAGGAGAAATTATAGTGAGCATCAACATATAATCTCTTAGGGCCTTCACAACAAGTTGTTAAGTGTGTAATAGTGCATAGATATTTAGGAGGATAGTCATTCTTAATTCACAAAGTAAAGAGAGATCAAGTTCAAACATCTATTGTAGAGACTATTGAATCAAAAACATGACAATAATATAATCAAGATTTTACCTAAATATGTGCAACAAACCAAGACGTGGAATGTGAATGAAATTTAAGTGAACTATATAATATTGAAATGAGAAATGGAATGAATGGAGAAGTTGTGGAAGAACATCTATGAGCAAGGGCTGGTTTATTACAATTTTTGGGATATTTTGATTTTTTTGGATTTTAAAATATGTTTAGCTATGTTTGGATTTTGTGTGTGTTAATTATGATAGTGTAAGATGTGATTATAAATCATTACATGTATTGAATCGACCAAATGACGAGAAGCAAAAATCATGGAGCATGTTAAATGTGGTAGTGAAGACAAATGAGTCCCTAGTCCCTGTGGGGTCCAAATTAAAGAGAGACATGATGTATAGAATAAGGTGATAGATGAGGTAGATAATGAGATTGGATTCCATGATGTGGATGATAAGTGAAGCATTGATATCAACTAAAATCCATAAGATCGTGGTGAGTGGATGATGTGATTGTGGAGATGAAGCAAATAAGATAAATTTTGCATGTGGTGAATGTGATATAATGTCGGGTGGAAGAAGACACGATAATAGATCAATTATACGAGATTAAGTGATATGAGGCATGGTCCAAGTAGTGATGTCAGGTGGATGAGGAGTGGATTAAATACTTAATGTTTTAAGGAAGTTTGAAATCCAATGGTGTGGTATTATAATATGTAGTGTTAAGTGGATTCGAATGTGGAAGGAAACCAAAATGATGTTAAAGTGGACTTAGATGTAAAGGAAATTGGAAAGACAAATATGGAAGAAAAAATGGTGGTGTGGTCGTCATAGATGATGTGAAAGAAGAAAGAGGAGCTAATAACAACAAGGGATCATGAATTAGAGATGATGGAAGAAAGAATTTTCATGTGGAAGAATGCTCACAAATACGTGAAAGATAGATAGAGTTTAGGTGACTTATGAGGAAGAGACAGGATATTGGATACAAATGATGATGAATAGATGAAAAAGGAGTGTGAATGAGAAAAATAGATGGTATAGGATTTAATGGGAGTGTAGATAGTAATAAGGGATCCTAAATGAGTGAGGATGGAAGTAAAAATATTCTTATGGAAGAAGGATCTAAGATAGGTGAGGCGATGAATGGTTTGAGATGTGATGAAGAGAAAACATCGATATGGTAAGTGAATGTATGATAAAAGGCTTGTATATGATCAAATAAAGTGATGAAGTGGATGATTTAGTAGTTAATGTGGCAAGAGTATGGTGGAATTTATTCTATTTATATTCTTTTTCTATTCGGTTGTGGAACACATGGCAAGAGTATAGAGGCATTTATTTTATTTTCTACTACGTGTCCTAATTTATAAAATTGGACTTATATGCATCTACACGGGTTTGGTATGTGTGGTTATGGAAGGTATCAAATTGGCTAGGTCCTTCGTATGTAGTCCTCCTTACCATTTTGCAATTAAAGGGAATATATCAAAGTTGCTAAATAATTTTGATACATGGTCTTCTTCCTTAGCAGGTGCTTCAAATCCTCATTTTTTGGTTCTTCTCTTTGAAATTCATGTGTTGGGTTTGGTACACCTAATGCATTGACATATCCTTGGAAAAATTAGGGGTGATTACCCCTAATTTTCCATCGAATTAATCAAATCTAGAATTTCTAAGCACAAGAACAGGAGCATATTCCCTACATAAAAAAAAAAATAGGTGTATTCCTTCCATGTTTTTCATCTCTTTTGGAATTTCTTGTTGCACATTTATTTACATTACTTTCATTACATTTGAGTTACATTTTGATTTTCTATCTCGGGCATTGACTACACTGTGTGTTGTAGGTTTCATCTTGGAAGTTCTAACACTAACACAATGGGAAACTACAAAACAAAGTTATTATGAGCGAAGACAAAGTGTATTTACACACTCAGGTATATTCTTCTTTTAAGAATGTAATTTTCAATTACATATTTAAAGGGGGAATGTATACTTTCAAATTTGGAGTCTATCCTTTGACACTATTGATCATAAAATTGCACTCTTGTATGGAAAAATGTACTCTCTTCACTCTTTCTTAGCACACCTTGATAGCATTACATATACTTTTTTATCTTTGTACACCTCTCTTTCGTCGAGTTTTGAAACTTAATTGTTTAAAATACATCTATAAAAATCCATTCTTATGCTCATAATGTCAGAATTTAGTTTTCTCCTTCTTGTCCAAAAATGTTGGTTTTGGTTAGGTTGTAAAATTACATATCGACCCTACTATATGGTTTTGGACTAACATATTGTGCATTAATTCTTTCAATTCCATCACCTTTATACAACAAATATATGATTTTGATCATACTTTCATGTCATAACAACCTCTTGAAGAATATATAAACAAGTAAATCATACCTCATTTAGGGGACATAGCACATTGAACTCATGCAAAAGAAAATACTAAAGGCACCCAAATCTCTCTTTACAACAAAATAACTCATACACATCGATTAGGGCAACACCCTCTACTTTCCTAAAGTCTCATTCTATGATTTATAAGTCTTTATCTTCATCATACAAAAAATCAAAGTGAACCTTCCCGGGCATTTGAGCAAATTTAAAACTCAAGTAAGGCATTTTCAAAGCACGGTTGTCAAATTATAATTGCATTATAGTAGATATCACATGTTAGGAGAATGACGTGTGGTTTGAGGCCTCTTCAAAGTATTATGCACGTCAGTGGTGCACATGGGTTCTGACAACCCAACGATTTTTTTGTAGGAACTATTCCTTACACGACAAGGGTTTGAGGGTTTGAACAAAGTTTACAAATTCATTTTGAAGGTGAGAAAATAAGACTAACAGACACGACACATATTTATAAGAAAGTGAAGCACTCACAAAGTTACATATCTATATTTCAATCATGTTCAAGACCATATAGAAGGGTCGAGACTATACGGACGTTGTTGACTAAGTTGTACACTTCTACCAAGATCAGTTTTAGGTCACAGTTTCACAAACAAAGCATTTCCAGTTCTAGGTCTTCATGTTCATGCACTCAAATCACCAAGACACCTCTATATCCACATAGAATCCGATAAATGCATTCTCTTTCTTATTGTTTTTCATTTTTAAGTAGTTAATCACTTTGAAAAGAATTATTTTGATTTTTGCAATTAATATTTGAACTTAATTAAATGAGAATAATCACTTGTAATATTATTCATCCTTTTTAGGCATGTTAAATAAAACATTATAAAACCAAAAAGGGTGAAATCACTTTCCAACAAATGTTGATTGTTATACATGTGCAAGTTAGTTTCAAAAATTGGGGATACGTTTGTTGTTAGGAAATTAGTATTTACACGAGTGGTTTTATTATGATTAATAGGTCATATTGTTAGTTAATTGAATATATTGTTATAAAATTATATATTACGGGAATATTATAATGTGGTATAAATATACAACTCATATTTTAGTTTGTTATAAAATATTATTATGTGTGTTGTTACATGAGTAACAATCACACTAATACAAGAGATGATGAGATTATTGTTGGTGGTGTTAGAGGAAGTTCCTAGTTTATAGGAATTGCATATCACTATATATTTGTATAGAATCCCACATGAAGTTAATCAATTTGACTATATATATATATATATATATAATGGTACAAGAGAAAGCCTTTTCAAAAGCGAAGAAATTTTAATGGCATAATTAATTATAAGGGGCATTGTTATACAGTATTTCCCATGTGGATGTGCGCTTCAGATAAGAAGGAAATACTTAGTCAAGTAGGGAGGTATAAGGACTGAAAAAAATTATCTAACGTTGGGTTTGGTCTTGACATAAACGTCAATGTTGTGGTTTTTGTTTTGAATATTGTGCATCGATTCTCCTGTTCCATATTTCCTTCTGCTTTGCGGTATTTGATATCACCGCATTTGGCATTGCCATACACAGTCTTTCCAAATGCAACTCTTATTGCATTCAATTCGGCCTCGTTGATCCAGAAGGTTCCTCCAACACAGAGTCATACTGTCTTCCTCGTGACTTTACCAATGCAATCATATCCAGGTATATGTCAACGCATTTCCCTTTGGGTTATCGATTGAGCATCATACTTTGCATTGAGTAGCATTTAAAATATTTCAACAAATCTGTTCACATCTCCTCACCATTTTCATGCTCATATTAGGCCAACCATACTTGGCTCTTGATCCATGAACCAGTTTTTGGAGGTAATTATTTGTCTTAACCTAAGATTAAAACTGTATTTAATTACTCAACTCCACGCAACCTGCTTAGTTTGAATGGTTTTGTTAAATGATTCCTCACTTTATTTATATAGGCATATTTTGGATCTAAAATAGATTTCCACGTGTCTTAATTAGGGTTTAGTTCCACGTAAAATTCAAATCTTTAAAAGGTTCCACTGTTTAGAGTATTAAGTTTCAATCTAATGTAATACTGTAATTGTCTTGATTTAAAGACATTATTTTATTATATGGGTTCATACTTTCATTAAATTGAATAATTTGTTACATTAAAAATTAATCAAGAATTATTTGTTGTGTGTTAAGAGTCAAGGTCTTGTAATTATTAATATAGAGTTAATTTTTCCATCTTGTTAGTCGATATTATCACATAAAGTTGCATCACACTTTTATTATTATCTTATTATCAAAAAAGTGGATTTGTCGTGAAAAGTCCATTGTAATGTAGAATTTTTATATATCATATTCTTGTCAAGAACAATCAATATTTCCAATTGTGTCATTGTCAAAAGTCTGAAAAATAAAATAAAAATTTCCTTATGGACGTATCGATGTTACTCGACGTCCTAGAAAATAGAAAATTTCACATTATGGGGTGGAAGAAAATAATAATCACAATGTAGAAAAAATACTCTAAGATTAAGTTTCTGAATAAGTAGTGTCATTTATTGGAGGAATTAGGCACATGATGTTAGAGGTCAATCAGTGACCTCTCTTCAGCTACCAACAATAGGGCCGCACTTCTAGTATGGTTGCTTGTGTTTTTCAGTTGTATGGCGTGGATTTTAGTGTTTCATCTTGTCAGTGTGGTGTGCAAAATAATAACATACGTTAACTCATGTTCACTTGTATATGTGGCTATTCCTTACACAGTCCCTTAATGCAAACATATAGTGGAGAGATAAAATCATGATGAAATACAACATTATGATACTTGAAGAGGTTAAACAATTAGATGTGTTCATGTTCATACCTAGGTTTGTGGTAAACCTTTGTAAAACCATTGAAGGTTGTGCAGATGGTTCATGTTTGAGTTCCCACACTGATTAGGTTAGATATGTTCTCTAGAGTGATTGGTTGATAAGCAGATGGTTCATATACATGTTCTCACACTAGTTCAGTCATATGTGTTCCCGGTAGTGTGTGGTTGATAAGAAGTTGATGTGTTCCTTTTTCTACCTTCAGTTCAAGCGTATGCCAAGATCATGAGCAAGTAGAGGGGAGCAAGTTGGAGAAGAAGTGAGAATGTTTTTTTATCATGTAAACACTAAGGGGGGAATGTTAGGATATTAGTATTTACATGAGTGGTGTTATTATGATTAATAGATCATATTGTTAGTTATTTGAATATATTTTTATAATAATATATATTATGGAAATATTATAATGTGGTGTAAATATATAACTCATGTTTTGGGTTGTTATAAAATATTATTATTTAGAGTGTGTATTGTTGTGTGAGTAACAATCACACTAATATAGATGGAGAGATTATTTTTGGTGTTGTTAGAGCAACTTCCTAGTTTATTGGAGTTGTGTATCACTATATATTTGTATAACATCGTGTCTGAATATAATCAATTTGAAAATAGAGAAATAATATTATTATTGTGTGTTTTGATTATTATTTTCTCTGCGTATTTTCCTCAATCATCCTTTGCATGATTGAAAATTTAAAACCATTGAATAATCTCATTAGATTATTATCATTCATGGCCTAATTTTTCCAAGGAGTTATGAACTCGACCCAATGGTCAAAAACTTAGACATAAAATAGGGAATTGTTTATATAGTTGAAATGAGGTTCTTGTATAGAATTCTAGTGATTTGAGGGTGTAAATTTGGAATATGAGGTTTACCTTGTGGAATTTAGGTTTATTGAAAGAGTTAAATGTGTGGCAAAAGAATCAAATATGTGTTATTATTACAAATATTAAAAAAGGTGTACAAATTAATGTTGCCAAGTGTGTCGATAAAAATTAGGTTACTATAGTTTCATAGTTTTGCATCCTTCAAAATGGATGTAAATATATATTATTAAGACATACTTCACATGGTAGGTATGGGTATGGAGACACTTAGGGATGATATACCATCTATTTAACCCATAGATAATGTCTTTGGATGCACTTGGAGGAATTTGTGCATCTTCATAGTGATATACAACTGTAATGCTACCAAAAAAGTTAGAAGGGAAGGGTATGATTTTGGTCTAATGAGCACATTACAAGTAACATGTAGAAGGTAATAGTATGCTTTTTCTAATTTTATTTTATCTTAAATGTAACAAATGATTTTGGAACAATCTTAAATGCTTTTTCTAATTTTATTTTATCTTAAATGTGTTGAACAATCTTAGATGTGCATAAATTACCAAAGTCTACATTCTATGCTAAAGTTGACATAATGGAGATGGATTATGAGGAATTTTATTTTTTCAAGTAATATTCATATAATGTTTTAAAGATAAAATATCATTACATAAATTGTTTTACTAGTTGGAGAGAAAAATTGTGGCTCTAACTTTCTATACAATTTGTATTGATATTTGTGATGTAATTTTATGTATATTGATAAAACCAAATGAACTCTTAAAGTATGATGAGACTTGATTTTTGTGTGCATGTGTGTGTGTGTGTGTGTGTTTGATTTTCCATTCATGTAGATGTTTGAAACTTGTAATAAACCTTTTTGTGATAAACATGGATCAAAGCATAGTCAACTGGAAGATGTAGGATATGGATATAGGGATGGTATTTTGAAATAGATTATGAAATTATATGACCACTATTATTGTTAGATTACATTTAAATATAGTCACTAGGAAATGTTAGTACACATGTGGAGTTTGTCTCCTAAATATGAGTTTCCAGTGGTTATGAATAAATCTATTTTTGTCAAACCTTTTGTAATAAAACATTTCTCCTCTAACTGAAGTTCCTTATTTTCTTTTTCTTATTTGATGTGAATTTTTAATTATTTTGAAATAGAGTATGATATTTTATAAATAAGGTCACTGTTAGATTACATTTAAATATGGCTATGACGAGATGTGGTACATGTCTAGGGTCCTTTCCCTCTACCTATTTTCCAAAGTAGCTATGAATAAATCTATTTCTTTTTTATAAATCATTTGTTTTCTACCTGAGTCATTTTATTTTCTTATAAAAACTCAAACATAAAATGGGAAAAACGTTATAGTTGAAATGAGGTTATGGTATAAAATGCTAGTGATTTAAGTGTGCATATTTGGAGAATGAGGTTGACCTTGTAGACATGAGGGTTATTGAAAGGGGAAATGTATGGGAAAAGATTCAAATACTTTATATCGGTACACATGTCAAAAAAGGTGTTAAAAATGATGTCGTCAAGTGTCTTGGTACAAAATAAGGGTACTATAGTTTTGCATCTTTGAAAAATGGATGTAAATATCTATTATTGAGACATGCTTGATGTGCTAGTTATGCGTATGGAGACACTTGGATATGTTAAACCACATATTTAGTCCATTGATAGTGTCTTCGGATGCATTTGGAGAAATTTTCACACCTCCATAGTGATATACAACTATAATGCTAGCAAAAAAATAGTGGGGAAGGGTATGCTTTTGGTCTATTGAGCACATTACATTACAAGTAACTTTATTCCCTTTTATGTAGCGTGTGTTGAATAATTTTGGATGTGCATAATTCATTGGAGTATGCATTCTATGTTAAAGTTGATAGAATGGAGATGGATGGTGAGACATTTTATTTTTTCAAGCAATTCTCTTATAATGTTTTAAATATAAAAGATCGTGACAAAAATTGGTTTATTATTAGGAGAGAAAATTTTCGGATCTAACTTGCTACAGGATTTGTATTGATATAGTCAATGTAATTTTATTTAATTTTAATAGTGGTATATGGATGAAACCAAATGCACTCTTAAATTGTGATGAGCCTTGATTTTGAAAGGTATATGTATGAATTTGCATTCACATCGATGTTTGAATCTTGGATTAAACTATTTGTGATAAACTTAGATCTTAACATATTAATTTGGGAGATGTAGGATATGGATACATGGATAGACTTTTGAAATATTTTCTGGAATTATATGACCAATATTATTGTTAGATTACATTTAAATATAGTCATTAGGAGATGTGGGTACACATGTCGGGTTCGTATCCCTAAACCGGAGTTTCGCATTGGTTATGAATAAAGCTATTTTTATTTAAAAATTTGGTAGTAAAATATTTCTTCTCTAAATAGAATTCCTTTATTTTTTTGTGCATATTTTGTGTTGTTTTTTGTTAAATTCTTTTGAAATAGAGTATGAGATTTTATGACCAAGGTAACTGCTAGATTACATTTAAACATGGTTACCAGGAGATGTGGGTACATGTGTGGGGTCCCCCTCCTTATACCCGAGTTCCCTAGTGGCTATGAACAAATATATTTCTTTGCGATAAACCATTTTTCTCTAGCTTGAGTCCCTTTATTTTATTATCCTTAGTTGTTTTTTTTTTGGTAAAATTTGTATCTCAAATTATGGTTCCTTGTGATAAAAGAATATTTTTGAGCAAGCTAGGATATTTTAATTTGTTTTTTATTTTTATAAAGGTTATCACATATACTTTTTAACGTTAATAAATAAGTTGATTATTGTTTTGTAGTTCCACGTTGGTTTCGTGCTAACATTTGGTTAATTTATAGTTTCAAAGAATGTATATTCATCAATATGCCAAATATTTTCTTAGACCAACTCATTGGAAATGTGGAGCCTTTGGCCTCTTATGATAACCTGATTTGGATGATTGGGCTATTGATTTCCTTAAAAGTAAGTATAATTGGTTTTCTCAATTGTTTAGTTTTTAATTTAATATTTAAAGTATAGACTACTTATATTGTTTACTATTTCTTAAAAATATTTAACAAGGTTTTTATATATATTTAAATTATTTCTATCATTTGTTTTCTCTATTTTTCATTTTCATGATATGATGTATGAAATAGTAATTTATTTTATGGAAATGGATTATTAAATTTTGAGGTTCCCACACAATCATTGAATGTGAGATTGGTTTATAGTCATGAAGGGACGTTTAGTAATGCAATTCATTTTTTCCCTTTCTAATGGAGGAAGCTAGAACTAACATGATTGAGTACATTATTTTTCAAGGTTCGATTAGAATATTTTATTTGGAAAAAAATCATCTATGAATCTAAGTTTTGAAAATTTTCAAAAATAAGTCAATCGGAAAAAAAAAAAAAACATAGCTTTGTATTAAATATTGGAAACATCAATATATCAATGCATTTTCAAGACGGGTCTAAACCAAATATTGAATATGTTTCCACTATTACAATAGCAATTACAAACCTCCAATCAACCACACATCCAACCAACCATACGAGTATATTAGAAAGCAACAATTAAAACATATATACTAGTGAAAGAATGTCATATAACCTAAGATACAAATGCTATACTTTATAGATTTATACATATTCAAAATTGAAAGATAAATAAATGATCACATACATTGTATATTCATACACACTTTATATTATGTATGTGACCTCACTTATCTTAGACATTATAACCATTATAAACTTTCTACAAACTAAAAAGCTAAATGGAACCCTCCCTTAAGGTCCATGAACATTATGAGATAGTCACGACCAGAATTTTATGTCATCTCATCAAAGAGAATATATGTCCTCTTTATCCTCTGTCTCATTCCTCTTTCAACAGTTGATTTCTACATTTCAATATGATGGGATACAAAGTCTACAAATCCTTCCAATATGACATGGATTACCACAATGATAACATGTAGAATTTGGGTTAAAGTATTGCCTCTATATACATTTGATTTTACTTTTTGATTCATGTTTCCTTTAGTTTTTAATTGTGCTATAAGACCCTTCTTCAACCTTAGTTTATTCCTTTTTATACATTCACTAGTCTTTATGTAATATATAACCCATAATTTTTGCAAGTCTCACGTTGTTGTTGCACTCCCAATCAACAAAAACTCAACCACTCCTTCAAAAGGTTCCATAAATCTATTAAATGTCATTAATTTCATTTTTTATCATTTGGAGTTTCCATAGTATCATTACATTTATATGGCATTGACATGGTGTGTCATTGAAATAGTGGAAAATATCATTGGTTTTCAATTTCCTTTTTTAAAATGAGACAAAAATGACATACAAAAAAGCATAGAATATTTGTAAAACAAACCAAAAACTTTGTAGTCTCCTTGTGCTCTTTTTTGTGCCTAGGGAGTGTAAATATGGAAAAATAAAACAAAACGCATCACAAAAAGAAAACATGTATTTTTAGTCAAACCTTGGTTTTGACCTCTATGTCATTTGATCCAAGTCGTAATTAACTATGTTCTTCATGATTTATGCTACTATGATAGTTTCCCCTATCCTAGAAAAATGACTTCTAACAACATCCAACTTTTGTAAGTGATCGCCAATCACTCATCCACCTTGCAACTTCAAACAATAAATTTGGTTCTTCAAATCAAGAATTATCATATTATTTGAACCAATGTAAAAATCAGCTAACAAATTCCATGCATTTATATCGTCGTTTGAATCGCTAATAAGGGAACAACATCACCAATGAAATACTTCACAATACACCGATTATTTCTAGGTTATATGTATCAAACTTGGGCTATTTCACATCCTTTTCTAGTTTCTTTCTTGTTTTGATAACTATGCAAAAATGCTTACAATAGATTTTCTCTCATGAACTCTATGATATGCACAAAAAAGGTTTGTTGGAAATTCCTACAAACATTCAAGAGAATTGTAATTTGGTAGAGATTTTGCACAAAGTTTTAAAACTTTGAATATTATAATATTGCCAATAGATTCATTCGAGATGATTTTCATTATGAAGATATTACATATAAATAGGTGAATGGCATCTTTAATATAAGGAATCAAACTCATGAACCCCATTTTTTGATGTTTAAACCATGTCTAGCCTTATACCATTTTGATATCATACTGCACAATGTATAATGTTAACTACTTATATTTAATACATTATTGTGTTTTTAAGGAATTATTGTGCATATATTTGTTATTTTTATCTTGTTAATTCTTCCTCAAAAAAGGGATTGAATTGATCTATTTATAAACATTGACTTCAATTTTGAAAAGTATATGTTGAGTATCACTGATAGTGCGGAGACTTAATTCACGCACCGGTGCAAGACTCTAATTGGCATGTTGGCATAGGAATCACCTCCGCTTTAATAGAGAACTCATAGTACTGCATCAAGCTCATCCAGATCTTTGATTTTCTAAAAATGGGATTCACACATGCATACAGATAGCTCAAACTACCGGCATCACCACATCATAGACAAAAAGTGGCGTCATTAACTCAACATATATTCGAGACCAACTTGAGGATTAATTACTCTAGTCACTGGGAGATGGGATACGACCAACAACTAGAGACTTACTATCACTGTAATTCTCTTCATTCAGTGAATGGTATGAAGAATCTTCCAGCAGTGATTGAATCCTTCAAGGGATCCAATCACGGACCTCCTCTTCAGTTGTCAAGGATGATTCAAGTCCAAACACTTTAAGGATTGCTCCTTCCATTAATGTATTTCTCAAAATAGATAGTCATTATTTCAGTCAACATTTAGTTAAGTAGATGTTAGTCATTTGGAATAACTAGCTCTCTCCTAAAGAGACTAGAACTTCTCTTGTATAAAAGAGATAATGTACTTAGATTTAGTGGTTCGGTTCAGTCATTCGATTCATTGTACAAGCATACTTTTGAATTCAATAAAGATAATAGATTCAAGGAAATTTCTATTGTGTGAATTTTAGTATTAAACCTGATCGAAGGGAAGGAGAAAGGGCCACTCCTAACCAATGAAAAGGGATATTTACATTCATTTCCTTCTGTACTTCTGATGCATTTATGGTTGTAACACTTATTTTGTTTTTTTGATGTATTTAATTTTTAGTATCGAGTTAAGTTAAGAATGTTTCAATTTTGTATTTGATCGCATTTTTCCTTCCAAGAATTTCATTTTGTAATCACGATCAGTTCATTATTTCCTTAGTTTTATTTTTAATTACATGTTGAGAGTAGTTCCTATTGTTCCCTTTGTTGCAAACAGCCATGGACACCACCCTAGATTGTGAAGTTTCTTATTAAAGTGCACGAGTATCAATCTCATCGTACTTTTAGCACCATTCTCAGGGATTTCAAGGTGTTATCAAAGGTTAAGGTGCTAGCTAAAGGTGCCACTTGGTTTTCTAGTAAGCATTCCATAAATATTTCTTTTTGAAGATTAGAAGACCTTGTAGTGACAACAAGAATCCTATGAGTTTCGAGTATGTGAAACACACACAATTAAGTTCAATGTTGATAGTTAGGGAACCATTCTCAGTATTATAGGATTTTATGTTTATACCTAGATACCATAGAGGTACATTCATTAGGTTAAATCTTCAAAAGCCCCCTCAGAACCATCCTGTGGAACAACGTTTTGACCAAGGAAGAATGGTTAATAAAGAACGCAACTCCAATGGTTTAAACACGAAAACCCTCCAATTGGTAGGATGTTTACCTACCCTATTGAATTGGATCCTAACGATGATGCTCCTATGCAAAACATATCCCCATAAATTCTATCAACTTTATGGGGATTAGTTTTAGAAGACCCCGACCAATTCATTTTTGAGTTCAAGGTTCTATGCTAAACATATTACTACACTTCTGATTCCCGAAATCTTAAATTGTTTCCCTCCACTTTAAAATATACAACTATGAGGTGGTTTATGGGTCGACCCTAACTCCATCCAGAACTGGAAAGAAATGGAACAAGTTTTCCTAGACAAGTATCAGGATAACTATAGAGATGGGGATAGGAAAGAATAACTTTGTAGAATTCAATGAAAGGAAGATGAAAGTGTAGAAGATTATCTGGATTGGTTCCTTTTCCTTCATAGAAAGTGTGGTACTAGCTTGAATATTAACCTACTTAAAACATTATTTCTTAAAGGGTTGGATAAAGACACATATGAAGCATTCAATTTAATGGGAAAGGGAGATGTGAACAAACTAGAATTCATAGAAATCATCAACCTCTATAGGAATTACTCACGAAATCACCCCAATTTGAGAAGACAAAAATAAAATGGCTAGTGGGTATCTATCCAAATTGAGAGAAGAGATTACAAATATGAGAACAAACCTCTTCATCTAACTCAATACAACTATGTATAGATAGAAGGATAGGAATATAAAGCCTTTGTTCATATACTTCTCGAGGTGTAGAGACAAACATGGACTCAATGACTTCTCCTTATACAACACATAAATATGTCTCCTTGGTGAACTCAAGCATGTCATAGACCAAGTGTGGATTGTTTCCCTTGTTGAAGAATCATCTAAAACAGAACACATAAGAGGAATTGAGCTCAACTATATGGCTCAGAGGCAAGGAGGAAATTTTCAGTCCAACCAAAATCAACCCTACACCCAAAAATCACAATGGGACCCAAATCAATGGAATGAACTATAGCCATATCCTCCACCTTGGGTTAAAAAATCCTAACAGGAAGTGAGACCATAGTGGAATGTTCCACCAAAATATTATCAACAACCTTGGGCTCCATATCCAAACATTCCACCATACCAATATTTTAATCCTCGGTACTAACAGCAGTGGAATACACCTCAAGGGTCTAGACAATAATATTACAATCAGAAAATATCTAAAGGTCATCAAGCTCTATTAACTACTCCCACTAATGTTTCCCAACCTGATCAACCTTCCCAACCACATATACTGCATAGACTATGGAAAATCCTAAAAATGTGAGGCAAGGCAACCCATTGTATAATGTAGAATAAAAAAAAGAATGCCACAGTACATTCTTTCCATTGCAAGAATATTTTGTTGCGTTTAGGAAAGGTTACCTCAAAACCTTCCTCCCATGTCATTGAGGAAATTCTTGAAGAAGCAGAAAAATCAAAAGAAACGTAGCCTAGTTTTGTTGAAGATACATCTCCATTAAAGAATGAAATCCCCTTTCCATCTAGGCTCTCTGAGAAACCAAGTATTATAGTTCCTAAAAAACCGAGTCAAAATTAATTCAAGGATTGAGGAAGTTGAGTATTGGCATTCCCCTATTGCAATCTCTTAAGGAAATCCCCAAATTAAACAAAAAATTAAAGATCTTTGTTTCAAGGCTCCAGGAAGAAGGAAGAACCAACCTAAAACCATCCATGTTGATGGAAATATGGATAGTATTTTGGAAGGGAATATTCCCCCTCCCCTCTTATAACATTTTGCATAGGATATGTCCAGATTCCTAACATTCTGATTAATTTAGGAGCTACCATCAATGTTATGACAAAAGATACTTTTTTTCGTGTTATCACTACCTAAACCACAGTCCACATCTATAGTTTTACAAATGGCAGACCAATATGTGAACAAACCCAAGGGAATAATAGAATATGTTACCATTACCATCAAATCCTAGGACTATGCGGTGGACTTCATGATAATAAAAATAAAGAACAAAAAAATTGGATACCCCATAATCCTAAGATGCCCTTGATTAGCTACTGTTTGCTACCCTCATTGACTACGGGATAGAAATATGGTGATCACTAATGGCCAAGATTCAAATAAATTATCATTATACACTATTGCTAAATCATTTTACACGTACAAAAATAATGGTCTAAATATGATTATAATGATTCAGATGATATCATCTCCTCTCTTTCCATGGTTGTAATTTAAGAGCACTCAAATAAGATTCAATGCAACTACCATGAACTTGGTGCTAGAAATAGTTTGATTCCTATGCTTGATTCGTACACTAGATTCAAATCAATTCATGCGCTTAACTCATGTTCTAAGTCTTGTTCTAGTCCTGCGCTATAACTTATAGAAATAAGAGATGATTTCATGGATGAAGATAACATGCCTATTATCTGTCCTTTTATGAAAAATATAGATTTGACAAAATATTTTTTCAAAAACATAACTTTTTTTCACGGGTTGTTACCACACATGTGTCCATTAAATAAAATCTTTATAGAATACCTAGTTGTATATTCGATTCACACCCGATACCAAGCAATTACTTGTTCTTCCCAAAAAAACATTAACAATTAATAGATGGCTGACTGATCATGAGGAGAATTCCTTGTTCAAAATCCTCTACTCTCATCCCCAAGATTTTTCTTTGGAGTATAGTGACATGAAGGGTATTCACCCTAGTATTTTTACACATCACATCTATACCACTTGATTCCAGACTAGTCGGAAACCTCAAAGAAGGATAAACCCTACTCTAAGAGATATTGTGAAAACTGAGATTGAGAAGCTTTTAAATGTAGGATTTATTTATCCAATCTCAGATAGTCAATGGGTTTCTCCTTTGGTTATAGTGTCTAAAAATAATGGGAAATGGAGATTTTGTGTGGACTATAGGGAATTGAACAAAGCCACTCATAAGGATTATTTGCCATTATAGACAATCTATCGGTAAGAGGTACTTTTCATTCATTGATGGGTTTAATGGATATAACCAGATAATAGTGGCTCTGAAGATCAATATAAAAAAATTCACCTATAATTGGGGGAATTCTCTTACAGAGTGCTACCTTTTAGTTTATGTAATGCCCCCTTGCCACTTTTCAAAGATCCATGTTGGAAATCTTTTGAACTCACCCATGATTGTGTAGAAATTTAAATGGATGATTTCACAATCTATGGAGAAACATTCCAAGAGGTAGTAAAAATCTCGATAAAGTTATTTCTCGATGTGAAAAGCATAAGTTATCTTTAAATCATGAGAAATGCCTATTAATTATGGAATTAAGGTTAACTTGAGAAAATTTGAATATCATTGTAAAAGCGCCATCACCCACAAACCAAAATGAATTAAGAAGACTTATCATTCATTATGTTACTATCAAAGGTTCATTTCAGATTTTAGTAAAAAAATTTCTCCATTATTTTCTCTTTGAACTCAGGATTCTGAATTTGAATGGACAGAAGCATGTCAACAAGATTTTGATGCAATCAAAGACAAGCTGATAAGCACACTAGTGTTGAGAGGTCCCAATTGGAAGCTACCCTTCCATATCCAAACAGATGCCTCCAATGAAGTAATAGGTGATGCATTGGGATAACAAGAGGAAGGAGAACTTATGCATTTAATTTAGTACATTAGGAAAAATATTTCCCCTGCTTTGAGAGGAACTACACAACTGAGAAAGAATTTCTGGTAGTAGTATATGCAATCAACAAGTTTAGACATTATATTACATGATATGAAGTGATTATTCATACTGACCACTCTGCTATCAAATATCTAATGAATAAACCTTTAGTGCATGGTAGGATTGTGAGGTGGTTGTTGTTATTCTTGTGGGAGTTTAACATTAAAATAATTAATAAACCAGGAAAATACAATTGTGGTAGTTGATTTTATTTCTAGACTTAACACTTCAAAAGAAGAGGAGAAGGTCAATGATGAATTTCCAGATGAGAATTTTTTACACTTTCCACTACCTCTCCTTGGTATGCAAATATGGCTAATTACTTAGCTACAGGGAATTTTCCAAAAAAATCACACAAAAGCAAAGAAAGAAATTAATTAAATAAAGTGTGATGTATACTTGGTTAAATGGAATTCCTTTCAATTATGGACTTGATCATGTTTACGTAGGTATGTAGCTGAAAATGAAGTGTCTGACATACTAAGAGCATGTCATGTTGAACCATCGGGAGGGAATTATTCAATTCAAAGGACCATTCACAAAGTTCTTGGAGATGGTTACTATTGGCCTTCCTTGTTTAAGGATGTCAAAAAATATGTGTGGAGGTGTAATAAATGCCAAAGAATGGGGATACCAATGTTTACATCAGAAATACCACTCCAACCACAAGTTTTCTTGGAACCATTTTAGAAGTGGGGATTGGATTTCATTAAACCAATGGACCCAACTTCCCAAGGAAAAGAATACATCCTATTTTGTACTAAATATGTTAAAAAATGGGTTGAAGTGAAAGCACTGCCACATTCAAGGGATGAAAAAGTTACAAATTTCATTTATGAGTGTATCTTCCAAGGGTTTGGATATGTTATCACCCTCAAATTTCCCTTTAATTTCTAAGTCTAAAATTACAAAATTTTGAGTTGGTGCCCTTAAAGTATACTTGAAAAGAGGTATTTTTGAATTTGGAACTTTCCAAGGACTTTCAGACTCATGAAAATCATTGCATCAGATGGGAAATTTCTTCCCCTTTCCAAAAATGTAAAGAAGTCCTCCTAACTCCTTGTACTTTTTAAGTTATGGCTCGTGGGCTTAAGTTGGAAACTTTTCCCTTTGGCGGACTAGCGGAGATACGGAGGTATTTGTGCACTTTTCTCTTTTGAAAAAAAATCTAAGTTGGTAAGATTTGGCCCATGAGCCCGTGGGGAGAATTGAAACAAAAGCTCCTAAGGACCCATGCAGTGAATCAAAGGCTGCCACGTGCCCAAAGGGAGGATCGGATCGGCGGAGCCATGGAAGAATTCAAGGTTTTGAACCTTTTGCCAAAAGGTTAAAAAGTGTTAAGGTAAGTCATTTTCCCCATAACCCGTAGTGAATCTAAGGGTGCCACGTGTCAAAGAGCCAAAGCATAGCGGTGGGAAAGTGGGATACAACAATTTTTGTGCCTTTTTTCTAAAAAGGTGAAAAAGATGCAATGAGAGCGACGTGATGAGGCCATTATATGTTTGATTAATGTATAATATATGATCTCATCATACTCTCCTTTTGATTAAGTTTGATTGCATTGTGTGACTTTTAGTTGATATGATATGAGTTAGGATGTAATTGTTTATCTTTTGATTAATTGTGATCCTAATGTTAAAAACTCTGAAATTACTAACATAATGTGTGTTTAAATTTAGTTTTGTAATAAAGCAGGTCTAATCAGTCAAGGAAATGAAGCAGGTGGCATTTAGTATGTTTTTGATAGCATTTGATCCTACATAGCTTAGTTCTAAAACTTCCAAGCTAGTTCCAAAACTCCATCACACATTCATCATTTAGTTTTGAACTTTCGGACTTAGTTCGAACTCCGAGAATTTAGTTCGGAATTTTCAAACTTAGTTCGAACTCCCTAGTGTGACTCCAAAACTCTCACTAGGTTTTGGTTCTTAATAATTTCCTATGGTTCTAGAACTTTTCCAAAGTTCGGAACCGATGGGAGTTATCTATTTTAAACCACATCCGGAAATTTTACATCTACAATCATGAAGGACGAGAAGATTTCTGAACACGAGATCTAGGAAGAGTTATCCTACAATCTGTTTGATCAACCACCATCCGACTCAACATCTATTCTGGGCATGATTCAATTTCATCAGAATCATTGAGACAACTAGGATTGTAAAATGTATATAAATGCAGACCTACATTAGATAGATTAAAAGGAGAGAGATTAGAGATATAGAACAGAGAAGAGAAATAGACTAAGTATCCCGATCTAGTACATTTTGTAATACTGAATGTTTTCATCAATAAAATAGCCATTCTGATTTGAGAGAATTCTAAGTTGTTAAAATCTGATTCAAGGAGGAGCAAGGGCCCACTCCCCAAGGACCAGGATATTCATTTATTTGGTATTTATATTTCTTTAGCAAGTAGCTTAGATCTATTAATTTTTTATTGCTTTAGTTCTTTTAGTTAAATTCTATTGCATACTTGTGCCTGCGTAGGTGTTTAGATAAATCTTTATATATTTCTTGCAATTGTTTTCAAGCATTTTAATCTGAGTGTTTACTTTCAAAAGCAAGTGTGTTTATTTTCCAACAACAAGTGTGTTTCCTTTTTGCGGTGTGTTTCCTTTCAACAATATTTCAGTGTGTTTTATTTTTAGCAAGTTTTCATAGTTTGATTTGAATAAGGTTTTACCAAGAAGTCCTTAAGACATTAAAGATATCCCCCAGAAAATATAAAAATAGTTACAGTCAACTATTAGACCAGTTAAAGTACTCTTGTTGCATATAGCTTTGGACACACCCCTGGTTTTATATGACATCAACAAAAGTTGATTAAATTAAGGGAATAACAACACCCATCATTTTGGCACCATTTCCAAGGGAGCGCTAGTTGGAATTTTCTAATTAAGTGTTAGCAAGAGCAACAAAACATACATCTAGTAGTTGAAGAATCTTCCCTACTATATCACAAAATATATGAGTAGACCAAGAGACTCATAGGGTAGATTCCTTCCAAAAAAATCTTCACAAGAATTCATAACATCTTCTAGTCAAAGTAAGGAAATTGATCAAGAATTGGAGGCACCACCATCCCCTGTCAGACAAGAAACAAAATTGCCATTTTTGGAATTCTTAGATTAGTCACCTGAAGGGAGTGGAACTTTTAGGAAAAGGCTTATTACCCAAGATCCATTAAGGGTAAGTTTTGATTCTCAATTGAGTAGTCAACCTCCTACTCTTGATTTTTCACCTTCCCTAAAGCATACAACTTACCACATTGATTGGGAGGAAACTTTAGAAAATATTTTTGAAATGGCATGAGAAGCTGAGGGAGTACCTGATAGGACCTTTACCTATCCAATCCAATTGGGAGATGATGACACATCAATGAAAAATATCTCACTTGCACATTTACCCACTTTTAGAGGGATGTCATCTAAAGATCCTGACCAATTTCTATTTGAATTCAAGGTGCTATGTCAGACCTATGATTATAAAATAGATAATAAAAAAATCAAGTTGTTTCCATCCACCTTAAAGGATGCAGCAATGAGGTGGTTCATGGGATTAACATCCAACTCTATTAGCACTTGGGCACAAATGGAGACTACCTTCCTAGATAAATACCAGGATTATTATAGAGGGAGAAATAGGAAGGAAGAATTCTTCAAAATCAAGTAGGAAGAGGACGAAAACATAGAAGACTATTTAGACAGATTCCTCTTTGTTAGCAAAAGATGTGGATTTGTGCTTATAGAGGAATTAAGTAAAACCATCTTTCTCAAAGGTTTGGATGACGAATCTAGAGAAGCCCTTAACTTAATAGGAGGGGGAGATATTGATCAGATAAGAATGAATGGAATTAAAGAGATTTGTAGAAGCTATTCTAGAACAAGAGGTGGACCTAGAAAAGGAAAATTAGTAAAAAGTTTGAATCCAAATATGAACAAACTAATGGATGAGTTGGAAACTTTAAAACAAACATTTTAGTGCAATTAACTTCTACTATGGATGGATTACAAGCTAAAGAAAATTCCAAAACTAAACCATTGGCTATGTATTGTCCTAGATGTAGGAAGAAGCATACATTAAGAGATTGTCCTTTGGATAAAACAGAAATGTGTCTTATATGTGAATCTAAAAGAACACGATAATCGATGTTTGTTCTTTGCTTCCTTTCATTAAAAATCATCTTAAACAAACCGATTGCCACATCTACAATGAAGAATTGAATTTTATTCGAGACAACCTAACCAAGGGCATTTTGTGCCAAGATCAGCTCTAATCCATGGACAATGCCATGGGTTGCTCGAGCAGTACCACAAAATTAGGGACAACCACCATGGGTACCTCAACCAACTTGGAACCCTCGAGATTGGTCAAATCAAGCTGGTATGCTCGGGGACATTAACAACCATGGGATGGTCGAGGAAAGCCCTATGCTTGGTCACAACCTAGATGAAACCCTAATTATTCCCAAGGAAGAACATATTCAAATCAGAATCAACGAGGCCATCATGGGATCCCCTACAGAACTCACAAGCCGAGAATGTTTCCAAACAAAAATGCCAAGACAACCAAGTAGCAAACCCCGAAACAAACGACAACTCATGTTTATGGAACAAAACCTAAAAAATTAGTTGATTTACATGCTATGGATTGTAAGGATATTCAAACTAGATCTGGGAAAATCATTAATAGTCCACCCCTTATAATCACTGAAATGATAGAAGAAAATGAGAACCCTAGTATTGTTATTCCAAAAGAGGATATAGAAAGAAAATAAAAGGAGCCAGATAGCAACACTACTGAGACTCCATTTCTTGAGAGATTCAAAGAAGATATAGAAATCAAGGAGTCTGAATTAGTTCAGGAATTAAGGAAATTGAATATTGAAATACCACTGTTACAAGCAATTAAAGATATTCTAGAATTGAACAAATTGATCAAAATATTATGCATGAAAAATCCTGGAAGAAAGAGATAGTATCCCAAGACTATCAAAGTAGATGGGAAACTTGTTGATTTATTAGCAGGAAAACTATTACTTCCCAAATACGGAGATCTTGGAAGTCCTATTATTTCTGTCTCTATAGGAAATAAGGATGTACATAATGTTTTGATAGATTTGGGAGCTACTATCAATGTAATGATAGTGGATACTCTAAAAACATTACCATTAATAGGTATACAACCTACTAATACCATATTGCAGATGGCAGATCAGTTTGTAGAAAAACTAGAAGGAATTATTGAAGACGTGGTGGTGATGGTAGAGTCATGGGAATATCAGTTGACTTTCTTATATTGCAGCCAAAAGGTAAAACATTGGGTTATCCCATTATTTTGGGTAGACCATGGTTAGCTATAATTGTTGCTTTGATAGATTATAGGTCAGGTGATATGACAATCTTGAATGGTAAGAACTCTAAAAAAATTTCCTTATATCCTACCACACAACCTTTTACTAACAGTCATGAAAAATTGTGGGTTGATTATGAACTAATAAGAAAAATTTGTCTTCTTCGGCTATGATCACATTGCGGGATCATGTAAAGAAGTAGAAGAGATAATTAATCCACCATTGGATGAGAACACGATTTCTACCGTATAATCAAAAATAGTTCCGAACTCGTGAACTTAGTTTTGGAACCCGTGAAATTAGTTCAGGAACCCACGAACTTAGTTCGGAACATACGGCTATAGTTCCGGAACCACTACAGTTAGTTCGGAACCACGACAACAACAAATCTTTTTGATTGAAAATGATTTCACTCTGGAGGAACATGATTTCTCATGGGGAGAGGATGAATCAATAGCTTCAGTTTCAAGTACATCAGGAAGTGGTGAAGAATTTATGGAAAGTAGTAGTGACGAGGAATTTGGCTGCAAAGAGATAAGTATCATAATTCTCATTACTATCATTTTTCTAGTATTTTGTCTCAAGGAAATTTTGGAGATGTTGCTACATACCATATGTTGTTACCACATGCATGTCCATTAAATACTTTAATGAAACCCTTTCCACAAATCAGTTCATCACATATTAGAACCAAGCATGTTGAAAATGAACCAGGAAAAACTTTAAACATTAATAGCTGGTTGAAAGGGGATGAAGAAGATAAATTTTTTGATGTTCTAAAAAATCATACTAAAGCTTTTGCTTGGGATTACAAAGATATGAATGGGATTCATCTAAGTATCTGCACTCATCACATCTATAATGAAAACACTAAACCAGTTAGGCAGCCTCAAATAAGGATTAACCTAGCTTTAAGGGATATAGTCAAACAAGAAATTGAAAAACTATTACAAGTAGGTTTCATCTACCCTATCTTAGATAGTTAGTGGGTATCTCCTCTTTTAATTGTTCCCAAAAAGAATGGAAAATGGAGAATATGTGTTGACTATAGGGAACTAAACAAATCCACAATGAGAGATTATTTTCCCTTACCATTCATAGATCAAGTCCTAGATAACCTTTCAGGTAAACAATACTTTTCTTTCTTGGATGGATTTAGTGGGTATAATCAGATTAGAGTTGTTGTTGAGGATCAGGACAAAACTACATTTACATGTCCATGGGGAACCTTTACCTATAGAGTGTTACCATTTGGTTTATGCAATGCTCCTACAACTTTCCAGAGAGTTGTACTTGTAATCTTTGTTGATCTAACAAATGATTGTGTTGAAGTATATATGGATGACTTCATTGTACATGGAGATACATTTGAAGATTCTTTGAGAAATCTAGACAGAGTGTTAACAAGATGTGAACAACACAACCTGTCTCTTAGTGATGAAAAATGTTTGATGATGGTGGATGAGGGAATTGTATTAGGACACCATATTTCACAAAAAGGAATTCAGGTGGATCAAAACAAAATTAGGATCATTTTAGATTTACCTATCCCTCAGACTCCCATAGATATCAAATCATTTCTAGGACATGTTGGGTACTATAGATGCTTTATAAAAGATTTCAGTAAAATAGTTTCCCCCATGTTTAATTTGCTAACCAAGGACTGTGAATTTCTTTGGGATGAAAAGTGCCAAAGCATGCTTTTGAAGAAATTAAAAAAAAATTAATCAGTGCCCCAATATTGAGAGGTCCTAATTGGGAAAATCCATTTCATATCCAAACAGATGCCTCAAATTATTCCATTGGTGCAGTATTGGGACAAAAAGATGAAGAAGGAAAGATGTATGCCATTTACTATCTTAGCAAGAATCTTACTCCCACTGAAAATAATTACACCACCACTAAAAATGAATTTCTTGTTGTAATTTATGCAATCAATAAATTCAAACATTATATTACAGGGTACAAGATATTTGTACACATAGATCATTCAACAATTAAGTATTTAATGAACAAACTAGTGGTTGGAGGAAGATTCATTAGATGGTTATTAATTTTGTAAAAAATTGATATTACCATTGTGGACAATCCAGGTAAATCTAATGTGGTAGCTGATTTTTTGTCAAGACTAACCACCACAGGGGAACAAGATCCAGTCAAGGATAACTTTCCAGATGAACAATTGTTTGCAATCTCAGTAAGTACACCATGGTTTGCTGATATGGAAAATTATCTTGCAACAGGGAAGTTCCCTCCTTCTTTCACTAAGAAATAAATAAAGAAGTTAATTAAAACCAGTGCATAATTCAAATGGTTAAATGGAATTCTATTTAAGTGTGGCCTTGATTTTGTCTTGTGTAGGTGTGTAAGAGAGGATGAAATCTTTGACATCCTTAGAGCATGTCATGATGAACCAAGTGGAGGACACTATTCAGTAAAAAGAATAGCTCATAAGATACTTGGCACTGGTTATTATTGGCCATCTCTATACAAGGATGTGAAAATATATATCAAGAGGTGTGATCCTTGTCAAAGGATGGGACAACCAACTTTCACCAATGAAATGCCTCTTCAGCCTCAAGTTGTGGTTGAACCATTTGAGAGATGGGGATTGGATTTTTTTGGTCCCTTTAATCCTCCTTCACAAGGGAAGGAATATATTCTTATATGTACTGAATATGTGACAAAATGGGTAGAAGTGCAGGCATTGAAAAATACCACTAAGGAAGTAGTTTCTGATTTCCTTTGGAACAGAATTATGATTAAGTTTGGAGCACCAAGGAGCATAGTTTCAGATCAGGGACCACAATTCATGTCTAATATGATCCAAGATTTCACGAGGTATTATCAAATCAATCATAGGAAATCATCTCCTTACCATCCATATTCAAATGGACAAGATGAAGTAACAAACAGAGAATTAGAGAACATCCTTACCAAAACAGTTGAAGCTGGGAGAAAGATTGGGTAAAGAGACTACCTGAAGATTTCTAGGCATATAATACAACTTGGAAAACTATAACAGGTTTTCACCATATGAATTAGTCTATTGAAAAATCCTTGTTGCATATAGAATTTGAACTTCAGACATTGAGGACAAAGTGAAGGTGGGAATTGAATTAAATGTAGCTCAAAAAGAAAGAATCCTTCAACTCAATGAGTTGGATGAATTAAGGATGGAAGCACTTCAGCAGACAGAGATGATTCAAGAGAAAAGGAAGCAATGGCATGACATACATATCAAGAAAATACAATTCAAAGTAGGAGATTGGGCATTACTATTTGACTCTAAGTACCAACAATTCAAGGAAAATTCAAAAATAGATGGTTGGGACCTTATTAGATTGATCAGATTTTTGACAATGGTTCTATTTAGTTACTTCCCATTGATGGTAGCAGCAAAACACTCTTGGTCAATGGACATAGGTTGAAACTCTATAGGAAGCCTCCCACTAAGAATGAATTTTTGAGGAAGATTGAAGCAGACAAAGAATTTGATCATATGGAAGAACTCAATTCTTCCAAAATGATCAAATAATCAAATGATAGATCCAAAATAAAGGGAAGAAGATGAAAACTAGTAAATGGTGTCTTCTTCCCCAATATATATATATTCTCTCAAGGTCAATTGAAAACCAGCAAATGGCGGTTGACCTCTTTTTGGCTAGTTCAAATAAAGGAATTATTTTGAATTCTAGCTGTCTTATCTAATCATGTTTTGTTCCACTTGTAGGAATGACGAGTCATCATAGCAAAAGGCTTACATCATCAAGGATGGTAATTATGTCTTTTAACTTATTTAGGGTTGATTAAATGTTTACATGTGTGATGTGACTTAATTTAAAAGTAGGTATGATGAGTCATTTATTTATACATTATGATTACAAGTGTGTAATCATGATATTGATTTGGATGGAATAAGTGGCAGCATGGTTATCATTAATAATCATTATTACAAACATCAAGTGAGATAAAGATTACAGAAGTATCTTGAGGAAGGAGTGTGAATTGAGTTGGTATTTCAGTAACAAAGAATAGAGAATTCAAACGTTTCATAGCTAAGAACTAAGGTTCTGCAACCAAGCCATTAGTTCCGCAGCTAAGGAGAAGGCCTATAACCAATTCGCATGAAATCAAGGAAGACATAACTCAAGCCGATATGGGGATTAAGAAGAAATCAGAACCAGAGGATGATTCCTAGCTACTCGCAGATGAAGAAGTAGCATCCATCTTTGAGCATGCAGGATGGCTTGAATTCCTGAAGAAATTTTCAAGGCATAATGACGAATTGGTAAGAGAATTTGTCATAAATCTAGAATAGTCTAGAACAAAAGTAAGAAATGTCTTTATTCCTTTCTCTGTAAATACTGTAAGTAATGTGTCTAGAATACCCATTGTTCATGTCCCACAACCTGTAAAGGGGACTTTGAAAGAATTGGTAGAAGTCTTGTTGCAAGAAGAAGAAGCTAAACCCCAGTATATCTATAATACAAAGAAAATCATAAAAGGGGTCAGAAGGGCCAGTTTTCCCAAACCCTTTGATAGGGTAGCATTCTGGATAGTAAAATATTTAACTTGTGATGGTCAGTTTGGGTCTGTGGGAAAGGAGGTCTTAAAAATGCTCATATATCTGAAGTATGGAGCCACCAAGCCTGAATACATAATAAACCTCCCAGGGTTTCTTTTTTATTCCATTCAGACCATGGCTCAGAGATATTCCTAGGGTGTTATAACAATTAGACATCATGGTCTAATTCACTTGATATGTCCAGCACCATTTCCTGTCAAAAAATAATTGAGAAGAAATTTGGGACAAGTTTCTTGGCAATTTCAAGAAAAACCCTAATATTATCAGAAGGAAATTCCAGCCCCATTCTCTCCTTTAACTAATATAGAAATTGATTCCCTGTAGAAGAACAGAGGGAAATGGAAAGAGAAAACATACCAAGGAAAAGAAGGTCGATGAGGAAGATAAAAATAACAAAGGATTTTGTACCTGTGAAGGAAATTCCATCTTCCACAGTAGCTTCAGAAGAACCAATATCTATCTCTGATGGTGATAGATCACCTACACAAGAACTAGAAAGAACAGTAAGAAGAAGTTCTAGGGGAAAATTCACTACTGGGCATATTGAACTTCCCCAGATAAGAAAAAGTCATAAGAGGTCAAGGGGAACTCCAAAAGTAAGGAGTGAGCAAGAAAGGATGGAAGAGGAAGCTGCTGACATTTTGGGCAGCATGGCCATGACTCCACCTGAGCCAAGTCATGTTGAAATGGATAGAGGAGAAGAGATATTTGATGATCAAGATTTTTAGGAGTTGGCTAAACCTTTAGTGCCACATGAAGAAGAAGAGTTGGCATCTAGGATAAGAAAAGGAAAATTTCCTTTAATAGAGGAAGAATTCCAAACTCCTCAAATAATTTTAGAGGAAGAGGAAAGACAACAAGTTAAACAGGCTTTGTTCTTATCTAGAGAAGAGCTTATTATAAGAGAAAAAGATGAGGAATTGGACTTCCTCAAACTTAAATTGGAACAAAGGGAAACACTCATTGATGAACTCACAACTCAGCTTGCAGCCAAAACTGAAGAATTATTAGCAACCAAGAAGCAGCTGATAGAAAAAGAGGAAGAGTTCCAGACTTCCAAGAAATAGAGTGTTGTGTCCACAACCTCTGCACAAACTGAGTTGACCTATTTTCCACTGAAACAACAATGGGATGATATTTTCAGAGAGCTCAGAGAAGCCAAAACATCAAATGAGGAATTAAAGACCAAGATGGAGGAAGAGATGAAGGCAAGAAAGGAATGGGAAGAAAAATTTTATAAGGAGGAAGGAAATAAATATAAATGTCTTGCCAAAATTCATATGGTCTGTATTATGAGTGAGAAATTGCTTTCCTGCAGGAGACCTTCTCCTGTATATAGTGTATTTTTGGAAGAGCAGTTCATTCGCTGGCAATTGTCAAGAATTGCATGTGGGCTTCCACATGAACTACAAGATGAATCTGAATTCATGATAGCTTACTCTCTATCCATCCCTGAATAGAAAAATCTCTGTGTGAATTTTATCTTTGCAATTATATGCTACAGAAAAACACAGGATTTATGATTAACTTATATGTATGGGAGAGCCAGCTCAATGCATTTGTCTCTCTTTTGCAAAACCAAATTGCATGGAAGGAAATAGAATATGAATTTTTATTGAAATCCAGATCAACAAGCCTATGCATGAGAGCTCATTATGGTAAACCTTCTGCCTTCCTCACACATTTCAGAACTCATGCCTTTGATAAGAGATTCAAGACACATTACCCTGCTATTCTGCAAAAGAGTATTGATGCCTTCACCTCCTATGAGGAGGAAAAATTTGAAGATATTTATGAAGGATGCTCAAAAAGGTGGGAACTCCTTACTGTTGCTTTGAAAAGAAGGGAAGTAATTTCCCCTACAAATATGATATGGAGTTTAGAGAGGGCCAAAGCATTATGCACAATAATTCCCCAAGTCAATGAAACCTACAACCAAATATGGATGGGAATGCGAACGAGGCCACCTCTACTTCTCACCCCCATGTCTCCTTGGCAGAATAGGGAACCTCAGGACCCTACTGAATTTGAAAAGTGGGAGAGGAAAATAAGAAAAGGAGCTGGGTATAGTACATGTTATCCAAAATTCACCCCCTAGGTAAATTTGATAACATGCATCGAATATTCAAGTCCGGGAAAATTGATTGATTAGAGCAAAAATCGAGTTTCTAGGGTCCCTTCAGGATTTTTTCTAACTCTCCTGTCTGGGTTGAAAAGAGCAAGCTCGAGAAAACGTGGAAAAGTTGCTGGTGAAAGCAAGTAGGTTGATCCGAGAAAAATTGTGAAAATCTGCTAAGTCCTAGTCCTAGGAGCAATTGGGACATTTGGGACATCTAGGCGCGGATCGGCCGAAAAGCCTCAGCGGCCCAAACAAAGTGGGACAAGTGGGACAAAGATGCTTGAACCGGCCGGATCGGCGAAAATGAGCACAAACGATCAAACAAAGTGGGACAAGTGGGACAAAAAGATGCGAAATTTGGATCGAAATGAGCACAAACAGTCCAAGAAACAAAGTGGGACAAGTGGGACAAAAAGACGCGAACCGGCCGGATCGGCCGAAATGAGCACAAACAGTCTGAAACAAAGTGGGACAAATGGGACAAATGGATGCGAAGGAGCCGAAAGGGGTGAGAACCAACCAGATCACGACACGTGTCACAAGGGAGGTAGTCCAAAAGTCAAAGGCGAGGTTTGAAACCGACCCGAACCAATGAAATAGCGCCACGTGTCCAAGTTTAAGGGGCCCACAAGAAAATTTCAAAAGGAAAGCCCACGAAAGGCAGAGGAGAGAGAATTGCTCGTCCAATCATCACGTGCCATGTGTCATCCAGGTGGCAGAGCGTGGGAAAGATTTCAAAACATGTTTTCACCTGTTTTGTGCCCTAAATCTTCAGATCGCCATAACTTTCGATCCAGAGCTCGGATTTGCACGTTCTTTATATCAACGGAAATCTGGTGAAATTCTATACACGATTCTAGGGTCAATCTTGTGTTTTGGAGCAGTCCTAAGGGAGAAAAATCAAGAAATGGCTCTGACGCGTGTTCATGGCTAGAAATGACATTCCAGCGACTAGATTTAATGCAGAATGGGTCGCATTCTCCTGTAATCCGGTCAAAGTGATAGGGTATGGGTTTGTAAGGTCCCCCATGCCGTTTTAATGCACCTGTAGTCAAGAAATAATGGGCTCCCATGCCTTTGTACGTTTTCTGTCTCCTGGGTTTGACCCATGCAATGTAAAAAGCCAGATTTGGCTCATTCGAAAGGGGGAACATTTTTTGGGCATAGCAGACTTCTTCTTTCACCGCCAAAGCAAGTGATTGATGAAGGATCAGACCTCTCCAAGGATTGTAATAGTTTTCTTTTACCTCTCTGAGGGTGTAATGCGTGTTTTTGACATTGAAATGATAATGCAAGCTCTGTGAATGGGTTTCAATCCTCTGTTTGTATTATTTGCTTGATTTCAGATACTAAATTATACATTATCAGTCTGTGTATGTTTTATGTTGTGAACTTTGGTCTGTGTCTATTTGCATGACAAATATGTTTCACCACTCCTTTTGGTGCATCACCATCTTTAGTTAGTTTCAATTTTTGCACTTCTACCCCTTGTCTCCTTGCAAGTTAGAGTAGGATTAGGATCTGAACCTCTGTAGTTTTGCAAAATATAGATCTAAATCAGAGGAGTTTGAGGAACCAGCCTCTAATCTGGAGATTCCTCTCTCAGTTTCACAAGTCCCCACGCTTGGAGAGAGGTTTCCATGTTGTGCAATCACACTGGATGCTAGAGTGATCAACCTAGAAGCTTGATCTGCATCCAGGGGTGTTGTGAGTCTGCAACAACAGTTTTGGCATGCCCGGTGGGACCTAGAGGTCTCATTTTTATTGCAGCAAAGTTGATGTGCATCTGCTGCAATTTTCTTGCTTGAAAAGAGCTATTATTTGCATATCTGCGACGCCAAGGAAAGAATCAATTGATCCAGTTTCAAAGTGTGATCTGAAAGCTTATGAGAAGAATCACAAGGTCGAGGGTTGGAGAAGAAGAAGTGCTGTTTGAATACCTACAATTATCTCCAAGAAGAAGGCAAAGAGGAAGAAGGATTCAAAGGTCTCCATCTCCACCAAACAGAACTCTCTCAACTCCTCCGCTTTGATTGGCCTTTCATTCAGTATTCAGGAGTTCTTCGACCAATCAGAATGGCGCAGCCAGTGAACCCCTATGTCAACTTCACAGGCAGCAGCCCACTTGCTCTCAATGCACAAAATCCAATCCTAGTTGCAGCATTGAAGAACATTCCGTACTTCTTGGAGAAAATCGACCACTCACGGTGATCATGTCAAGGACATTGCTAACATTTGTGCAATCCATGAGATTAATGAGATGCAAGTAAATTTGTCAAATTTGGCGTCTTCATTCAAGGGGAAAGCATTGCAATGGTTTAGGAGCCTTGGAGTGGCTCTATCACAAAGCTGGAATCAGGTGGTATTGCACTTCATGATCAATTTGGAGAGAAGGGAGACAACTTGTCTCTTTTGGAACAGTTTGACAACTATCAAGAGAGCTTCCAATGAGTAGCTAATCGACTTCAACTTCAGATTTCAAAGGTCTTGGGATAGAATTCCCGATGGCAAATCGAAACAATGAGAAGGTGCTTTTCTATATTACCTTAAAGCTTTAAATTCGATATTTCTATGTTGATTAAATCTATGGGAGGCAAAACTATTCCTGCTTTGCTTATAGCATTGCCATTAGAGCTGAAAATTGTCTGATTCAAGCTGGCAAGCTAGCTCCTAGGCCTCCAATGCCATTATATCCAAGTTTAGAGAGCCCAAGTACTAGTCAAGCACCTGTCTTAGCTCCTTCTCCCACTCCTAGAAATCAGAGTTCAAATGAAGCTTCCACTTCATCTCCAAGTGCCCCAAATGAGCTTCAAGAAGTCATGAAGCAACTGCAAAATTTAGGTAATGAGCTGGTTACACTCAAGAGACAGCAAGCTCAAGGTTTCAGACCTTCGTATCAGCCTCAAGCTCAACCAAATAGGCAGCCATATCAGCCTCAAAGACCACCTAATCCAGCTGCAAATATGAATCAAACAAGGCCTCTCTGTGATAGACCATTCACCCTATAATCCAAATGCCATATACGCCTCTAAGGCATTAGTACCAGCACAAAACAACATTGCCCAGGAGTATGATTGGTGTTTTCCATGTAATGAGCCTCATAATCAATCCATGTGCTACAATGGTGCTTTGACTCAAGCTTTAATGGTAACAACTACTGGTGTGGAGGGTGAGAGCAGTCAAGAAAACAGCCAACAACAAGAAACATTCCAACAGCAATCAGCCCCAAATGACACCACATTGGTAAATTGGCAAGCGAGAGGATTTTTGTGGCATGAATCGGGGTAGTTTCTCAAGGTGTTGCAGAGCCAACACAAGGTCAAAAGGAGAAATTTGGGTGAAGAACAACCATTAGCCCCAGCCAATCCACAACCTTCCACGGCTCCACAAATGATTGGCAAGCAAAGTCCCGTTTCAAACGCACAAGGGCAGCCAAGAATAGCCTCTAGGCCAACTCAAATGCCAGCTGTTGCTGCCCACATACAAGAGGTGAATGTGCAAACCAAGGGACAACAAAAGGGTACTTCATCTCCATTCAGTATCATTGATCAGATGAAGAAAACAAACGTCAATATATCTATGTGGGAATCCCTATCTATCCCAGGCCAAAGAGATCTGCTGCAAGCTGCCATGAAGGAGCTGCTGCCTTGAATCAAGCGGAGTTCGAGATGCAAGACAAAGTGCTTACAAATGCTGCCCAACCTGAAGGAAATCATGGAGCACAACAAGGTAAAATGTTGAAGCCCCCCCCTTTCTATGTTTCGTTAATCATTGGAAATCAGCTAGTGCATAATTGCATGATAGACTCCGGGGCAAGTAGCTCAGTAATGCCTAAACAGATAGCTGATCAGTTAGGGCTCCAGTATGAAATAACATCTAAGGGAGTAGTGCAGTTGGATGGGACAGCAATAGCAACAGTTGGAGTGATTAGAAATTTGAGTCTTACCTTGCATGCATGTCCAAATGTTGTTGTCTTACAAGATGTATCAGTCATAGACCTTCCACCACTCTTTGCCCTATGCTTGTCAAGGGACTTCACAGCCAAGATTGGGGGATATTTGTCTCCGCTGATTGGTCACACATGTTGTTCAGAACGAGGTATGGAACTAAGGCTACAATTAGGTCAGAACCTATTGCAAACTTCCACATTGAGCCCTATACTCCAAGTCAGATTAATGCCAATTGCTCAGCATTTGATCAAGAAGATCACCCAAGCAGACTGATGAAACTGACACTAAAGTTGGAAACATCCGGATCTAACTCTTGATGAATGGGCAAGCAAGGTGCATGCTTTTGATCCTTATCAAGGAATAGAAGAATATGAGCTAGGAGTCTATTGTATACATGAAGAAAGTCAACCTATTCCTAGCATCACCAAGCCAAACCACAAGGATGACAATGAGGTATGGCAGCTGCTTTTTGATGGATCAAGGAGTAGACAAGGTGCAGGAGGTGGAGCCATGCTTATTTCACCTCAAGGAGTAAAGTATTATTCAGCTTTTAGATTTCAATTTGCATGCTCCAATAACACTGCTGAATATGAAGCCTTGGTGCAAGGGATGCATTGGGCAATCAAGAAAAAAATAAAGAACTTGCAAGTCTTTGGGGACAGTGAATTGATTGTAAATCAGGTCAAGGGACAACATGCTACCAAAAATGATCTACTCAGGTGCTACAAGAACAGGGTGTGGGACCTCATGGAAGATTTTGAGGGTTTCGGCATCAAAGCCATTCCTAGGAATGAGAATCAAGCTGCTGACAGGCTTGCAGCAGTAGGGGCAGCCTTTGACATTGTGGAAAACATTCAACAAGATAAGATACGGCCCAAACATCCACGTGATTGTGAGGCCTTGATGCAGATAACGATGTCGGTTAGGCAAGTATTTGAGAATGACCAGCAAATCATCCATTTCTTGCAAGAAGAAGCTGAGTTCTCGGCTAAGAATCAAGAAAAGTTGGAACAGCAATATGGTGACCAGGGTGATACGGAGAAGCCTGACAAGCTGACCAAGGACTTATCACTTTGGAGTCCATTTTTAACCCCAATGATCAGTTTAGAAAGGAGAAAGCAAACATTCAGGTCAAGAGAGAAGATTCGGTATCCATCTTGGTAGAAGAGAACAAGCCATTGCAAATTGGAAAGATGACAACTGAGCAAGAAAGGTGTGAGTTCATACAGCTATGTCAAGAATTCCACGGCGTGTTTGCTTGGAGCTATGAAGACTTGAAAGGTTTCAATCCCAACTTAGCTCAGCATACCATCGAATTGGATCCAAATACTAAGCCTGTCAGGCAGAAACAGAGACCAGTCAATCCACACATGGAGCCTCTCATGAGGAAAGAATTGGACAAGCTGATTGAGTCAGCAATTATATTCCCAATCAAGCATTCTAGTTGGGTTGCCAACTTAGTTCCAGTCAGAAAGAAGAGTGGAGAGATCAGGCTATGTGTTGACTTCAGAGATTTGAATAGAGCCTCTCTCAAGGACCATTATCCACTCCCTTCCATGGAGCAAATATTACAAGTCGTAGCTGGTTCAGAAAGGTTTTCACTACTTGATGGTTACTCAGGCTTCAATCAGATTATGGTAAAGGAGGAAGACCAGTTCAAGACAGCCTTCACAACCAAATGGGGCACATATGCTTACAAGAAGATGCCATTTGGACTGTTATCGAAGGAGCAACATTCAGTGAGCTATGGATATGGCATTCAAAGGCTTGATCAACAAGATAGTCTTTGGTATACCTAGATGATATCACTTTGTCTTCTCAAAGAATGTTGCGAGACCATCTCTTTCACCTCGGGCAAGTGTTTGAGAGGTGTAGAAAGTTTGGAGTGTCTTTGAATCCTAAGAAGTGCATCTTTCTTGCACATGAAGGAAGCTCCTTGGCCATATTGTCTCAAGGAGGTATTAGCAATTGATCCGAGAGAGGGTTGAAGCCATAGAGCTCTCGCCACTTCCAAGCCACAAGAAATCCCTTGAGTTTCTGGGAAGGATAAACTTTGTTGGAGGTTTGTCCCAGATTTTGCAGCCCTTGTCAAGCCCATCACCAAAATGTTAAGAAAAATCATGGCTTTCAAATGGACGGCGAAGGAAGGAGGAGTTTTGAAGCAATCAAAAAGCCATCTCCCGAGCACCCACTCTGACCCGGACTTTTCCAAGGATTTCATCCTCTATGCATTTGGAGGTGATGACACTATTTCTACCATTTGCAGTGCAAGCGAACAAAGATAATGATGAACAACCGATTGCCTTCTTCAGCCAGAGCCTAGATGACTGCGAAGTGAGGTACTCTTTTATTGAAAAACATGTGCTTGCAGTAATCAGGAGCTTGAAGAAATTCAAGCATTTAGTCTCAAATAACAAGGTCCAGTTGCTGGTCTCACATCTTTGGGGTTAAGGACTTCCTCCTCAACAAGGATTTGAATGAGAAAAGGGCAGGTTGGATCACCCGTGTCATGGAGTATGACATTGAGATCAAGATCACCAAGCTGGTAAGAGGGAAAGGATTATGTGAACAGCTGGTTTTGGGAAAGCAAAAAGAAGTATGCAACGAAGAAGAGATTGTTTTGACAGTTCAAGACAGCCATGAGCGAGTGGCGAGGCAAGAAGAAGACAATGCTGCCCGACTCCTTGCTGGACCCAAGGCATTATGCACTTCCTACAAACGAGGCCTATGCCCTCCGAGAGATGAGCAAGACCCAAAGGAGATTCAGATTGCGAGGCTGTCCCGTACGCCATTTTGATGGAGTTTTGTTCAAGAAAGATGTGAATGGAGTCTTTGCTTGAGATGCATTAGCACGGAGTCAGATCAAAGGGTATTAGAAGAATTTCATAATGGACCATTGGTGGCCATTTTGCACCAAGAGTGACACTCTAAAAATCATGAAGGCTGGTTATTATTGGCCTAAAATCTTAGTGATTGCTATGCGTGGATCAAGAGGTGTAAGAGTTGTGCATTCTTCATAGGAAAAGAGAGACTTGCAGCCCTCCCATTACATCAATCTCGGTTGAGCAGCCATTCATGCAATGGGGTTTGGACTTCATTGGAGTCATCAATCCCAATTCGAGCCAAGGGCACAAATGGATTTTGTGACCTGAGACTACTTCACCAAATGGACTGAAGCGTAGCACTCAAAGAGGCAAATGAGTCTAGCATCTTAGACTTTTATGAGGAGATAACAACCAGATTTGGTGTGCTGCCACAATAATATACGATAATGCATTGGCATTCATTGGATCGGGGGGTGCAGAGTGGAAGTTCTGTCAAAGCGGTATTTACCTAAGCACTTGCATCAAACTATTACCCTCAAGGTAATGGCGAGGCCGAGTCTACAAAAGAACTTGTTGAAGATCATTAGGAGGACTCTTGATGAGAATCAGAGGTCTTGGCATACCAAGCTGAAATCAGCCTTATGGGCTGATAGGATAACTCCCAAAAGATCCACAGGTAACTCTCCATTTAGGCTTGTCTACGGAAGAGAGGCAATCTTGCCCATGTCACTTGAGTTGCCAACATTGGAACTCATGAAACAGCTGGAGTTGCTAGAGTTTGAGCCCATGGAGGTGAGGTATGCGAGGGAATTGATGGAGCTACTGAGAGATCGGAGATCGAGGCATCCCAAGCAATGGAAAAGGATCAAGCTTTGATCAAGAAGACCTTTGATAGGAAGGCCAAAGATAGATCTTTTCAAGTAGGAGATCTAGTGTTGAAATGGGATGTGGACAGAGCAAAACCGGGAAGGCATTCAAAATTTGATGCCATTTGGAGTGGCCCATACATGGTCACAAAATGCAAGAACAACAATGCTTTCAATTGGCCTCATTGGATGGTGAAAGAAGCTGCCGATTCGAGTAAATGGAATCTATCTCAAGCGTTGCTTCTAGAGGGAGGTTCACTACATCTGTAAATATTAGATTAGATTTTCTTTCCTCCAGTGCTTGTGCACATTTTTCTTTGTAGGTTAGTTTTGTTTTCCCTAAGTGCCTTGGCATGACTTGCTGTCCATGGAGATGTTTAGCAATCCTTGCCCTCATCAGTTAACATTCCATCTTCCTCCTTACACATTCTGAGTCAGTTAGGGTTCTAAATGAGAATATTTGATGACTCCATGCCCAATGGATTGCTTCAGGCAACTGGTCTTTTCATCTAGCAGGTAGATGACCCCGCTGAGTCGCCAAATTGTTATCCAAAATTCACCCCCTGGGGTAAATTTGATAACATGCATCAGAATATTCAAGTCCCAGGCAAATTGATTGATTCAGAGCAAAAATCAGGTTTCTAGGGTCCCTTCAGGAATTTTTCTAACTCTCCTGTCCATGTTGAAAAGAGCAAGCTCTGAGAAAACACGGAAAAAAGTTGCAGAAAGCAAGTAGGTTGATCCAGAAAAATTGTGAAAATCAGCTAAGTCCTAGTCCTAGGAGCGGTGGGACATTTGGGACATCTAGGCATGGATTGGCCGAAAAGCCTCGGGCGGCCCAAACAAAGTGGGACAAGTGGGACAAAAAGACGTGAACCGGCCGGATCGGCAGAAATGAGAAAAAATGCGATCAAACAAAGTGGGACAAGTGGGACAAAAAGACGCGAACCGGCCGGATCGGCCGAAATGAGCACAAACAGTCCGAAACAAAGTGGGACAAGTGGGACAAAAAGACGCGAATGCCGGATCGGCGAAATGATCACATGATCCCTTGCAAACAAAGTGGGACAAGTGGGACAAAGAGAATTTGTTCTAGGATCGGGCCGAAATGAGCTTGATCAGAAACAAAGTGGGACAAGTGGGACAAAAAGGCGCTTGAATCGGCCGGATCGGCGAAATGAGCACAAGCGATGCAAACAAAGTGGGACAAGTGGGACAAATGGACACGAAGGGCGCGAAGGAGCTGAAAGGGCCAAGAACCAGCTGAGATCACGACACGTGTCGCAGGGAGGTAGTCAAAAGTCAAAGGGGCGAGGTTTCGAGCGCGGCCGAACCAATGAAATAGCGCCATGTGTCCAAGTTTAAGGGGCCCCAAGCAAATTTCAAAAGGAAAGCTGCGAAAGGAGAGGAGAGAATTTCTCGTCCAATCAGCACGTGCCACGTGTCATCCAGTGGCGAGCGCGGAAAGATTTCAAAACACGTTTTCACTGTTTTGTGCCTAAATCTTGAGATCGCCATAACTTTCGATCTAGAGCTCGGATTTGCACGTTCTTTATATCAACGAAAGCTGGTGAAATTCTCTACACGATTCGGGGTCAATCTTGCGTTTTGGAGCATTCGGAGGAGAAAATCGAGAAACGGCTCGACGCGTGTTCATGGCCGAAATGACATTCCCGGTGACCAGTTTAATGCGGGAATGGGTCACATTCTCCTGTAATCTGGTCAAAGTGACAGGTATGGGTTTGTAAGGTCCCCATGCCATTTTAATGCACCGCAGTGATCAAGAAATAATGGGCTCCCATGCCTTTGTACGTTTTTGTCTCTGGGTTCGACCCATGCTGATGTAAAAAGCGATTTGGCTCATTCCGAAAGGGGGAACATTTTTGGGCATAGAGACTTCTTCTTTCACGCGCCAAATGAAGTGATTGATGAAGGATCATACCTCTCCAAGGATTGTAATAGTTTTCTTTTACCTCTCGAGGGTGTAATGCGTGTTTTTGACATTGAAATGATAATGCAAGCTGGCTCTGTGAATGGGTTTGATCCTCTGTTTGTATTATTTGCTTGATTTGAGATACTAAATTATACATTATCGGTATGTGTATGTTTTATGTTGTGAACTTTGGTGCGTGTCTATTTGCATGAAAATATGTTCCACCACTCCTTTTGGTGCATCACCATCTTTAGTTAGTTTCAATTTTTGCACTTCTACCTTTGTCTCCTTGCGAGTTAGAGTAGGATTAGGATCTCGAACCTCGTAGTTTTGCAAAATATAGATCTAAATCGAGAGGAGTTTGAGGAACCAGCCTCTAATCTGGAGATTCCTCTCTCGAGTTTCACAAGTCCCCACGCTTGGAGAGAGGTTTCCATGTTGTCTTGCAATCACCTTTGGATGCTAGAGTGATCAACACAGAAGCTTGATCGCATCCGGGTCTTTGTGAGTCTGCAACAACAACGGTACATTTGAGCTTAAGCATTGGAAAATTCAGTATTAGCCATTTGATTTGAGTAATCAAATAGAATGCAGAACATATGATCCCACTTTTGAAGAATGAGTTTGTAAAGGGACTTACAAACAAGTAAGTCTAGGGAAATGATGAGGCCAGTATATGTCTGATTAATGTATAATATATGATCTCATCATACTCTCCTTTTGATTAAGTTTGATTGCATTGTGTGACTTTTAGTTGATCTGATATGAGTTAGGATGTAATTGTCTATCTTTTGATTGATTGTGATCCTAATGTTAAAAACTATGAAATTCCTAACATAATGTGTGTTTAAATTTAGTTTTGTAATAAAGCAAGTCTAATCAGTCAAGGAAATGAAGCAGGTGGCATTTAGTATGTTTTGATAGCGTCGATCCTACATAGCTTAGTTCTAGAACTTCCAAGCTAGTTCTAGAACTCCATCACACAGTCATCATTTAGTTAGGAACTTTGACTTAGTTAGGAACTCCAATTTAGTTCCAAAATTTTTAGAATTAGTTCCGAACTCCTGGTGACAGCTGGAACTCTCACAGGTTTTGGTTCTTAACAATTTCCTATGGTTATGGAACTTTTCAAAGTTCAGAACCGATGGGAGTTATCTATTTTAAACCACATCCATAAATTTTGCATCTACAATCATGAAGGACGAGAAGATTTCTGAACGTAGATCCAAGAAGAGTTATCCTACAACTATCTGATCAACCGCGATCTAACTCAACATATATTCTAGGCATGATTCGATTTCATCGAATCGAGACAACTACGATTGTAAAATGTATATAAATGCGGAACTGCATTAGATAGATTAAAAAGGAGAGAGATTAGAGATATAGAACAGAGAATAGAAATAGACTAAGTATCCCGATCCAGTACGTTTTTTAATACTAAATGTTTTCATAAATAAAATAGCCATTCTGATTTAAGAGAATTCTGAGTTGTTAAAATCCTGATTCAAGGAGTAAAGGCCCACTCCCCCAAGGACCAAGATATTCATTTATTTGGTATTTATATTTCTTCAACAAGTAGCTTAGATCTGTTAATTTTGTATTGCTTTAGTTCTTTCAGTTAAATTCTATTGCATAATTGTGCTGCAGGTGTTTAGATAAATCTTTATATATTTCTTGCAATTGTTTTCAAGAATTTTGATCTGAGTGTTTACTTTCAAAAGAAAGTGTGTTTATTTTCCAACAACAAGTGTGTTTCCTTTTGCACGATGTGTTTCCTTTTAGCAAGCTTTTAGTGTGTTTTATTTTCAGCAAGTTTTCATAGTTTGATTTGAATAAGGTTTTACCAAGAAGTCCTTAAGACATTAAAGAGATCCCCAAAAATATGAAAATAGTTAGATTCAACTATTAGATCGAGTTAAAGTACTCTTGTTGCATATAGCTTTGGACACACCTGGTTTGATATGACATCAATAAGAAGTTGATTAAATGAAGGAATAACGACACCCATCACCACGCACCCATTTCTAATCAGCTCATGCCATGTGTCCATGCTAAATCGGAGCTGCGGGACAATGGAGGTAAATGAGATTTTGCATTTTTTTGCAAAATAGGTCAAAATGTTCAGAATTGCACCGCGACCCCATTTCCAATCACAACTTGCCACATGTCCAAGTCAAAAAAGTAGAGCGGGGCTGTGGGAAATTTGTTCCAAAGTGCCAAAACACAAAAATTCATGAAAATGGAAAGGGTATTCCCCGCGCCCACTCCAATATTCTCCTTCCACGTGGACGGTCCGATTTGAACATTTTAATAGTAAATCAATGGTTCATATTAAACGGCAAATAAAATGAAATGTCTGTGTATTTGCACAAATTGGTTTTCCACCATGGTTTTTCTTCACGATTGGATGATTTTTGAAGGGCACGAAGGATGAAATCTATTTGTAAACCATTTTTCTCTCTGGAGGAAGTTATAACCACTTTTCATGAGCTATTTGATGGGTTCTAGAAGCCATTGTCGTGGTTGGATTTCTGATATGTCGAGACTATAATTTTGAACCAGAAAAATCAATACAAGAGCTTCTTTTTCTTTTTCCTTTGTTTCCCTCTCTCCCTCTACTTTGTTTTGTGAATCATTTGATCAAATAGAAGCTAAGAAACTTTGTGTTCTTCAAAATGCAATTATGAGAACTTTGTGTCTGTGTAATTGCACCTGGTAAAAATGTGAATGATTCTTCTCTGTAATTCATTTATCCAATGCAATTAGGGGTTCTCTCTATAATCTCTTTTCCCCAAAATTATTTCCTTCTTCTACCTTCTCTTTCCCCTTCATTCTTCCATTCTCTTGTGTTGGTGTTTTTCCTTGGAGAAAACGCATTTTCATATGTCAGAAGACCACATTTGATGAAAGTTGTAGATTTGTAAATAATCTTGTTTCTGGCTTTCAATAAGGGAACCTCTCCCATCAAAGAGGAGGGACTTGTTTGTCCCCTGACTGTGGTTTCACCTAAAGTGAAAATTTGAAACCCAACAGTTTTTGGCGACTCTAGCGGGAATGCTTTCAATAGATTCCTTTCTAAGAAGAACAACAATTTGATCATTCCATTGATCTAGTGACTCTAAGATACACACGTGGTAGAAGAGCTCTTGGAGTTGAAGATTCTCAATTTCAACTTCTGGATCAGTAAGGTTTTCCTCTTCCTTCAACAGGGAGAAATAGAAGAGCTCGTTCTACAAGCACACCCCTATTGAAGACAAGAACCCTTGGGAGTGGAATCCCTCAAGAGAAACTCAACCCTAATCTCCGTGCTTTGATTCTTGCTAGTGTTTCAGTTCCTCTTCAAGTAGTTTTTCCAAGGATGGAAGTTCCATTACCTTGGGGCCACCGAGTTGGTCCCTTGGCTCTTCCACAACCTTTGCATGAGTTACCTAGGGGTAACAGAAAGAATTTTCCCAAATTCAGGGGTGATGGGAAAGTGCACCCTGATGAACACATTGCAGCCTTCATTGTTGCATGTGGAGTCCTTGGTGTGGAGCATGAAGATGTCTCTATTAGGATGTTTGTGGAAACCTTACAAGACAATGCAATAGATTGGTTTTACCATCTTCCTACTAGAGAAATTACCAATTGGACCATAATGAGAACAAGATTTGAGAACCGTTTCAAACCTACAGAAGATGTGCATGCTCTGCTTGCCCAAATTTCTCAAATAAAAAAGGAACCACAAGAGCCCATGAGAGAATTTGTGGCTAAGTTTAATAAGCTTATTAACAAGATCCCACAAGACACCCGACCCGTTGATCAGATCCAAAAATGAATCTTTTTGAATGCACAACTACCTGAAGTAAGCTATGCTCTAAGGAGAGCCAATCTAGCAACTTTGGATGAGGATCAGAGGCTGGCAGTCAGTGTGGAAGATGACTTGATCATGTCAGGAAAACTAAAAAGAGAATCCCAGAAATCCAAGACATCATCTTCTCCCTCTTCTCCTGGAGGTAATTTGGATCAGTTGGTACAAAAGCTGGCCAATGACCTCATTGCAATAAAAAAACAATTGGCTCAACATGCTCCATACCAGGATGTTCCAAGGAAGAATTTTCAGCCTAGGAACAAACTGCCTTCTTCTCAAACTAGGTTGGCAATTGAAGGTCCACCTCTCAAAGTGCCTGTCAACGCAACATGTGAAGTCCTTGAACCTGATGATGAAGAAGAGAATGAATTGTATGATGATCAAGAAGAAGATGTTGATGAAGAGTTGGAGCAGCCTGGTGGTTCTAGAGTCAACTTCCTCACCACTGAAGGTGTTGATGATGAGGATGATTATAATGATATAGTGGCTGACATGAACAGTGAGTCATATGTTGTCATGACTCGAGAATAGACCAGAAAAAAGGAGAAAGTTGTGCAGCCTGCAAATAAATCAAAGGAGTCTTCCAATACCATTCCAGTGCTTGCAAAGAGAGGTTCTCCTATCCCCACCACCTCCACACAAAAGGTAAGCTCTGCTAGTTTTTCTCCCTCCAATTCTGCTTCTAAAGCTTCTGTTGTGTCAAATGATAAAGTTGATAGGTCTAAGGTCTCTTCCATTCCTTGTAATGATACCCCATCCACATCTGGATCCTTTGATATTATTGATCACATAAAGAGAACTAAGGTTCAGATTTTTGAGGCTGAGTTTTATCAAACCCATCCCAAAGCCTTTGCCAAAATGGTTGATTTTGTCAACTCCAAATCTAAAATCCCATCCCATGTTTCCAAAGGTATTTTTCCAACTCCTTCTTCCCCTTCCCAACCAAATCTTGTAGCTTCGTCACATCACCCAATGAGAAAATCAGACCTTTCTATGTGACTCTCCTTATAGCAGGCCACAAGCTTAGTAATTGTGTTATTGATTCTAGAGCATCTGACAATGTAATGCCTGCTAAAGTAGCTCATGCCTTGGGCCTCACTCTTACCCACACATATGGTTCTTGTTATTCTATGGAGAGTAGGGAAGTTCCTTTAGTTGGGAGAATCAAGGATGCACAAGTAGCTTTCGTTGCTTGGCCAGAGAAAAAGGTTTTGGCAACCATCTTAGTTTCTTGACATTCCTCCTTCCTACGGCATGCTATTGAGTAGGAAATTTTGCAAGGATGTTGGAGGGGAAATCAAAATGGATTGGTCACATGCCATTATTCTAGTTAATGGAAAGATGAAGAAGTTGATGCCTGAGAAGCAAGCTAAGTATATTGTGCAAAAAATAGATGATCCAAAAGCATGATTTTGTATGAAGACATTGGGCATGGGAACTATATGATTATGTCACCGGATGAAGAAAGTCCATCAAAAGGAGTATTGTTTGATCCTAATGATGTCTGGACATTGGATTTTGATGGCAAATTGTTCCTCAGCTAGCTCTAGAGCTGGTATAGTGTTGATCTCTCTTGAGGGTAAGATTCATCCTTTCACCTTCAAGTTTCAGTTTGAGAATACCAATAATACTGCTGAATATGAAGCCCTCATTCTTGGGTTGAATATGGAAAAGGAGATGGGAGTGAAGAACCTTTTTCTCATGGAGATGCTGAGCTAATTGTAAAGTAGGTCTCGAGACCTTTATCAAGTAAAAACATAAGATTGAAGCACTATAGGAATCTGGTCTAGGATTCTATTGAATTCCTTGATGCTTTCTCCATTGCAGCAGTACCAAGAGGAGAAAATACTAGGGCTGATTCCCTGGTAGTCTCTGGATCTCTGTTAATTCCTCATCCTGACTTCTCTCAAGATAAATTCTCCATTGAAATGATTCACAGGCCTAGCATTCCTAACAATGTAAACAATTGGTAGGTCTTCAATGATGACCAACATCTACTCTCTTTCTTGGAGTTGAGAGATAACTTTGATCAGTTGTATTTTGAAGGAAGTGATAACTTGCCCAGAGAATGTGTGTTTTCAAATGAAGAAAGTGTCAAAGAAGAGATGGATCATGATGGATGTATCAGACTGAAAGGCAACAAAATTCCTAAAGGTTTGGTGAGTTTGGAGGATCTTTTTGATAAACATGATAGGTATGTCAAATCTAAAGTTTCCCAAGGAAATCAGCAATCTGCTGAAACTGAAAAAATAAATATAGGAAGTATAGATGAACCTAAAATGGTGAACATCGGGAAATGTTGCACTCAAGAAGAAAGAGAGAAGGTGATAAATATTTTGAAAAGGTATGTTGATGTGCTTGCTTATTCCTATGAAGATCTCAAAGCTTTCAAACCAAAATAAATGCAACATTCCATCCCTCTTAAGCCTGACATTAAGCCTTTCAAACAAAAGCAAAGGCAGTATAATCCAAAGATTGCTTGACACTATCTTGTTGGTGTGTATTATTTTCCACATCATTAGGTGAGTCATCTCACTTAGGTGAGATCGTAGGTCCATATGTCATTTAGGAGTCATTATGAGATTCTCTTACACATCAATGCATCGGTGCATTAGTGCGTCACGTCGGCAGTCGGTGTCATCGGTGCATATGCGTCATTGGGAGTTATACTTCTATTGCTGGGATTGTAACTCCCCCTCTCTACTCAAGTTGTCATGATTGTAGCACTAGGGGTTACTCAGCACCTCCTATATGTACACCCCATTTGATCTATGAGATAGAGGAGAGTTTTATGGCTTAACTAGGTTCTGCCCATGTTTCAAATCTTTGTATGCACATTGAGGTTAATGCTCACTCCTCTCGAGATCTCTTCACACTACCGTTTACACATCCGTGATGATGTGCATGATGTCCCTCATGATCCTCTCTTGTAGGTTTTAAACCCTCTTTCATGGTATCAGAGTGGATCTTGTGGATCTTTGCACTCATTGGCGTTTCATGCGTGTTTTCCAACTTTCGGCGTGATATACACATTTCATGCATGTGTCGTAATGGTGATTCCGATCATGCTCTACTTGCGACCGATTCGGCTCATAACTATCCTTGGGTTGTTCATGTTTTTGAGGCCTTTGTTCGAGTTTCTAGTATTTTTTTTTTTTTTAAAAGAGAAGGTTCTTGTGTTTGGTTTTATGCTGGTGTTTTCTGTGTTGAGAGAAAATTGTAGGTTCAAGGTGCTCCTTCATGGTCATTTGATCTTCTGCGAGCCCTTCCTCATGTTGGTCTATGACGGGCTTGGTCCTTGGTGAACTTTCTACTAGTTCAAGCACATATTGGGGTTGACGGTTCATTTTTGGTCTTCGAAGCTCGAGATGTGATTTTTCGTCTCTGTAGTGGAAGATCCTACGTTGAAAGTTCACTCTGCATGGTTCATCGGACTCACCCTTACTATCATTGATTACTATTTACGTGAGCTCCCTTTTTCTCTACGCATTGGGTTCTTCTCCACACGCATTCCTAGCTCCACCACATTCAGCTATGTCCATCTCTATCCAACGCATCTCCCGACCATTTCGCTTAGCCACTTGGCTCCAATGACTCCCTACTTTTTCCCATTGTGTTGTTCATGAGAATCTTCAGTTCGTGGTGATATTTGGAGCTTCATCTCAGTGAGGAATCCTACTTTTTTGAGTGATTCCTAGCACGTGGCGATTGAGAAAAAAAAGATTAAGCTATCTATCAACACAACACATTTAGCTTAATTTGAAAAACATTTTTTGTTTCACTCTCTGGACATTTTTTTTGGACCCTACATTGGAATCCATCCCGCCTCAACATTACATTCTTCACATTCCAGTTTGTAGTCCCTCCTCGGTGACCTCCCACATGCATGCAGCCCTCCATCTCCTTGTGCAACTGCAGCACCCAACCATCTCACGCCACCACATTTCAACGGTCACGTTCCACACAGTCCACCTCTCGTTAACATGTGGCATTGACCACTTCTAACGTGGGCTCCCTCCTATTTTTTTTAAGGTTTTAAGATTAAAAAAAAATCATTCATTGGCATGTAATAAATTTTAGGCTATAATTTTGAGTAATTAAATCCCTTCCTACGCTTGTCGAAGATGGAAGGCGAGGTCGGGGTTGGCAGGAGGCTAATCCCCCCTCACAGTCAAAATAAACTATGCCTAAAATTTCATTTCGCTTTCAATGGGTACCCACACAATACCCTTTGCACTTGTTTCGAGCACTTTTATAATGCGTTTGTAGTGTTTACTAGCATTTTCTCATCGATTTGGGAATTATTTTTGCTATAACTTTTGACTCGCTGCTCATTTTTGAGAACTTCTTTAGTCAAAGTTACATGATTTCTTACACTTTACATGATGACATTGTAATTTTTGTAAACACACTAATTTTATAAAGTACCCACTATAGGGGTTAATTGTACTCTTGGGCCTTCACACGCAGACGCATTATCGGCCGAGTCCGAGCGTCTTTCTTTTATGCATCTTTCATTTTCATCATGGAGAATGCTATTTCCATACTTGAGTGTCATAGGATCACCTTACACCTCCGCCACTTCTCACGGGATAGGAACTATTCAGCTTGGCATGCTTCCATGGAACATTACTTCTCCCATGAGGGTCTTTTACCATTCTTATTTGGGCAGTTCTGCACCCACTGATCATCGTCATCTGGAGGAATTCCTTGACACTTGTGACCATGTTTTTGGTCACATGATGATGCATGTCTCTCATTCTCTTTGGTTTCACGTGGTAGACTCAGATCCACCCCACCATGTCTGGAGCATTCTCCGAGTCCTTCTATGGATACCCTTCACATCTTTGTCACCATTGTTGTTGTTGATTCAGTTGTCTCCTCTATTTCTTCATGTGATGGCAGTTCCACTGACACAGATCACTTGGTTCTACTTCTGATGACAAGGATTGTGCATCTAGTTTTGATGTCGAGAGTACTACAGAGGACTCTTCTCCTCTTTCTCTCACTATTCTAGAGAGTGTTGACACTTCCCACATCTCATCAGATATCAAGTAGTTTCCTACTAGTCTCACACTTGTCATCACACCCGCCTCCTTTCCACTTCCAGTGTGTGAGGCCCACTTCACTCCTCTACCTTCATTGGATGACTCATACCTATCTGACATCGCTCTTCTATTTGTTGAGCCCCCTCATTGGGACGAGTATCTGCCTGACCTTAGTCATCTTTTCGCAGAGTCTACTTGTGATGCACTACAAGTCCCTCATCCATCTATAGGTGTTTTAGAGGAGTTCATCATCTCTGTTGTTGGGAGTGCCCCTTTTGGGAATCATGTCACTTCCACATTTCCAAAGACCTTCATTGATCCACCCTCAGTTGTGGATCCCTTTTCTATTGTGGAGGATGTTTTGTTCCCTTCACATCACTTAGACATCCTTTTTGTAGGTGTTCCTCTTTTCACTTTGACATTTCTATGCATGTGGCATTACCTTCGGTTCCTTGGCACTCACTCGCTAGACCTATGTCACACTTTGGTGGACCAGACTCAAAGTTCTTCATGTTGCTGCCTTCAGTTTCCTTTGCAGAGTGGGTGGACTTCCAACACTCCATTTTTGTCCTTCCTAAGGGCAGGCACACTATTCGGTGTAGGTGGCTCTTCTTCAGTCCAAAGGTAGAGGATCTCATCATCGACATTCTTTTGGGAGACCTCCTAGAGCTACAAAGTTTAGATATGTCCATGGCATCTTCTGCATTCCTCTTGTCTCCCTCTTCTTCTCTCTTCTTCTTCTTTTCAAGAGATTACCTCTTTGTACATGGGTACCTTTTCAGGATCATCTAGAGTTGGGACCCATATTTGGCATCTTTCTTAGATTAGAGAGTGTTTTGTTCTCTTGTGGTGGATGTTTTTCCCACTAGGTTTTCCTTCATTACTTGGGACCTTTTTCTTGTACGTGGGTACCTCATTTGGCTTTCTGCCGAGACCCATTTCTCATTTCTGACTTGTCGCCTCATCCTAAGTTACGATGAGCGGGGGTGTTGGTGTGTATTATTTTCCACATCATTAGGTGATTCATCTCACTTAGGTGAGATCGTAGGTCCATGTTTCATTTAGGGGTCATTATGAGATTCTCTTACGCATCAGTGCGTCAGCACATTAGTGCATCATATGCGTCATTGGGAGTTACACTTCTATTCTGGGAATGTAACTCCCCCTCTCTACTCGAGTTGTCATGATTGTAGCACTGGGGGTTTCTCAGCACCTCCTATATGTACACCCCATTTGATCTATGAGATAGAGGAGAGTTTTATGGATTAACCTAGAGGTTACGCCATGTTTCAAATCTTTGCATGTACATTCGATTGATGCTCGATCCTCCTGAGATCTCTTCACGCTATCATTCGCATGTCCATTGATGTGCACGTCATCCCTCGTGATCCTCACTTGCGGGTTTTAAATCCTCTTTCATATCTTTCAAGAAATACAAAATCTTTTAAAGGCTCGAGATCATCTTTCCCATTCATCATTCCACTTGGATTGCTAACATAGTGCCTGTTAGAAAGAAAAATGGGGAGATTAGAATCTGTGTTGACTTTAGAAATCTAAATCAAGCTTCCTTGAAAGATAATTATCCTCTTCCCATGATGGACCAAGTGCTACAAGTTGTCACAGGCTCAGAGATGTTATCAATGTTGGATGGATTCTCAGGGTACAACCAAGTAGAGGTAAACACTACAGATCAGCATAAGACCGCCTTTACCACTCCTTGGGGCACTTTTTCCTACAAGAGAATGCCTTTTGGACTCATCAACGCTGGTGCTACTTTCCAGAGGGCTATGGATCTGGATTTTGGTAGTTTGAAAGGGAAATGCATCGTGGTATACCTAGATGATTTGACTGTCTTTTCAAAAATCAGAGTAGATCATGTTCAACACCTTGAAAAAGTCCTACAAAAATGTAGAGAGCATGGAGTTTCTTTGAATCCTAAGAAGTCCGTGTTTTGTGTAACCGAAGGTAAGTTGTTGGGACACATTGTCTCAAAATATGGAATCAAAATTGATCTGGAAATAATTCAGGCCATACAATAGATTCCTCTTCCCATGAGTAAGAAAGGCATTCATTCCTTCTTTGGTAAGATTAATTTCTTGAGGAGATTCATACCCGATTTTGCCGAACTTACTATGAGCATTGCTCACATGATGAAAGGGAAAGCGAGACTTTTGGCTGGTCCTCTAAAGGAAAGCTTGCTTTTGAAGATATCAAAAAATCCATTGCAAATACTCCCACTTTGGCATGTCCAGACTTCAGCAGAGATTTTATTATATATTGTTATGCCACTGAAAACACTTTGGCCACTGTTTTAACTCAAAAGAATGTTGAAGATCATGAATTTCCCATAGCATTCATGAGCTATGTTTTGAAATCCCATGAACTGAAATATGCCATGATGGAGAAACATGCTTTTGTTGTTGTAAAAGTTGTTAAACAATTCAGATTTTATATTCTAAATTCTCATGTTGTTGTGTTTGTGCCTGATACAAGTGTCAAATCGATTCTCACACAACAAGAATTTGGAACTAAGAGAGGTAATTGGGTGGAAAAAGTGCAAGAATACGATTTGGATATCAAGCCAACCAAGCTGGTTCGTGGTAAGGGCCTATGTGAGCTCATTGCTGAAGGTGTTGATGAAACATTGTCCAAAGATGAAGCGGATCTGCCTGTGGTTTTGTTTCTCATCTCGACAGATGTATGGTATGCTGATATTGCTCATTTTTTGACCTATGGTGAATGCCCATCTCACTTGACTACAAAATAAAAAAGAGCCATCAAACTTAGATCTGCACAATATGTTCTTTGGGAAAATGCTCTTTTCAAACGAGGTGTAGATGGAAGGTTTTTAAAATGTGTAGATAAAGAGCAGCAAAAGAAATTATTTTCTACTTTTCATGATCAAGCTTGTGGGGGGCATTTCTCCTCTGCTGTAATAGCTCACAAAATCCTTCGTGTTGGCTATTATTGGCCCACTCTATTCCAAGATGCATCAAAGTGGGTGAGTAAATGTGAAGCATGCCAAATGTTTGTTGGAAGACCAAGGTTGGTTGCTTTTCCTCTCAAGCCAGTGGTGATCGAGGAGCCCTTTCAACAATGGGGTTTGGATTTCATCGGAACTCTCAATCCATCTTCAAGTGTTGGACATACTCATGTGTTGACTACCATGGATTATTTCACCAAGTGGGTGGAAGCCATCCCAGTCAAGAGTACTACTTCTGAAGTAGTATGCAACTTCATAAAGGAAAACATATTGATAAGATTTGGAATTCCAAACAAAGTTGTGACTGATAATGCTTCTAACTTCTCCTCTGCTGAGATAATGGATTTTTGTTATGGATATGGAATATCTCTTGCTCACTCTTCTGATTATTATCCTCAAGGGAATGGACAAGTTGAATCAACAAACAAGAATTTGGTGACCATTGTCAGGAAACTTGTGAATGATTCTCAAAGAAATTGGCATAAGAAATTATATGATGCACTTTGGGCTGATAGGATTACACCTAAGAGAGCCATTGGAATGTCTCCTTTCCAAGTAGTGTATGGTGTGGAAGCTCAACTGCTAGTGATGGTGGAGTTTCCAGCTTTGCATTTGATGAAAACTATTGAAGATTCAAGCTTCAACAGTGCTCTAGACAAGAGAATCATGTATCTCCAAAAGTTGAATGAAGATAGATTGCAGGTGGTTGATAGAATAGAGCCCATCAGTTGAAAGTGAAGGCTTTGTTTGAAAAGAAAGCCAAATCCAGAGTTTTCCAGGTGGGGGACACAGTGTTGCTATGGGATAAGAGACATGAGCCTCGAGGAAGCCATGGTAAGTTTGACTCACTTTGGCTTGGCCCCTTCAGAATCAGACATTTTTCTGGTGAGAACTCTTTTTATTTGAGTTACATGGATGGATCTTCTCTCCCACTCCCTTATAGTGGGCAGTACTTAAAGTTGTTCAGGTCCTAGGTGATTAGGGAGTCCCTCTGTACATTGTGTATTTTCTTTGTTTTGGGCTTGTTTGTTTCCTTTTTCTTCCTTGTTGTGTGGGGTGTTTGTTTTGGGCCCTCCTTTTTGGTTTGTTTCCTTTCCTGCCTTGTGTGTGTTGTCTTGTATTGGTTTTGCCTCTTGACTCTATCACCCAATGGATAAGGCACTAGTCTTCATTTCCCAGAGTTGGTATGTTGTTCTTGATCTTGCCTTGTGCCTTTGTTTCAAGCCAAGTCATCCCCAGAAAGAGCCAGCTATTGTCACCCTCAAATTTCCCTTTAATTTCTAAGTCTAAAATTACAAAATTTTGAGTTGGTGCCCTTAAAGTATACTTGAAAAGAGGTATTTTTGAATTTGGAACTTTCAAGGAATTTAGACTCATGAAAATCATTGCATCAGATGGGAAATTTCTTCCCCTTTCCAAAAAGGTAAAGAAGTCCTCCTAACTCCTTGTACTTTTTAAGTTATGGCTCGGCGGGCCTAAGTTGGAAAATTTTCCCTTTGGTGGACTGGCAGAGATGCGGAGGTATTTGTGCACTTTTCTCTTTTGACAAAAAAGCTAAGTTGGTAAGATTTGGCCCGTGAGCCCATGGGGAGAATTGAAAAAAAAGCTCCTAAGGACCCATAGCGAATCAAAGGCTGCCATGTGCCCAAAGGGAGAATTGGATCACAGAGCCATGGAAGAATTCAAGGTTTTGAACCTTTTTCCAAAAGGTTAAAAAGTGTTAAGGTAAGTCGTTTTCCCCATAACCTATAATGAATCTAAGGGTGCCACGTGTCCAAAGAGCCAAAGTGGAGCAGTGGGCCAATGGGATAAAACAAGTTTTTGTGCCTTTTTTTCCAAAAAGGTGAAAATGATGCAACGAGAGCTACACACCCATTTCCAATCAGCTCGTGCCATGTGTCCATGCTGAATCAGAGCTACGGGATGGTGGAGGTAAATGAGATTTTGCATTTTTACAAAATAGGTCAAAATGTTCTAGAATTACACCGTGACCCCATTTCCAATCACAACTTGCCACGTGTCCAAGTCAAAAAAGTAGAGTGGGGTTGTGGGAGTAATTTTTTCTAAAGTCCAAAACACAAAAATTCATGAAAATGGAAAGGGGATTCCCCATGCCCACTCCAATCTTCTCCTTCCACGTGGATGGTCTGATTTGAATGTTTTAACAACAAATCAATGGTTCATATTGAAACTGGAAAATAAAATGAAATGTCTGTGTATTTGCGCAAATTGGTTTTTTGCCATGGTTTTTCTTCACGATTGGATGATTTTTGAAGGGCACGAAGGATGAAATCCATTTGCAAACTATTTTGCTTGCCTAGAGGAAGTTATAACCACTTTTGTGAGCTATTTGATGGGTTTTGGAAGCCATTATCATGGTTGGAATTCTGATATGTTGAGACTGTAATTTTGAACCGAAAAATCAATACAAGAGCTTCTTTTTCTTTTTCCTCTATTTCCCTCTCTCCCTCTACTCTGTTTTGTGAATCATTTGATCAAATAGAAGCTAAGAAACTTTGTGTTCTTCAAAATGCAATTCTGAGAACTTTGTGTCTGTGTAATTGCACCTGGTAAAAATGTGAATGATTCTTCTCTGTAATTCATTTATCCAATGTAATTAGGGGTTCTCTCTACAATCTCTTTTCCCTGAAAGTATTTCCTTCTCTGCCTTCTCTTTCCCCTTCATTCTTCCATTCTCTTGTGCTGGTGTTTTTCCTTGGAGAAAACACATTTTCATATGTCATAAGACCACATTTGATGAAATTTGTATATTTGTAAATAATCTTGTTTCTGGCTCTTAATAAGGTAACCTCTCCCATCAAAGAGGAGGGACTTGTTTGTTCCCTACTTGTGGTTTCACCTAAAGTGAAAATTATAAACCCAACAGAGTACCAAGATACATTGTGTCAAATCAAGGACCACAGTTCATGTTAGGAGTAATCGGTTATTTTTAGAAACATATTAGATGAAGCACAAGAATTCATCTCCCTATCATCCATGAGTCTAATCTCCAAGTAGAATTTACTAACAGGAGCTAGATAACATACTAACTAAAACAATGCACATCTCAAGGATGCATTTGGCTTAAAAAATGTACACGAAGTAGTATGGGCTTACAACACTACTTTGAAAACAACAACATGATTTACTCCCATGAATTAGTCTATGGTAAGAAGTCAATTCTACCTTTAGAATTTGAGATTCAAACCTTAAGGATAACAGCTGAAGTGGGCATTGATTTGACAGAAGCACAACAGGCCAGGATTGTTCAATTGAATGAATTAGATGAAATCAGACTTCAGGAACTACATCACACTGAGATCATCTAACATCAAAGGTAAATTTGACATGACAAACAGATAAATCCAAGAAATTTCAGAAAGGGGACTAGGCTTTGTTATTTGATTCAAAGTATAAAGACTTTAAAGGGAAACTGCAAATGAGATGGATGGGACCCTACCAAATTTCTCAAGTGTTTGATAATGGGACTATTCAATTGGTTTCAATAGATGGATAAAATAAGGTAATGCCTATTAATGGTCATAGAATGAGGCTATACCATAAACCAACATCTAGAGAAGAGTTTCAAAATAAAATTCAATAAGATTTGGATCTGAATTGTGTGGGAAAAGTTTCTTTTCCAGCTGACAACTCGAGACTCAGAAACCATCTTCAATGAAATAAAGAGGAGATGATTAAAAACCATAGATGGAATTCATCCTCCTATGAAGCATTGGTTAAACACTAGAAATGGCATCAATGCTTCCAAAAAAGAGAAAAAACAAAACAAACTGAAAAAATAATAAATATAGAGAACCGAAAACCAGAAATGGTAGTCATCTCCCTTGAATTTGATCAACAATAAAGGAAATACCATGTGTGAATGGAGCATTACACCAGCATGGGAATGGCGGTGAGGATTTGACAAGTTCAAATATCAAGGTATGCACAATTAATTTTCTTCTTAAATGTAGGAAAGTTTTAAATTATGAGTTGTTAATTATTAGCATCGTGCACATTGATTAACCACTCCATTTCTAGTCACTTTGAATGCTTCACAAATCCCAATTAAATATGTAATTCATTGCCTCCATACTCCTCACATGTGTCCAATCACTTCCATCATCACCTCAAGATACTATCATAACTTTCCCAATTCAGTTATATTCATTACATAACACTTTTTTCCATTACTACTTTCCAAATTGGGCCTTCTCACTCCTGTGCCACTAGTCGCTCTTGTGCTTTCCCACCACCCTATAAATTCTGCACCGTCGGTCCTATTTCCTCTTTTCTTTTTCCTATCTGTTCATATTCAGACATGGGGACTAGATTGAGACACAAACCAATAAGTTTTGTCAAAAATTTGGCTTATCAAAGCGAGTTGATATTTTTAAAGTACGGGATGGTTGGAATTTCTATTGGCATATGAATAATTCATTGTTCCTATGACTAAAGAATTTGTAAGGAATGTGGAATAAGGGCACTCCATTTTTCACGGTAAGAAAAGTACCTTTTCTCTAAGCGTGATTAGTAATCTTTCAAGAATACCTAATAAGGGGTTAGCAGTGAGTGATAATACAATGTATAGTGAGGTGATGAAGAGATTTGCGGTAGGAAAGAGAGAGAAACTACGATTGGTTATAGATAACAAGGAAAAGAAAAATGGGTTAAAAGAGTAACCATACCTAAACCTTGGGCGAAGTGACCAAATTATTGATTAAATATTTTGCATGTGAAGGACAATATGAAATTGTACTAGGTTATGTATTAAGAATGTTAATCCATCTTTGACATGGTCAAAGTATGCCTAGTATAAAATTAATTTTACCCAATTTCTATATGATTCCATTTTTGTTGCTCTACGAGAAAATATCTTCTCAAGTGCTTTGTATTTGAAGTTTCATGGTTTGATTCATTTAATATGCAAACACCAATTTGTCAAAAAGAATCATGGAGTGAAGAAGTGGCTCAATTTTCAAAAAGAATGTGCCTTAAATCTTGAGGCGTTTGTAGAGAAAATGCCATCTACCTCTGAGAGACCCAAGAAATGCCTCCATACTTCTAGGCCTATTCCTTTCCTTCATTAAACCTCAATTAATAGTCCATTGTCCGGGAGGAACAAGAAGTAGCTTAGATAATGCAAACTATTGTCCAAACCCCACCTATATCTCCACATAATCCAATATCCCCATATGTTCTTGATATAGAATGATAAAGTGAACATTTTTTCCAGTAGTTGAAGAGTCACTGCTAGAGATAAAGGCGAGGCATATATAAAAGAGGGAGAACCTAATTCTCCCCTTGAATCTGATACTATTATGCCCCAAGTCTTGTCCTTATCCAAAGTTCAGTTTGAGCTAAAATTAGCTTAGGAAATAATGAACCATCTACGGTCACTCTTGGAGGCCAAAGAAATCCATTTCTCCCAATAGATAATTGCTAAGGATAAAGAGATTCAAAACTTTAGGAAAAATTAGCACAACATAAGGATGTAAATATTTAGCTGAAAAAGGATTTATAGGAATGAGAATAATAGAAAACCTCCCTTCGGATATAACGAGGTTCTTGGCACATCTCTTTCACTATTATAGGAAAATAGAAGAGAGCAAGAGCCTGTGGCCATGGAAGATCAAAAATTCAAACTGATTTTGTTTTTCCTCAGATTTTTGTTTTAAGAGGTATGGTTAAGTGGATGGAAGAATGCTATAGGCTAAGGGCAGTGGCAGAGGAGAAAAAAATTTGAAAGAAGAATATTTGGTTCTGGTAGAAGTTGACTCTATGACTAGGTTCTTTCTTGCGACCCCCTTCAAACTTTTATGCATTGTTTTTAAAGGAACAATTCTTCAAATGGAAAATATCTAGGGCTTGTGTAATGTTGGGCATAGAATTTGAAGATGATAGGTAGTTTGTAAGGGCATATACTGCAGGAAATGATGTTGAGAAAAATTTGTTGCATGAATTCTATGTTCATAAATTTCTTCTTCCGGAGAAAATTGAAATTCTAATTAATTTTTATGTGGGAAAAGTGTAGTTAAGGGCCTTAATTTATACACTCAAACATCAGGGTGAATGGAGAGATTAGTGAGCAATTTTTGTGCAGTCGTAATCTACCATTGGTCTCGTAATGAGGCATGATTTACTAACACCAATTCAGTTTTTCAACAGTTTAATTCACAAGTTTCTTATCTACGTCAAGTAGACAAATACATGGATATCCTTAATAATTATGTCATAAATGTCAAGAGTAAGTGATCTCAACATTCAATGTCAATTTCCTTTCTTTCCAAGTCGATATCAGCTTCTTTTTCAAAGACATATAAGAAAAGGGAGGTTGTTTCACCAACAAACCTCTGATGGTCATTAAAACGAGCCAAAGATCTCTACAAGATAATTCTGGAGCTTAAAGAACAATGGATTGGTATGAGATACAGGCCCCTACTAGTCCTTGCACCTATGCAAACATGGAATTCAACAGATGACCAAGCCAAGTGCAACTACAAGACTAGGGGGGATAATGTTATTGAGTAGTTTGGATTCTCTAACACATCTTTGGATGAAAATTGGAAAACTTTTGCCATTAAATATAATTGTTCAAGAATTGTAGAGCAATTAAATGCTAGGTAGCAGGAGGACCTACTAAACCTTTAGTCCATGGGAGTGATGAACCCCATTTTGTGATGTTTAAACCATGTCTAGCCCTATACCATTTTGATATCATAATGCATGATGTATAATGTTAACTATTTATATTTAATACTTTACTATGTTTTTGAAGGAATTATTGTGCATATGTTTGTTATTTTTATCTTGTTAATTCTTCCTTAGAAAAGGGCTTGAATTGATCTATTTATAAGCATTGACTTCACTTTTAAAAAGTATATGTTGAGTATCATTGATAGTGCAAGACTTAATTCACGCACCGACATAGGACTCTAATTGGCATGTTGGTGCAAGAATCACCTCTGCATTAATAGAGAACTCACAATACCGCATCAAGCTCATCCAGATCCCTGATTTTCTGAAACAAGGGATTCATACATGCATATAGATAGCTCGAACTACTAGTATCATAGTTGGCATCACCACATCATGGACAGAAAGCACATTAACTTAATGGATATTCATACTAACTTTGAGGATTAATTACTCCTAGTCACTGGGAGATGGGATACTTGACAAACAACTAAAGACTTACTATCACCACAATTCTCTTCAATCAGTTAATGATATGAAGAATCTTCCAGTAGTGATTGAATCCTTCAAGGGAGCCAATCACAGACCTCCTCTTCAGTTGTCAAGGATGATTCAAGTCCAAACACTTTAAGGAATGCTCCTTCCATTAATTTATTTCTCAAAATATATAGTCATTGTTTCATTCAACATTTAGTTAAGTAGATGTTAGTCATTTGGAATAACTAGCTCTCTTTTAAAGGGACTAGAACTTATCTTGTATAAAAGAGATAATGTACTTTAGTTTTAGTGATTCGATTCAGTCATTTGATTCATTCTACAAGAATAATTTTCAATTCAATAAAGATAGAAGATTTAGGGAAATGTTTTTGCATGAATTTCAGTACTAAACATGATTGAAGGAAGGATAAAGGGCCACTCCTAACCAACGAAAAGGGATATTTACATTTATTTCCTTTTTATTTCTGATGCATTTCTGGTTTCAGCATTTATTCTGTTGTTTTGATGTATTTACTTTTCAGTATCGAGTTAAGTTAAGAATGTTTCAATTTTGTATTTGATCACATTTTTCCTTCCAAGCATTTCATTTTGTAATCAAGATCAGTTCATCATTTCCTTAGTTTTTTTTTTAATTACATTAGAGTAGTTCCTCCTATTCCCTTTATTGCAAACATCCTTGTACACCTCCACTGGATTTGCAGAATTATCTAATTAAAGTATGAGTATCAACAACACTCGTCAAAACCATGTCACATATCAATTATCCAATCCCCACTTATCTCTCCAACATGATTCTCTCCACCTTTATTTTATCATAGTTATCTAATAGTGATTTGTTCTCACAACTCATGTACACCCAAATATAATATTAATATCACAATATTAATATCTCACACTCACCTAACTATTATAATATGATTATATTATGATCTAGATAATATATTTCCAAACACATTATTAATGTTCACACTAAAAATATTAGTTTACTAACATTCACACCCTTAGTGTGAACATGGGGAAAAGTAGAACTAAAACCAAAATCATATGCCACCACATACTTTTAGGTCTACATAATACTATGTGAATCTTGTTGTCTGGATCTTGCTACACATGACCACTACTATGCGAAGAATGCAACCCATGTTTACTCCATGTGAATGTAACAAATGTTTCACTTTGGCTGGTCATCTTCATAAAGAAGTTGTAAAAACATTAAATGAAGTATAATTAATAAAATTATAAATCCACAAATAAATTTCCTAAGATTATAGATTATGATGTGCGGTTAAATTAACCATAGATTTAGCTAATTATATATTTCAGATTACATAATGTAACAACAAGAGCTGAAAGAAAATAACATTCAAAGTAAAGAGACATGAACACCGGATTTATAGTGGGGAAACATGAAGGAAAAACCCCACCTTTGAAATAAAACAACGCCTTTTTCATAAATACTTTAATCCAACACTTCCACTTCTCTCCTCGATCTTCACGGAGATATTTACAAAACCGTTTCTCACAATTTTACAATATAATGATCATAATAATCATAATGTCATAGTTTCAATCTCGTGAGAGATCATCCTATATATATACATAGGATGGATGAATCTACGGTAAGTGCAGAAAGTTGGGGGAAAAGGGGGTCATAAGTGGACATCATATTGCAAAACACAAAAAATCTCAACTTGAAGGGATTATTACCAATGTATGCACTAAAAATTAGATAAAGTTATATGATTATGAATCGTAGAATCAGAATCTAGTTTCTAATATACTATTTTTTTAAAAGCAGATATGTTTATCTATATTAAACACTCAAAATTCAATGACTTGGTATTTGTTTTTTAAAAATCCTATAATATTGAGTTCGTTTTTCCACAATTTGGATGACCGAAACTTGATTTTGTTTTCCTTTGGTGAAAACTTAGATTCCACTATCTATCATAGGATAGATTTTATTTTGTATTTTTTTAGCAATATTTTTTTAATGATTTTTTCCATGAAAGTAATTTGAAAACATAAAAAAACGGAGCACTTTCAGTTTTCCAGCCATAACTTCATCAAAAATATCGAAATCAAATAATTTTTTTTGAACATGTATAGATTTTTCCACGGTTTGGATTAGTATAGGTTTTATCACATTCTAACAAGTGAAAAAAAGTTGCGATCTTAAACGTAGAAATGAAAATTCATGGGAGTAAGTGTCTTAAAGACCTACTATTAGTAAAATATTATAAAATGATATTTATCATATTCTACTCACTTTAAAATCAATATTTCTATGAAGCTAACAGATTCTCCCCTACGTGATGGTAAAATTTTTGTGACATGTTTCTTATTCTATTCACTTTTTTTGGCATGGTTCAAGTATGCGGTTCAACTTGCAGAAGAGAAAATTTGATTTTTTTGGCCTTTCACATGCCATAATGACCTCCCAAATATCAGGTTTAGGAAAATCATATATTTCTTGATCCTTGGGGTAGGATTTGATGATACATTAGGACCACGATTATGTTTTATAAAACCACGATCATGGTTCTAAATAGATCTATTAGTGAAGAACCGCGATCAAGTTCATAAACCGTAATTGTGGTTTATAAACCATGGTTCATAAAACCACAATTGTGTTATATAAACCATGAACAATTGAATCATATTTATAAACCATGAGATTCACCATGTTTTTTTATTCTCTAACCTAACATATTATCCAAAATAAGCCCCTTGCTTATTTTGACTAACTTTCTTTCATTCCTTCCTTCCTTGTGTCTCAGTCAAATTTTTCACTTTTAGGAACTCAAAATTATCTAGAAATGGCTTCATCAGATAGATAATTTTCTCACCTTTCCAGAAAGGTAAAATTTTCCTTCTAACTCCTTGTATTTTACAAGTTATGGCTCAGTGGAGTTTTTGAGGGAAATTTTCCCTGGAAGGTCTCACGACCAATAGGAAGGTGCCACGTGGCGGTGGAATGGCGGGTCGGTGGAGGTGAGTTAGAAAAATTTCCAAAGGGCTTGGTGGGGGTGCAAAGAAAAATTTGGCCCGAAGCCCCACGAACCAATAGGAGGCCGCCACGTGTCCATAAGGCTAGTGGGAGTCGGAGGGGCGAGTGAATGTTGGATTTTTACCAAAATAGTAGTAGGCGCAAGGGAAAAACTTGCCCTTGCAGCCCGCCAAGGAGGAAATGAAAATTTTGATTTAAACCTTGCAGACTAATAGGAATGTGCCACGTGTCCTGTTCTTGGCGGAGGTTGGGGCGTGGGGGAATTTGACAATTTTGCCAAAGTGTTGCAAATGGTAGTGCAAAGGAAAATTTATTCCCGTGGGCCCGCAGAAGAAAGATAATTGATTCAGGTCTGCACCAAATTAGAGTGTGCCATGTAGCAGACAAAGCGGTGGGGCACGGAGTGATTTTGGAATTTTTTCCAAAGTTCAAAAGCGTAAAATGGCCATTTGAACCCATGGATGAATAAGGAAGTGCCATGTGGCGCAGAGAGTGGTGGGGTGCGGAGATTTTTGGGGAATTTTTCCCAAATTCAAAAAAAGGGGAAAAATTTTAGGTTTTGGCCCGCCGACCCGATTTTTGCCCCTGTTTTGCCCTAAATCTTCAGAGGGGCATATCTTTCAATCCAAAGCTCAGTTTTTCTTGATTTTGGTGTCATTGGAAAGCTATTGAAGTCCTCTACACAATGGAAATCTTCAATTTTGTTTTTGTGGAGTTTAGTTAGAGAAAATGAGAAAACACGGGAAAAGAGTAGAACTAACATTCAACCACCATTTTTAATGTAGTATGGCTTCCATTCTTCTCTAGCATGGTCAAAAATCTTGGGGAATGAACTTTTAAGGGTACCCATGCTATTTTTATGGATTTGGTCGGTGGTTGAATCATTCATTTTAATTTTCCCGCGTTTCTCCTTCCTGAACTCGGGTTTTCATTGTTAAAATCCAGATTTGGCTCATTTGTAAAGGGTTGGACATTTTTATGATCTGCAAGCTCCCTCCTTCACCCTGACAAGTGAATTTGTGGAATATCAAACCTCTTTTAGGACTGCAACATGTTTTCTACCTCCTTGTTATTGTAATGCACTGTATTTAAAAATGGAAATGACAATGCAAGCTCTATGAATGAATTTTCAATCCTTTCTTGTGTTGTTTGCTCTATCCTAATCCTTCATTACAATTTTAGAAATTTTTGCATGATTTGTGTTACATTTTTATAATCTATGTCAATTTGCAGAAGTAGATGTTCACCACTCCTTTGGTGTATCACCTTGTTATTTTAGTTTTATCTTCTTTTCTCTCTTCTATCCTTGTCTCCTTGGCAGAATTAGAGTAGGATTTTGAGTTAAACCTCTACAAATTTCATGCATACATCTGATTAGAGGAGTAGAGGAACCAACCTTTAATATGGAGAGTTTTTTTCCCATTTTTGCAAGTCCCACACTTGGGGAAAAGATTCCATGTTGTGCAATCACACTAGATGCCCATTATCAAACTAGAAATTTGAGAAAACATCCAAGGGGTGTTGTTGATTTGCACTAACACTAAATATATGAATTTCTACAAAATTCTACCACCTTCTACACTTTTTTCTTATCATTAGAAGTTATTTTTTTACTATTTTTAAGGTTTCCCTTCACATTTGCGAGTTTTCCTACATCAATTGAAACATCATCGAGACAAGAAATTAATTTCAAAAATGAAATAAATAATTTTAAAAAACATAGAAGTAATTAAAGGATAAAATATTGAAAGATTCGGATCGAATGTGAAAAGTTCGTGAATCAAAAAGAGGTTCATCTTCAACCCCTACTATTGTAAGTAATGAGGAACCAGGTAATGTTTTTACTATCAATGTTGAAGATGAATTAAATACTCATGATGAAGATGAATTAAATACTCATGATGAAGATGAATTAAATACTCGTGATGTAGTTGATATTGAAATTGAAGGAGACAATGAAAATGTGAATCAGGAAATTCATTTTGAAACTGTAGACAACCAAAAATTGGTAAAAATACCTCCTAGGATTTTACGAAAGAGACCTAATTATTTTATTTAAATCGATGATAAAATTTTAAAACTAATGTCTAACAAACTTTATGAATGGAAAAATAGAAGAAAATCCACTTAAATTTGGGATAATTGTTATGTTTGTGGAGCCTATTTTCATGTTAGAGTGTGGTACACCTTCTATGTGTTACACTCGAGTATTTTTATGGTGGTCTCGCTCGCTGGTGAGTGGGTCAAGAGGGTTTGGGGGAAGACCCCGAAGTAAATTTTCATGGGTGGTTTATTAACCCATGGCTAATGGGTAACCGTTATGGGCTGTTTTTGGGCCCATGGTTTTTTCGGTAGAAATTGTTTTGATACCCACAGTTTTGTATCAAACTGCTTAAGCAATTGTCTATTTATATGGTCTTATGCATATGATACATATACAATCAAATGCATTGTAGATGTGCCTTAAATTCAGGTGTGAATTCTGTAGAGTTTGTTGAGCATAGCTCCAAATGGATCTGGGTATTGTATTGAGAGAGTGGAGGCTTGTAATAAAATTTGAGCAAGTGATTCTTGGTGGATGTAGCCCAAATTGGGTGAACCACATTAAATATTGTCTCTCTATGTTGTGTTATTTATTCTACACTTTTATTTGAGATCTGTAATATTTTTTGCATATTAGTTTCTATTGTTGTGATTCTATAAGGGATTATTTCACATATTTTATCTCTTATTTCCTATCAATAATCATTTCAAAATTTTAAATGATTCCCAAAGATGTCAGTTATTGGTTAGTTTGATGAAATTGAATAAAATGAGACCTACATTAAACACCTTAGGATTGAAAACATCTAATATGCATGGTCAAACCTCTGCAATTGTTGAAAACCTACATGATGCATATCACACTGTTGGTGTCAAGAAACACACAAGGGATAGTAATGTCATGCATTGTGTACTTGTTACTAGTGTTGTAAGTGAATCAACAAAAATAATGTTTGATTAGGAAAACAAGCCGAATGTTGAAAGTTAATTGAAAAAATCTAATGAAAGCAATTGAAAGGCGTAATATCCTTTAATCACCCAATAACACTGATTTTTGGGAATTTTTTGCTAGAGCACCACGTAAAGATAAAGATATTTCTGATTCTATAAGAGAAGTTGTTGTTAAATTTTAGCATGGTAACACTAAAGTTTCACCTAATACCGAGAGATGTTGTTAAACGGAGAGTTGGATCTACTAATTGTGAACCACATCCAAAGAATTTTTAGATATGAATCAAACTCAATTTTTTCATAAGTTTGAATAGGAGCATCTAGAAATTAAAATCAATCAACATTTTTTTGAAATGTTGAAACCATTCTATGTGAAAATCAACCACACTTACACCACTTGTTGTAAGAAACATGTTGAATTTGTGATGCATTATAATAATTTTCAATGTATTCATTGTTATTTGCATTGTGAAACTATGTTATCGAATGCGGTGTTCAAGTTCCACCAATGTCTATAAGGGATTTCGTTCTACGATATTTCGTGAAAGAGAAGTTGGACAATTATTTTATAGTTAGGATTGTTTAGATGGAAGTTATGGTGTAGTCAATTTTACTCCCACTATAAAAGGAAGGAATACCATGTGCGTTGGCCTATCACCCACGAGAATCATGTGTAGTCAACCTAGGAAGGAATACCACCCGAGGAATACCATGAGCGGGTGCCGAGTCTCTCTTTTATGTGAGTTTTAGTGGGAAGCATTTATCTATGATTAGTGTAAGAGTATTCAAGAAAGAATTTTAGACATACAAGAATCATAGGGCTCAGAACAGCCTCCATATCCTTGTAGCTTCTTCAAACTGGATGTTTTAATAGACTCCATAACATATATTATAACAGAAAGAAAGATACAATCATTCATTCATAGCATGCAAGGAAAGAGAACTCCTATGAATGAAATATACATTAAAGCTACTGATATCCATGTCTATTTGCAATGTAACCTCATTGTATTCATTATTTCATTACAAGGAGCCATAGAGGAAAGAATGCGCATCATGCACATCACTAGGCTTGTATAACTATTGCCAAAGGAAAAATAAATTACAATACTAAGCCTAGTACATTCCTTTTACATCAAAGTTCCACTCGCAGCAATCTGTAGAGCTTCACCCATGTCATCTCTCTCTATGTGTATATCTCTTCCTCTATCTCTATATCCCCGTATGTTATCTCGGTCTCGGTCCTTTTTCTATTCCATAGGAACTTGTATTTATCATCTTCCTGCACTACCAACTCACCTTGTCGCACCCTCAGATCTGTCGCTAAGTGTTGAATGTAGTCCTCCAAGCGAGCATGTTCCTTCAGGCCTGAGCTCTCCACTCCATCTCATGATGATATTATAGAATATTCCATTACTAACATGCTCTTTCCTAGGCCACTTGTTGTTAGGCTGGCATCTTATCCACGCGCAACTGATCATGATTTTCATGTGTTCTACCTTTGATGCTTAAATCGGCTAAGTCCCAAACCTCCTTTCAAGCACCGTGCAAACCATGTGCCTTCTTAACTCTTCATCAATTTTTCTACGTGCGCTTTTTAATCGGTATCCCCACACCCACACTCCTATTCATACTTAGTCAATACTCTAGGGGCCCAACATCACCTACTCCTATGGGAAACATTTTACTTGACTAAGGTGCAAGTTGGTTCAATGGAACCAAGATGTAGACATATATTTTACAAAATGAATAAGGAATGAAAGAATAGGGGAAAGAATGAAGAATGGGGGACATTAATTCGTAGAAGGTTGGGAAAGTCCTCACAAAGATCTTACCTCAGCTTATTCCACACCTCAATCCTCGCCCTTCACCTTCAGCGGCATAGGTCACCTACTAGGGTTCTCACTTAATCAAAGCTTAGGCCAGCTCCCGGGCTCCCAAAGCAGGGATAATTTTAGTGGCGAATATTCATAATATGGTGAATATTCCATTTTTAAAAAATTTGAAAAGGAAAATTTTATAAAGACGGGTCGTTGACTGCTCACCTAAAAATTACGTTTAATTTTTTTAGGGGTTGGCTTCACCTACCCTTGAAACTATCCCCTATATAAATCCTATATTATTCTCCAAGTAGAACACTATTAGCTCACTCATACCACCTAGGGGCATATGTATTATCAAGTACAATAAACACATGATAGGAGGGCAGAGGCTGCAGATGCATGAAAAAGAGTTTGTTGACACATGATAGGGAGAGTTTGTTAACACACAACAGGAGAGTTTGTTGATGCGTGACAGGAGTGCGGAGGATGTAGACATGCGATATAGTTTTTATGCATGACATGGAGATTTTTTGTTGCGACCGAGATGGTGGAGGCCGGCAGACATGCATCGACAACACCTCACCGACACGTGTCAACAAGGTAGTTGACGCGTGTCAACAAACCCTATTGACACACATCAACAAGTTTTTGACATGCATCAACCACCTTGTTGACGTGTGTCAGCAAATCTCTCTCACACATTTGCAACCTTTTGTCACACCACTTAAAAATCAGATGAAATTTTTTTTGTTAGACCCCCAAAAAATTCACCTTCCCGTGAAATTTTCCACCTCCGATTTCTAAGAGGTCTCTTAAAATGAACCCGGCCCAAAGTGTCACAATTTGTTCCATTTCCTTACCCAAGTCCACAAGATTGTCCATTCTCCTAGTAACTGCAGGGGTATAGTTCCTTGACCTAGCCTTAATTGAAGCTTCTCAAAGCCTCAATTACCTCTGATTTCTTTTCTACCTCAGCTAGAACCTTGTCCCTCTCTACCATGTTCCCCTTGTTCTTTTCTTGGAACTCTTTCAGCTTTGATTCAAGCATGGTAACCAAGGAGCTTTCCACCTTATCTCGATCCATGCATGTGTCATATGTGGCTTCTGCAGACTGGGTAGTGACCTTAATCTCCATGAGTACTTGGTTGTACTCAAGAACAAGCACTATCACCTTTAATCAGTCCTCCTCTTTCGGGCACGCAACCACTTCCTCTGCAGATTCCAATGCCAAGGGTCATCTCTCCATGGTGAGGATGCACGTTAAGTCTTTTAGGCATTCTAGTTTCAATGCGTACCTCTAGGGGATTGGCGTTAGATCTCGGGTGTCTTAAAATGATGGCGCTTTTATCGATTCTACTTTTTTAGACCTCCTGCACCTTTTCCTTTTCCTCCTTGAGCTCACACTTCATCTCGCATCCCGATTAATTCCTTCTGTTTCAATTTTTGGCCACCTTAGCCAACTCCTCTTCCTTCTTTGCCAATTTTCCATCTAGGGCCCTTATACTATCATTCCACGTGAATAGCCTTTCACCTCTGTTTCCACCGTGACCTTGTTTAGAGCATTGCACACTTTCTTATCCGAGAGCTCCTGAGAATTTACTAAGGGGTTATCTCCCTTAGATTCTGGCAATGTGATAAGTGCCTTTTGGTAGACCTCAAAGTCTGGCTCGTCAACATGGGATTCAAATGCCCAAGAAAGCATCTTCTTGGTCCTGGGGTACGCACCCTCCTTCTCAAATGATCCCATGGCTATAATTCTTTTAGTGGGTATCGTGCTCTAGAACCATGCGCATAGCACCTTCCTTGAATCATCCACATAGCCCATTATCTACCTCTATTCTACATCCATAGTTCTTCTACCCAAGCGCATGCCTTTAGGGAAGCTAATTGTCATAGTGGGGCCTCTTAGGTTGTCATGTCCCTTTTCAATGCTCTCCTCCTTCCCTTCCTTAAGTACTATGTCTGTGCTACGCTCTAACTCCTGGTCTACAAGGGCCTTGAGCATCTTCTTCTCTTCTTGCTCTACCACTTCATGGTTATCTAGCTCATTGGTAAAACTTATGTCTCCTTACTTCTCCATGGTATCCTTCTCATCTGTCTTTGTATCTTTAGTGCCTTCATCACCTTGTGTGCCTTTTCATCACGTGAATACGAACTCTTGCTTTTCATCCCCACTCTCTTCCTCTGATTCATAGACACTAAATACATGAGGTTCTAAAGGTTCCTTGTCTTTCTCTAGCTCTTCCTCCTCATCCACCTCCTTCACTCTCATCCTCTCCTTCTTCGAGATATCTCTCCAACCTTTCGATCACCTCCGAGTGATTTTCTTCATCCACCCTCTACTTTTCCCGAGAGGTTTCCTCGGTCAAGAGATTCTGCCTTCTCTTCTTCCTCTGGTGACTCCTCCATGGTGGTGGGTTGTTTGGGTGCTTCTTCTTCTAGCATCTTCTCCTTTACTAAAGATTTATTCCTCCGAACGTAGGTGCTTGGCTTGGCACTTGTAGAAGGCATGCTCACTATCTAAGTAGTCGGTAAATTTGGTGCTCCTTCCTCTCCTCGCCTCTCGCTAGACAACTGGATTATTATTTCGCAAGGGGTCCTTAGGTATTGAGATCTCATCCACCAAGTACACGCCCTTTTCAAATTTCATCCTTATGCACATGTATACGTGTGCCGTGGATCCTCCAAAGTGATGGGAAGCATTATTGGCCTAGTCATATGGATTTCATGTGACACATACTTCTCCATGTGTATGCACGCTTACCTCTGGGGTAGTTTAGTTTCTTCCTCATATCCCTGTGCTCCCGGTCTAACTTTCCTAGCTCCAGCCTTAGCTTCTTTGATTCTTTAAATTTGTTCACTCCCGCTTGGAAGTATTGGGAAGTGAACGTGAAAGGCAATTTGCACCAAGGGCTCCATGATTCATCAATAAGTTTGAACCTACCCAAGCAGTAGTGCTGGTACATTGTGAACTTAGCTTCTCCCTATGTGGCTATTAGGAGTTATTCAGGGATCCTCCATTCTACCCCGAATGCATTTCTCAAGCATGTATACCATTTTTCAAGCCATGCTTTGTGGGGATCCATCATTGTATCACATACATATTTTTCAAACCTCTTCACGGGTGAAGGGTCTTGCTGAGTACTCCCACACAAACTTATTTGGTGCATCTAGCACTCTAATTTCTGTAAATACTATGGTGAGCAGGACATTGCCAAAGAGGATCATGTCCCCTTCCTTCGTGCACTTTACAATTTCCTGGCAATGTATGTGGATAAGTTATATATAGTCCCCTCTGTAATATTCTTGTAGACATGTAGCCATGGCTTGTTGACTTACGTCCATCTTTCTTGGCCATTGACTTCATTACTGTGTGTACATCCATCTTCATAATGGGGTCCTCGATGTCCGAGATGTCATAGTACCCTTTCTTCACGACCCTTTCTTGCAAGCATAACTGTCATGTGCATCTTGCACCCAAAAAGTGGAAGTATCCCTCATGCACTCGAGACATCAACCACTGGTACAAGTGATCCGGCTTCCCAAAATAAGGTAACTCATAGAGTTGTAGTAACCCTACCTTTTCCAACTTGACCTTTACATCATCATTGTAGATAGGAAAACCTTCAGGTGTTCGTTTGTTGGTTGGGCATACCAATTCTAATGCCATTTATTTCTCTATAGTGTTGGTGTGGTGATTATAGTCACTGACCAATATGCTTCTCAAATGGGATTCCCATTCCTTCCCCATCATTACTCCGTCTGCAGTACTTTGCATTTATGTATACCATTATTCATTTGTATCTACCTCGGGTCTACGGTTGTTTAGCCTTAGCTTTTCCCTTTCCTTTCTTGGGTGCCATGGTCAAGGTAATTTTATCACTCCAATCCTCTCCTTGTTACTCTACTTTCCTTCTCCCAACCTTCGATCTCAGATCCACGATACAATTCTTCTAAACCCGTGCCCTAGTTTGTTGAACCCTAACCTTGATAAATTCTTCATAAGACAACATCTTTTCACTTCTTTCCATGCCCATGTAATTCCATCCTTCTCGCTCACAATCTCAAATTGGATCTTCACATTTCTTCACATAGATTTCTAATTGAATCTAAAAACCTTAGCTTATAATATCTTCCTAACTCTTGATTTTTGCAAAGTAAAAACCCTAGCTATTTATATCGGCATTAAATGCTACTTTACCTACCCATATACTTTTCTCATTTAATGTAGCTTTTCAAAAAAATCCCTCTTTACCTTCACTCACATACCCTTCCTACATGAAAACTCTCTTTAACTCGTGCACCCTTCCTATGTGAAAAATCCTCCAACCTTCTAGCGCACAACTAAACCAACCTGACAGGAGACTCTTACGCACGCTCAACACGCACCGAAGGCACTTCTTCTATCCAAATTCTTGCTTTCACCTACCTCATGTTTCTTTAACTGTGCTTCCTTTTCCTTTGTACGTGGGATCTACAAGTAGCTTTACCCTGGCACCATTCTATCTTTTCTCTTCATTTCTCTTTTAACTGGGCTACTCAACAAGGCTCTTCAACACAACTTCCTTAGTACTTTTAATCACGCACTTCTTCACTTTTCTCCACCCCACACTTAAACGATGTGTGGTCCTCTGTGCACTTATAAATTATCTAAAAATAGAAATAAGGTTACCAGTGCCTAAGGAACAAAAGAAAACAACAACGCGAAAGGGAAACACAAGGAAAGGAAAATTCATAAAGGAAAACTTCTAAACTAACTAGAAAAATTACCTTATTTAAAAACACCAAGAAGACTTATTTATAGTAGGGCTTCAGCCTACTTCCATTAAAGTGTCTAGGAAACTTCATTCCATCCAGCACTTATAACTGGTATGCACCTGAATCTAGGATGTACGAGATTGTGTAGGAACCTAACCAATGGACTTTAAACTTTCTCGAGATGGCACAAAAAACTAGAATCATATAGTAATACCATCAGCCCAACCTCAAACTTCTTGTTTCTAATATGGAAATCATGCCAAGCCTTTTGCTTTACCTTTTCCATTGTTTGGCTCCAATGGGCAAGTGATCATCTCTCATCCAGTTTCATTAGTTCATCAATTCTTTCTTCCAGCGCTTTCTCATTGGCTAATCCTCCCGTGTGTGCTATTCGTAGAGAAGGTAACATAAATTCAACCAGAAAAATAGCTTCCACACTAAACACCAATTGAAAAGGTGTGGCTTTATTTAGTCTTTTATACGTAGTCCTGTAAGACCATAAAACTACTGATACCTTGTCATCCCAATCCTATCTTCCAACATCAAATATTTTGGTCAAGGTATGACTCAGTATTTTGTTGAATTCTTCGCGGTTCCATTTACTTGTGGGTGATAGGGCGTAGTCTTATGATGAGCCACCATGAACTTAGATAGTAGGATCCTCACGGTCTCATTCAGAAAATGTGTACCCCTATCACTGGTCAAACTCAAAGGGCATCCATACCTCATGATAATGTTCTCCCATAGGAATATTGCCATTGTTGCTATTGTGTAATCTCTTATTGGGCTGCCTGTTCCCACCTTGTGAGATAATCCATGCAAGTGATGACATAATGTGACCTAGTCCTACGTGTTATCGGTGTAATAGGTCCTACAAAGTCTATCACCCACTTTTGAAAGGCTCTGCACTAGGAATATGCACAAAGACATTTCATCTCTTCTTCCTGGTTTCCAATGTGTGAACTATGGTCACATGATTTACAATAATCCCTACAATCCCTGTACAAGGTTTCCCACCATAAACCTACCATTAAAATCTTGTGCATGGTGGCATCACCTATATAATGCCCACCGCACTTCCTTCATGTGCTTCCTCCATGATGGCCAGGCGTTCATGCTCTAACACACATTGTGTAAAACTTCATCACATCCCAATTTGTATAAGTCTCCACTAATCAACATGTAGGGTGTGGCGTGTATGGCCAACTACTTCTTTTCTAATGCCTTCATCCCATCCGGCACCACACCTTCTTTTAAAAATACAAAAATCTCTTCCAAATCCAAGGGCGTGCGCCATAATCTAAAAATAGTTGTGCATCTGGCATTGCTTCCTCAATACTTTACGCATCCTCTCCTAAATCAATTCTTGATAGATGATTAGGTCCACAATTGATTTTTCCAAGCTTCACTACAATGGTGAATTCAAACTCTTGAAACAACAACACCCATCGACATATGTGCCCTTGAAGAACGGGCTTGTTTACTAAATACTTTAATGCCATATGGTTGGTGTAGAATACAATGGTGTCACCAATGAGATCTTTTGTCTAACTTTAAAAGTGCATAGATCATTAACAACACCTCATGCTCGGTTGTGGTATAATTTTCTCTCACTTGGTGTTAACTTCCTACTCGCAAAATAGAGAGGATGATCAACAATCCCCTCACCTAGTTGCAAGCAACCTTTGCTCCAATGGTGGTTCCGAGGCATCTACATGGACATGGAAGGGCTTGTCCCAAGAGGGAAACCATAAAATAGGCATCGTAATAATCCTATCTTTTAATGTATCAAATGCCCTATGTTGCATCTTTTCCCAATGGAGGGTAATTTTGTGTCTAAGTAGCTCTTCTAAGGAACATGAAGATCTTATTATACCCTTAATGAATTTTTATAATACCCCGTATGCCCAAGGAATCACGATCGCTGCGCTTTAGCTAGTAGGCTCCCTTAACCCCACAATAAGCGTAACTTTAGCAAGATCTACCAAGCAAGCCCTCCTTACATATAGTATGCCCCAATAAATTCCTAAAGGGTGTAGAAAACACACATTTCTTAATGTTGAGGGATATCCTCAACTACCTATACCTTTCAAACATTAATCTCAAGTTGTCACAATGGTCCTTAACCGGACCATACACTTTCCAATCATCCAAATAAACCTAGAGAAACTTATGAATGAAGTCCTGGAATGCTTGCACCATTATGCACGAAAAGACAAAGAGGTGCATTCTTCAACCCAAAGCACATGACCATATATGCAAAACTTCCCCACTCGGTGGTGAAAGTTCTTCTTCTTCTCCTAGCCCTCCTTTGCAATCTGGACTTGGTGGTATCCTAAAATCCATCCGTAAAGGAATCAATTTCATGCTCAATGACTCCTTCCAAAATTTATTCGATGAAGGGGGTTAGAAATGGATTAATGACACAAATTGCATTCAATTCCCTATAATCCACACAAATTCTAATCCGCCCATCCTTCTTGATGTTGATTATGATAGACTTATCCATTTCGATTCTTCAACTACCTCAATGATCCAGAAGCTATCATCTTGTCTATTTCCTCCTTAACCTTCACGCGTAAGTTAGGATTCATCCGATATGGCCTTTTTCTAACTGGGCACACACCTTCCTTTACTTTTATCCTCATATCCCCAAGGAATGGTGAATGCCTTTTAGCTCATGGTACCCACTTGAGAAAAAATCCTCGAATTCATGCAACATATCAATGATCTTTGATACTTCCTTCTCTGTCCAATAATTTCTAATAATAGCTTCCTTAGGTTCTTCTCCTGAACCGATGTTAACTTTCTTTGTCTTTAACGGCTCATGGTAAGCATGTGCATGGGCATCTACACTATCCACAACTTTGCACATCCCTATAGAATGGTTAACATCTAAACTTTATGATTCCTCTCCATCGATCACATATACTAACTTTCCCTTCTCCTTTTCCAAACACGTGCGCTCAAGCTGTAACTCTTCTATTTCTTCAATCTCTTCAAAACGTGCCTCCAATACTAGTTCACCTAGTAGTTCCAATAGCCTATCTTCCATTCTGGCACTATCCCCAATGGTAAGGTGCTTGATACCTTGTAAGGCCTTATCAACCGATGGTTTGGTACTTTGATATTCAAAGGCTTGAATAAGATCAGCCGTGAGCTCTTGCCAATTCCTTATCTAAAGCAGCGTGTCTCTGAATGAATGTACCATGCGTGCGCACAACCCTATAGTGTAGAATAAAACTTGTGCACCTAGAGGGATGGTGGCAAGGCTTCCGCGCCTTCTCTCTAGACCCGTTCACATTCTGGATATGGAAAGAGGTAGGCTCCTTCCCATGGTACTCCCTAATGATGGTGGGTATATTACTTCTAGAAAATATGACAGAGAGAAATTCTTACCTCACACCACTCTAAAAGGCTCTCCTGATGTGTGGCCCACCAATGAGATGTTATGCCGAGCAAGATGTAAATCAGCATCTCCCTCCATTCCTTCTTTTCTTCCACTGAGCTTCTATCTCATGCGAAAGATATCGGAAGAATTCTCCTCCAGAGTACTTGGGTAGTTCTTTTCCTCCAAGGCACCGAACCGTGCACACCTTTATTACCTTGGTCACCGATCCTCTCAACTACCATCCCATTAATTCGTAAGTCCCATGCACCCAATTTTCACACGCTAGACTGGTGGTATCACTCACTAACTGAGCATCGTCAAACTAGATAACCCCATTAATAGGGTGTACCATCACAGGGTCTCTGATTGAGTGCACATAAATCTTGTCTAGAACTTCTTCTCCCAATGATTCAATGTAGGGCACTAACTTCCCATCAACCATGGGTATAATGACCCACTCCTCTTTGTTCTTAAAACTGATATACCCTTTGTTGAACCAAATTTCAGCATTGTTCTTGTAACACCAAGGGCGCCCAAGTAGTGCTAGGAAATTTTCCACCTCGGCGAGCGCCAAGACTTTGAAGTCCCAGTAAACTTAGCTCCCTGAATAGTAATAGTTGCATCCTTCAAGACACCGATGGGCATTGCCTTAGTCTTATTTTTCATATACAACACATTTGAAGATGGATGTAATGCAAGTCTCCCCATCTGATGCCATACATCCAAAGTCAAAACATTAACCTCCGCACTAGTGTCAATGAGTATATTGTTGAGGAGCCATCCATCCACAACTACATTCAATGTAATCTCCTTGTCATAGTCGAGGCTATGAGGGGAAGGTTCACATGCAAGACCTATCTCTCGCACTCTTCTTCGATGCATGGTACCTTCTCTCTCAACCAAGATCCTAGCAAAGTAATGATGTTCTCCTGCCTTAGCATTTTACACACCTCCTTGACCTCATCCAGGTCATCTTTCTACACCTCGATTCTCCTTCCTTGTCCTCCTCCCGGATTTCTCCTTGAGACACTGGATCTCCCTCGCAAGATTCGAATAACATCCATTGTTTCTGATATATCTCCTTCTGATGCGCGGGGTCTAGATACTTTTCATGAATGACCTCTTCTCTTAAAACTAGGTTCTTCTATCTTGGTACCTCCCTTGCGTGTGGCTTCTACCCTTGTTATTACCAAGACAGCTCCAAACCTTCATCTCGTGTTACTTGAGGCATCCACTATATGTCTTATTTATTGATGCTGACCATCACAATACCTTTTTCCTTCCGATGCTGCTGATTCATATGCTCAAATAATTTTGGGCACTCCTCATACTTATGCTTCTTACCGCACCATGAGTATTGCAACAAGTCTAGGAACTCACACTTGTAATGTTATGTAGATCCATAGTTAAAACATGTTCCTCGTGAGAACTCACTCCTTCCTCTGTGGTTACCTCATCTATGGAATCCTCCTCAAAAACCTCTTCCACGCGTGCCTCCATCTACGTACTCCTCATAATGGAGATCATCATTTTTAGAACCACTGGCAATGCTAGTTTGGAACACCCCATGATCAATGGCCTCATGTATCTAATCAATGAGCCTATAGTATTTAGTATCATGGGTCGTGGAGGTGTAAATCTTGCAATAACAAGATACATTCTTCCTGATTGTGTGCTGCAACAAGGGACATCTACTTGCATCATGGTCCCCATGACAGATTTCACAAAGATAACATGACAAAGACACATACCATCCTATGGGGAAATTGTCCTTAACGTGCCCTCTATTTCATAATCTTTGCACCACAAATCACTACGAGTCTCATGGACCGAATTCATAGATAGCTTTTCCAGCTACTTAGCCATAACAAAAATTTGAGCCTCCAAGAATGGGCTAATGCCAGTATCAATACTACTAATAGCTTCAAGATGCAAGGTAGCCTCCAATGCTTCGCGCGGATATGTAAAAGTTTTATGAGACAAGGGCCTTCTAAAAGGGGACATCAATCCTCTAACAAACCATTGTGCATGCTGAGAAGGATGCATATCATATGATAATTTAGACAAGAGATTCTTAAAGCATGCATCATACTCCCACACACTCTCTTCATTCCTTGGTGTATCTCCTTCAAAGTGCTAATGCTTTTTTTCTCGAACTCAAGAATGTGGAACTCTCTGTTAGAATGCATTCTTTAAGGCAATGTAGTCCACCACCATTTGATGAGGGTCATACTTTCTATACCAGCTATGTGCATACCCTTGCAACGTGGTTATAAATTGACTAGCCTTTCATTATGGGGTTGTGATACCTTTCACGTGCCATAGCAGTTCACACTTGTGAACATGTTCCACAGCATCCTCAATGCCCCTATAATTTGGTAAATGTAGAGACATTTCAAAGAAAACTTGAGGTGGTGGCTGGGGTCCTTGTCCTAAACCAGAGCCTTGGTTCCCTCCAGTGTTTCCTCCACCCTGATCCACAAGTCCATCAGGTCTTATACCTCCAGAGCCACTAGATCCACTAGAACCACTGGGTCCAATAGGGCATGTAGGAGCTGTGCTAAGCACCCCCATGGTCCCACTGAACTGTGCACCGATGGTCTGTGATAGCACCCCACTACTACTACTTTGTCCCGTGCCACTCCCTGATGTGAGACCAAAAGCTTGTATACTTGCCCCTTGTCCAAAAACTCCTCCAAATACTAGAATATGTGTAGCCATAGAAGAAAAAATAAAAAATTTATACCTCCTAGGCATGGATCTATCTCTTCCACTGGTTTTAATTGGATCAATACTTCCTCCTGGATCGAAAACCAAGCGCCAGGGCTCGGTCACTGGGTGGGTTCAGATATGTGCCAATGACTCTCCTTTCTCCATGTGACGAACTCTCTCATTAGAAGTGAAGGGGTCTCCTCACATGCTTTCCAAGATGGAGTAAAGACAGATCGCTCAGTTCCACATCTTCCGTGTGAACCTCAACTCCTTCTCACAATGTTTGTCTCCATAAATCCATCACATAAGTAGGATCCTTGCATTGCCTAGTAATCTCCCTTTCACGTGCTTCGCCATACTTGAGCCGTCATTCTTCCCTCTCCTTTTCTATCATATCATCTGCCATCTTTCTCCACCCGAGATTCCTTACCCAATACTCAGAATGGTTTAGCCAACCATTGGGAGTGCCTCTAAACTCATAGTAACCATTAATATCTTCATGGCTAGAGGAATAACATGTAGAAATGTTCCTATAGGTTCTCGTAGAAACTCAAACTCAGCAATCTCTAGACAAGAATACATGGAAATGGTGTATTCCAGAGTGTAGCTAGCTAGTACTCCTCCCCACTAGTGATCTACAACATGGGTCCACGTCATATCTACATCCTACAACCTTTAGTATTCTTCTTCGGTCCATATCCTCAATCCATAATGCCAACTTAATCTAGATGCATAGGCTGAAAGCCATTCAAATAACTCTACTAGGAAGCAATAGAAAAATTATCATACGGATCATGGTAGATATTCTCTTCTACCCATCTACGTGTATTAAACTTAGGTATAGTATTGAATCTCCGATAAAATTCATCCTCTCATGCTCTTAAACCACGATTCAACATTTTCCAATGTTAACTGATCCGTCATTACTCTTTACATAGATCATGATGCATATTATATCCCACTACAACTTCGAAAAGAGGGTCCCTTAAGAATTGGAACCAAGATGTAGTCAATTTTACTCCCACTATAAAAGGAAGGAATCCCATGCGTGTCGGACTATCACCCAACAAAAGCTAAGCACTCACCCGAGGCATGTGGGTGCCGAGTCTCTCTTTTATGTGAGTTTTAGTGGGAAGCATTTATCTATGATTAGTGTAAGAGTATTCAGGAAAGAAGTTTAGACATACAAGAATCATAGGGCTTAACAACCTCCAGATCCTTGTAGCTTCTTCAAACCAGATGTTTTAATAGACTCCATAACATATATTATAACAGAAAGAAAGATACAATCATTCATTCATAGCATGCAAGGAAAGATAACTCCTATGAATGAAATATACATTAAAGCTATTGATATCCATGTCTATTTGCAATAGGTAACCTCATTGTATTCATTGTTTCATTATAAAGAGCCATAGAGGGCAGACCGTAGTCATGCACATCACTAGGCTTGTATAACTATTGCCAAAGGAAAAGAAATTACAATTCTAAGCCTAGTACATTCCTTTTCGCATCAAAGTTCCACTCACAAGCAATCCTACAAAGCTTCACCCATGTCATCTCTCTCTATGTGTATATCTCTTCCTCTATCTTTGTATCCCCATCTGTATTTTATCTCAGTCTTGGTCCATTTTTTGTTCCGTAGGCACTTGTATTTATCATCTTCCTACGTGCTACCAACTCACCTTGCCACACCCTCAGATCCATCGCCAAGTGTCGAATGTGGTCCTCCAAGCGAGCATGTTCCTTCAAGCCTGAGCTCTCCACTCCATCTCATGATGATCTTCTAGAATATTCCATTGATGGCATGCTCTTTCTGGGGCACCTGTTTCTAGGCTGGCATCTTATCCGCTCACAACCGATCATGCTTTTCACGTGTTCTGCCTTTGACGCTTAAATCGGCTAAGTCCCAAACCTCCTTTCTTGCGCCACGTGAACCATGTGCCTTCTTAACTCTTACTCCGTGTGCTTTTGCCTTGTGCACCCTTCTATAACTAGGATTATGCACACCCACGCGCCTTCATACTTAGTCAATATTCCGGGTGCCCAACATATGGTACGTGCGGTGGATTACCTAAATTGGAAATTTGTATCCATGAGAAAATTAGAGGTGTGATAGGACATAATTTAGTTGTGTTTAATAAATATAAATCAAGTACCATACCAATTGAAAGATGGAAAGGATTCTAAATGGTGAAAGCTAGTTCGTGAACATATACTTGTTTTTCAATTTATAAGAAAATTTAAAGATAAAATTGTTTATGAGTATGTTAGGCATACACACGAGCTCGATGGTTGAATGAAAAATTCAAGATATGAAAAGACACATTTCCTATTGGTACTATTGTTTTATGGTTGATTTTACCAAGAATTCCATGTTGCAACCACAAATAGAGGTTCAATCGCAATATTACAACTTAGTAAAGGTTGCCAGGTTTTGTGCATATAACATTTATACATTCTCATGACAAAGATAGAGAATGATCAATTTTTTTAAGAGAGTACCACTTTTATATCATTGACGATCGGACTCATTCTACTTTGAATTTGTGTAAGGGTGTTTCTAGTCATTTTATGAAAGTTTTTCTATTAGGGACATCCACTTCAATCAACATTATATATGGTCACATAATTAGACATCTCAATTTAAGAATGCAAGAATGTTTTATGGATGAGCGGGATGCATGTTAAGATGGATGTGTGACATATTTGGAGTTTCATTGAGGCTAGACATGGAAAATGAGAGCATGATGGTGTAGGGGCATGTTTGAAAAGATCTATTACAAGAGAAGAGTTGAAGTATAAATATGGTGTTAAATTGAAAGATATAAAGAGCATAGTGAAATGGTGTATTGAAAACATGGCCCATGGTTCTCAATAAAATTCCATAGTTTGTAGATATTTTTGGTTGATAGAGAACAAAAAATTGTTAACTATAAGGATTGTATGACACTCATAGGGTCCAATGATCTACACTCATTTTGTATCTCAAATACTTCTTCATGGGCCACATAGAAAAGAAAGTTAGCATGTTTTTATGAATCTTGTATCGAATTTGTTAGTGTTGAGTTTGATTCACAAGAATGGGTGGATGGATGGATTTTTAGGTCTCTAAATTTTCTTCCCGTTATCAACTTCCACAAGCATCACGACTTTTTCTAGATGAATTGCAACATCCAAGGACTTTGACGACATTTTGATTTTGGTGGGACAAGGTAAATGGTTATTTACAATTTTTATATTGAGTTATGTCTATTGAAATTAATATGTAATTTAAATTTGAGTTGAAACATTTTTTTGTAGTACATGTGTTTACAATTATTGCAACAAGAGACAATAAAGAAAGAACATACTATTTCTTATGTCGTTGCATCGAGGAAAGAAATAAGTTGCCTTATCTTTTATAGATGGAAAAGATATTGAGTACCCTATAGGGTCAGTGGTAGTTACTGGAACTTGGATTTGACAATATCCATTAAAAATTCTTGTGTTTGGGTGTTTGAAGACTTTGAGACACACATGAAAATACTCTTATATTCACATCTAGTTCTAGTGACAAATATTCAACTATATAGATATCGAGGAAGGCCTAATAACAAGATTCTTTGGAAGGTTTAAGAGTCAAATCAAGGAGCAATCATGTCCATTATTCAGACTAGATCCGATCTTGATGGTTCATTGGGATGAATTTACATGCTCGATTCTGGTATATATTTGTTTGAATTTTTAAAATTTGTCTACTAGATTTAAGTTCATATTTTTGATTTAATTTGTGTATTTTGTATATATCTAGTATGGTTTTGATTCAACTTAAATTACTTTGACTAACACTTTTATGCAGGTTAACTTGGTGCCATAAAAGCTTAGATACCTTCACGTGGTTGGAATTGTTAGTAGATCCAATCCTAATGGTTCATTGGAATGAATTTACATGCTCGAGTCTAGTATATATTTCTTTAAAGTTTTTAAATTTGTATACTAGATTCAAGTTCATATATTTTATTTAATTTGTGTATTTTCTAAATATCTATTATGGTTTTGATTCAACATAAATTACTTTGACTAACACTTTTATGTAGGTTAACTTGGTGCCATAAAAGCTTAGATACCTTCACGTGGTTGACATTGTTAGTAGATCTAATCTTGATGGTTCATTGGAATGAATTTACATGCTTGAGTTTGGTATATATTTCTTTGAAGTTTTTAAATTTGTATACTAGATTCAAGTTCATATATTTTATTAAATTTGTGTATTTTGTATATATATAGTATGGTTTTGATTCAACTTAATCTAGTTTGACTAACAATTTTATGCAAGTTATTAGTGTCATAAAATCTTCTACCATCACATGGTTAGCATTGTTAGTAGAGAATTTTATATTCTTGAAGCTAAGAGATGCTTTCATTGTTTTCCAAGAAAAGAGAAGCAACTAACGGTTTATGTACCTGTGAAAGGGGTTCTTAGCTCTAGATCAGGTGGTCCAACTATGAATCGGGCCTACTTGGAGCCCTTCATAGCACCCAAAGGCGTATACCCCCCAACTAAACACTCTGGTGGTGTAAATTTGCTCCCGGTGACGTCGCGCAGGCATGAGTTCTCACTACTCGGCTCCATTCATTGTCTAGGACTACCTAGAAAAGGTAGTTTACAAATAATTATTCCATAAAGGCTCAAGGAATGACATGACCCTAAATTATTGGGTGTGATTAGAGGCCTCCTTCACTCAATTTTTGGCTTAGATAGTTCTTGGTTTGGATGACAGAGTGCCAAGTTGTGATTGCTAGAAGTTTGCGTTGAAAACGTGAATTGGGATCAATAGGGAATGGGTTCTTGGCTCCATGTCGGGTGGTCCGACTCCTAACCAGCCTACCTAGAGCCCTCCATAGCACCCAAAGGCATATAACCCCCAACCAGATGTGTTATTAGTGGCAGTTTTCGCATCTCCTTTCGGTTCTCTCGGTGTTCTATTATTTGCAAAACTGTAAAAAATAGTGTAGTTTGTGTCGGTGTAAGATTTTCAAATGCAATATTTTGCAAACAAGTGTCTCTTGGAATTAAATCGAATGTGCCAAAATGTCTATGTGGAATTTTAAACTCTTTTGGAGGCTTCTTTTCGGTGTCGGATGGTGTCGTTGCTTTAGGCCTACTTCGCGTGCGTACGTAGTCCCTTAAGAGCTCGAGAGACCAAAAATGCTATAACTTCAATGGGTGATATCTTGATCTATGTGTCGGCTTAGAGACCTATCGTTTGATCCTACACCTCCGCATCGGGGACCTCTAGATAATTATATCTTATTTTACTCCATCCCCTTTCGGTTCTCTTGGTGTTCTATTATTTGTAAAAGTACAAAATAGTGTAGTTTGAGTCAGTGTAAGGCTGTCAAATGCAATATTTTGCAAACGGTGGCTCTTGGTGCCAAACCGACTACTCAAAAACATACAAGTGGCCTAGTAAAAATTTTGGAGGATTTTTTTGGTGCAAATGGTGTTGTTGCTTCCAGCTACTTGTCCGGACGTAGTCCCTTAAGATCCGGAGACCAAAAACATTATAACTTCGATGGGTGATATCTCGGTCTCCATGGCACCTAGATACCTCTCATTTAATCCTAAACCTTCATGTTGGGACCCTCTAGATAATACTATCCTGGTTTTTCTATCTCTTTTGGTTCTCTCGATGTTCTACTCTTTGTAAAAGCACAAAATAATGTAGTTTGAGTTCAAGTGTAAGGTTGTCAAACGTAATTTTTACAAACGGTGGCTCTTGGCACTAAACAGACAGTGCCAACATGTCCAGTGTCCTAGTAAATTATATTAGAGGATTTTTTTGGTTCTAGATGCATCCATTGCTTTTGGGCTACTTCTTCCAGACGTACTCTCTTAAGAGCCCAAAGACCCAAAAATGCTATAACTTCGATGAGTGATATCTTGATCTCTGTGGAACCTAGAGACCTTTTTCTTTATCCTAAAACTCCATGTCTATACCCTCTACAAAATTATATCTCATTTTTCACCATATCCTTTTGGTTCTCTCGGTGTTCTATTGTTTACAAAAGCACAAAATAGTGTAGTTTGAGTTAGTGTAGGGCTATCAAACATAACATTTTATAAACGGTTGCTCTTGGTACTAAACCGATTGCACCAACATGTTTTATTTTCCTAGTAAATTCTTATAGAGGATTTTTTTGGTTTCATATAGAGCCTTTTCTTCCGTGCTACTTTGTCCCTGACGTAGTCCCTTAAGAGCTCGGAGACACAAAAATGCTATAACTTTGATGGGTGATATCTTGGTCTCTCGTGGCACCTAAAGACCTCTAGTTTGATCCTAAACCTCCATGTTGGGGCCTTATAGATAATCCTACCTTGGTTTTATCCATATTATTTTGGTTCTTTCGATGTTGTATTGTTTTTGCAACAACACAAAATAGTGTACTTTGAGTCGGCTTTAAGGTGTCAAACACAATATTTTTCAAACGGTGGCTCTTGGCACCGAAACGACTATACCAACATGTACAAGTGGCTTAGAAAAAGATTTTAGAGGATTATTTTTGGTGTTAGACATTATTTTTCTTCCGAGCTACTTTCGTCAAACGTAGTCCCTTAAGAGCCCGGAGACCAAAAAATTATATAACTTCAATGAGTGATATCTCGGTCCCTGTTGCACCTAGAGACCTCTTGTTTTATCCTACACCTCCATGTCGAGGCCCTCTAGAGAATCCTATCTCATTTTTCTCCATATCCTTTCAGTTCTCTTGGTGTTCTATTGTTTGTAAAAGCATAAAATAGTGTAGTTTGAGTCAATGTAAGGCTGTCAAACGTAATATTTTGTAAACGGTGGCTCTTGGCACCAAAATGACTATGAAAAAATGTTCAGGTATCCTGGTAAACAATTTTGGATGCTTCATTTTTGTTCGGATGGATCTGTTTCTTCCGTGCTACTTCATCCTGGACGTAGTCTCTTAATAGTTCAAAGACCCAAAAATGTTATAACTTCAACGGATGATATCTCAGTCTCTGTGGCACCTAGATACCTCTCATTTGATCCTACACCTCCACATAGGGGGCCTCTACAAAATAATATCTTAGTTTTCTCCATATCCTTTCGCTTCTCTTGGTGTTATATTTTTTGCAAAAGCGTAAAATTGCGTATTTTGAGTCAGTGTAAGGCTATCAAATGCAATATTTTACAATGTTGGATCTTGGCACCAAACCAACCTGTACTAACACATCTATGTGGCCTAGTAAAAACAATTTTTGAGGCTTCATTTTAGTGTTAGATGGTGTCGTTGCTTCTAGGCTACTTCATCTAGACGTAGTCCCTTAAGAGCCCAGAGACCAAAAAGAGCATTTTGTCCTTGAAACTATTAAGCAACAACATTGACTCCTTCCTACATCATTAAGGATGATTAGAAGGTGATTTTTAATAATATGAATGCATGAACCAAAAATGGAATGACGTTTTTAGTTCTCACTCTCTGTCTATCTCTTAAGGCAAGTGGGTACATTCCCAAAGCTTACTGTGTAGATACCCACATATTCAATATTGCCAATAGGCTCGAAGGTCAAGAAAGATGAAAAGGACTTAATTTGGTTGACTTACTATTTGGGGGATTTCTTGTTGCTCTTCATGGGTCTTTTATTCTTTATTCAAAACACCCAAGTAATTTCACTATTTGTAATTATCGACCCTACTCACAAGACGGAATTAGCTATGTTCACCTCCTGGCAGAATATCAAATCCAAAATTGCCAAAGCCGCCAAGAAGTAATTATGGCTCTGCGTTGTTCTTGCTGACTTCTGTTGTGGTTTTTGTTGTTTTGTTGCTATTTTTTTGCTGCTCTTTTGCAGTTTTCAAACTGGTTGGATGTTTTGGGGTAACTGCTCTTTGGTTACACTATTTTTTTATGTCTTATCTAGATCTTGATCCTTCTTATAATGTTTTTCACTCCTATTCTGGCTCCTAGGCCCCCTTTTTTGTTTACAAGGGTATAGTCCCTTTCAAAAAACTATTTACCTATAGTAAAAAAATAAGTACATGGAGATGGATTTCCTTGTGGGGGGAGAAATACCAAGTCTTGAAAAATTTGAGGAGACTCTAGGATCTATGATAAATTGCTAACTACAACAAGGTCATAACACCATTCATTGCTAAAGAAATGAAGATTGAAAATCAATAATAAATATTCCCTTTCAAGTTGGTGATGTAATGAATAACCAAATAGGGTGTCATATAAATATTTTTAATGTATTTTACTTATTAAGTTTAGATTTTATTCCTATTATTGAAGGTGAAACATAGTTGTGGTGTTATAAACTTGAACAAGTATATCGTAAAATGTGAATATCTCCCTGTTCGATAAGCTTATGTGAATAATTATTTGTATGGCCTGAAATTAATGCCCTATCATTTGAATTGAATAAGGTCACATCAATGAGATTGCAACAAGGTAAACACACTACCATGTTGTGTGAATGGTTAAATTTAGAATATTGTATCTTCATCCACCAAATGTAAAGAGAAACAAAGACACCAATTACATGAATCGTGTGTGTGTGTGTGTGTGTGTGTGTGTGTGCGTGTGCACGTGTGTGTGTGTGTGTGTGTGAAAGTAAAACAAAGATGATTATGATTACATATCAATAATGTCCATTGTTATGTAATAGATTCCAAAGCACAAGATTTATTATTCACTGCACCAATAGTGAACATCATATATAAAAGAGAATAAGGTCAACAAAGACATGATTGAACATATAAAGAGAAGCATATGAAGAGAAACAAAGACATGATTACATGAAGCATATATATGAAATTACAAAGACATTTCATATGTGTGACAAAGTGAAACAAAGATGATTATGATGTCATATCAATAATTTTTCCATTGTTATCCAAAGCACAAGGTGATTATATTATGTCATATCAAGAAACAAAGATGATTATGATGTCATTTCACTTGAATGGACACATGTTGTTATGTGTAAACTTCCTATCTTCATCCACCACAAAGAGAAACAAATATGATTATAAATCATATATATGTGTGTGGTCTAGAAAGAGTGTAACAAAGATGTCAGATCATGGCATTACATTATCACAAGTACATGTCATTTAATGAAATCATGTTGTCACACATCATCATACTTCATCAAGTCACAAGTATATACAAAAATGTCACGCATCATCAAATATGATCATATGTCAAATATCAATACAGAAAAATATCAACACATGAGATAAAAATAACATCATTAAAATTATATCATTATGGTTTAGAACATAATCCATGTATATATAATATATCTAGTACACACAAAATACATGCACATGCATCGAGCGGTTCCATGTCTCTAAAAATATAATAATAATGTAAAAACTAATTGTGTCATATATATAGGACCACACGGTTGCATAAGACTTTATACACATCTCCATGGAATGTCTGGAATACACGATCATATATATCAAGCCATATATAGACATACAAAAATGTATGTATCACATGTCCATATGGCATACATATCTATACATCCTATGAAGAATCATGAAACATTGTCCCTCTCTTTGCCTTGCTAGTAGAAGCATGGCCATCGCCTATGGATGTAGTGAGGGAGATGGCACTAGAGATTTCATATGTTTGGTCCTAGGTGTAAAGCTCACTTACAACTTAGCCTCGAAAATTCATAAACATAAAGTTTTTAACACCCAAATTTTTAAGAAGTGGATATATTGAAAATACATTCATAATTTAGAAACTTAGAAATTTTAATACATGTGAAATATTACCGCAATCTCATGATCCCCATCAATATTTCATTAACACTCTGCGCAGGATCAAGAGTAGACACTCCCGACTCGTACTCAAGTGCATACAAATAAATAGTTCAAATTAAATATTTCATGTATAATTTGATATTGTATATATAGTAAGAAAACATTCTTCGAGAAATTTAACAAATTTGAAAAATTGTACCTATGTCAATGGATCTACATATGCTATCGCAACATAAACAACCACTCTATAATCTGCATAAAGGGAGGAGTTTTTGCAACATTCATAAGCTATACAAACAACATGTAGATCAACATTAATTGAAAACTATCCAGGAGAATGGTGTAAGGAACTAAGGCTCATGCATATATATTAAATTATAGAACACATATATAGATATGTATTCTAAGAATATTTAAACAATATTGAACATTAACTAGTAAAATATGTGAAAATAACCCAGGTAAAATTAATGTGAGGCATGCTAGTAGCCTCAGTTACCACAACAGATGATGTCCCACCGTATCCTTGACTGTCTCTTGTTGATTAAAATTAAAAAATATTAGTTTTTACACAAGTATGACGTAATCAAGTATATATATTAAAATCTCAAATGAAATAAACTTTTTTATATATTATTTATGTGATATTTACCTCTGAAAGACGAGGAAATTTGGCACAACACTTCAAAAACATTTTCCATCATCAAATCTATAAAAAAAAGATCATGTGACCTAGCAAAGGATGTCTCACCCGTAATGCATATGACACCACATGACCCACAGTGGTGTGGTGTGCTAGAAATGATGTCTCCACCAACATCACTAGATGAAATTTGGCTACTATGCTAGGCTAGAGTGTCAGTGAGATACCTCAACACATGCAGTGTGTCGATGTCCACAACCTCCTTCACTGTAGGAGGGATAATTGAAGGTTGTGGGGGTTTTTGGGAATGGGGTAGCCTAGGTATACCAACTGCAATACATGTATTTGGTCTAGTCTGTGCAAAGCCACCTCCTCAACCATAAAACTCAGAAAAGTCAAAATAATTAGGGACCTCATTAAGCACAAACTCACAATACAATTTCTTCAAAAAATAAAGAGGAACCTCATTTTTGTTGCATGGTGGATAATAAAAACTATCCACCATCAGTCAAAAAAAAAAAATCTTAAGTTGGTCATCGTGACACCAATGGATAGGAGATATTTGCAATTAGTTGGAGGGGGCATTGGTTTTGGGGTCCGTAAATATTGCAAAAATGTGGTATTTTCCAAAAAAATCTTTCATGGCCGTGCATGATGATAATTTGTCTACATACCAATGCCTACAATTAGCTTTATAAGTATTCCATCTATTTATTTGGTTTTTTGTAGAGTCAACTTTTCCAATCAATGTTTGAATTTTGTTGGCTAAATTCATAAAGCTTGGATTTGTGGAATGATTTTGTCTGATAGTGTCAATAAGGTTCTAAATGGAAATTTTATTTTCTCATATTTTTGTAATGCTATCACCTTAGGTTCCTGGTGGTTATGTGGGGATGGTAGGAGCCACAAGAGGTGGAGTAAATTCCAGATGAGGGTTTTGAGGAAGTGGAGGAACGTTTGGATGAATTAGAGGATTATCACTTGTCGAGAAATTGACAAAATAAAGAAATTTTATACATAAACAAAATATTGAAAAACCCATGAAAACCCAACAAAAAAACCTAAAATGCAAGAAAATTGATTTAAAAATGAGGGCTTACCTCTTCATCTCGGTGGAATCATGTAAATTATCATGATATAGAAGTAAAAATTACAATTTGGAAGGGTAATGTAAAGTGCAAGTGTCAATAATGGAAAGAAAAACAAAGTATACTATGATTATGGTTTATTAACCACAATCGTAGTTTGTTAAATTTGGTATTTAAAGTCCACTTTTGGCCTCCCAACTTGTTGTACTTAGCCACTGGTTACATAGTTTCACTCTAAAGCTATGGAATACCGACATAATAAATTTTATTAAATAAAATTTAAAATAACATGGGGTATGAAATGATGTTGTACATAAACGGTATCCCCACTTGACATTATTACCCCAACACTCCCCCTTAATGTTAAGTGGGGAAAACCAAAACATGCCAATTTACCATTTTCTACAAAAGGATTTATAGATCCATAAATCATCAACGATGATTCAAGCTAGCATGTAAATAAGGGAAATCATACAGATCTTCCCATATGAAATTCTTAGGAAAATTTCTTTATATATGAAGACTTATATCAGATTATGGAGCCTTTTATAAACCAAGGCATTCCCATAACTAATGCTTCATTGGGATTTACAAGTAAATTCACATATTATGATTATTTACTTATTACAAAATGGAGGAAGTATTGGAAGTTTACAATAGGTCATTAAGAGGTGGCATTTTCATGCACACTCCCCCTCAATGGAAACTCTGATAGGCCCAAAAAGGCATGAAACTTGCAAAATTCACAAAGACACAATATATTGGTGAAGATATCTACATTTTGATCTTCATCAAATAGAACTTTAGATCAATATCATCATTCAAGAATTTATCTCGAATTAAAGTACATATGAACCTCGATATATGTTTAGTCCTTTGATGTTAAAATGGATTGTTTAAGAACAATGTAACTTTGGTTGTCACATATAAGATTATTTCTCCCTTTAACACCCATATGTCATTCATCCAACAACCCTTTTATCCACATATCTTCCTTTATTACTTTCAAAACAATTTTATACTTTGCTTCAGTAGATTAGATATACATTATTGGTTACTTCTTGCTACTCCAAGTGATGGTACATACACCCAACTTGAAAACATATCCAGAAGTATATTTTCTATCTATAGCATCACCAGCATTGTTAGAATCCCAATATCCAAATAACTTTGCATCATCACAAGAAGAACAATACAAACCGTAACTAATTGTTCCTTTAACATATTTCAGAATTCTTTTTTCTAGTTTCCAATTATTATCATAAGGATCCTACATGAATCTATATATAACTCCTTCTACATATGAAATATCAGACCTAGTAATAGTTAAGTAAACTAAACTGTCAACTAGTCATCTATATAAAGTAGGATCAAATTTAGCACATGTAGGTTTAGGATCTAATTTCACCAACTTCAATAAGAATGACAACATGTTTACAATCGATCATTTAAATATTATAAGTAAATTATTAGCATAATAATATTGATATGTAACAATATATTTATGATCCTGACATATAACCATGCCTAAAAATGATTTAGCAAACCTAAATCAGTCATTTCAAAATGTTTTTTTAATATTCTTTGATTCTAACAATTAAATTTTTGTCACTACTAGTAATCAACATATCATAAAAATATAGAACAATAATGATAATATGATTATTTTCAAATTTAAAAAATAAATCATTATCAAAACAACAGTTTTTGAATCCAAGATCCTAAAAGAAACTATTAATCTTAACATATTAAGCTCTAGGTGCTTATTTAAGACCATATAAAGACTTTTTAGCTTACGAAATATAGTTCCTTACCAAGTTCTTTCAAGCCTTTAGGTTGACGCATGTAGATATCTTCTTTAAGGTCACCATTCAAAAAATCATTTTTAACATCCATTTGGTGAATCTCCAACCATTTTGAGCAGCTAATGCTAGAAGAGTCCTAACAGTTCTCATTTTAGCTACAAGAGAAAAAGTCTCAACATAGTCAAGACCAAGTTTCTGAGTGAAACCACGAGCTACCATCCTTGCCTTGAATTTTTCAATTTATCCTACATAGTTATACTTAATCTTATACAACCACCTGGATCCTACAATGCTTTTCTTAGAAGGAGGAGGGACTAGTTCCCAAGTGTTATTTTTAATCAAAGCATTGTATTCATCTTTCATATCCTTGAATCCATCTATCATCTTGACATGATTATTCAATATATTTGGTTCAATCTCATAAAGGGTCATCAATTAATGATAAGTATGCTAACTACGAGCTACCTTTATAAGGTTAATAGGATGATAATTCTTAACAAGATTTTGATCCCATTTAGGAATCTTGGGATGCATCACATTTTGAGATGAATTCCCCTAAATCTCCATCATATATAGACTAGGATAATCATCCTCTTGAACGTATATTTCCATATTATTAGGATAAGGATTATTAGGCTCTATTTCAAGAGAGACAGAGGAGGGATCACAAGGAGCATCACAATATATCTTTTCCAAGTCCTTAACATTCTTGTTTTCAACTATGTCATGCTTGAAAGGGTCATAAAATCTTAAACCTTTTGTTTGAAAACCATAACAAGAAAATACAAGAATAGGAGGTTGGGTCAAGCTTCTTCCTTTTAAATTTTGGAATGAAGATAAAAGCAGGACTACCAAATATTCTCAAGTGAGAGATATTTGGTTTTTTCTTTTTCCATACTTCATCGAGAGTAATTTGATGAAGATATTTTGTAGGAAATCTATTAAGAATATAGAATGCAAGTGTTCATATCTTATTCCCATAGAAACTTAGGCACATTTGTTACATGAATCATAGTCCTAGCCATTTCTAAGATAGTTCTATTTTTCCTTTCTGCAATACCATTTTGTTGTGGGGAATAGGAGTAGTCAATTCTCTATGAATTCCACATGACACACAGAACTCATCAAACATTTTGTTAATATATTCACCTCCATTATCAATCCTAATACTTTTTTATTTTCATATTAGAAGCATTTTCAACAAAGGATTTAAACTCTTGAAATTTAGATAAGACATCATAATTTTTTTAATGAAATAAGACTAGGTCATCCTAGAGAAATCATCAATAAAACATACAACATACAAGTCACCACTGAGAGAATGAACTTCAAGTGGACCTCTCACATCACTGTGAATTAGCTCTAATAAATGAGAAGAATTTGGATCATGATGTTTGTGAAATGGTTCAACATGTTTCTTACCACACAAACAACTTTCACATGTTTCATGATCATATTTCATTTTAGGAGACCAATTACAAGATTTAGGTGAGACATTTCATACAAAATTATGAAATTCACATGTCCTAATATTTCATGCCAAAGTTGAATATCATTCCTAGAAGAGGAAGAAAAAAAGATTCAAAAAAAAACCATGAAAAATATATAAGCCATTTTTCCAATATTAGATGCAACAACATTATTGGTTTCATTTTTCACATACCATTTATCTTGCAGCAATACAAATTTATAGTTTTCTTTAGTTAACTAAGAACAAGATAAAAGGTTATTTTTCAACCGAAGAACATGGAAGACGTTCCTAATTATTCCATTTTTATTTTAACATTCCCACAACCTTCGAGATCTAATGACATAATTATTTCTTAGATATATGTCTCCTCACATTTAACAACATTCGAGAGGATACCAGAAATATAGGTCATGTACCTAGAGGCACCACTATCTAGGATCCATTCATTGTCATTTAAAACTGAGAGAGAATTATAGAAGGCAATAAACCGCTCTACAATATTTGCATGATTTTTCTTCTGATTGTTAGATTTACTATTTTTAGCATTTTTAGAAAAATTGTTAGTTTTTACATGACAATCAGACTCTTTATGACCGAATTTTCCACACTTTATACATGTTCGATTAAATTTTACTTGAGAGTTTGAATTTTTTAATGGAATTAGACTTAGGATTGGATTTAAATCTTGATCTGATATTAGACTTCTAATTAGGATTACTATTATTCTTATTTTTAGCAGACTTATAATTTTGAGAGAATAATGCTTGAAAGGCACTCTCTTTTGAATCAAAATTCTCCATTACTTGTTCTTATTGAATTAACAGAGAAGGAAAAGTATCCAGATCAAGAAAGTTATTCTCATTTTGATATTTAGAGTTAAGAATGGATATATAGTTCCTAAATTTTTCATGGATATTTATCTAAATGATAAAATATAGAACCTTTTCCTGAAATAAGTCAAAATTACATCCATCCATCCATGTTTTAATATTCTTAATTTTAGCTAGATAATTAACTATTTTCTCATCCTCCTTCATCATAGAGTTGTAAACACTTCTAAAATTATCTTAATTATCTAGACAGACAATTTCCTTCATGCATAGTCTCTAATTGCTTCCAGGCATCAGTAGGAGAATCCATATGACCTATATGCATTAAAAATTCATCTTTTATGCTTTGAAATAGGATGGACAGAGCTTCTGTGATCTTTGAGAGAAGGAGATAAGGTTTTCATGATTTACTGAGTCTTCGGTGGATTGTTTTCCACACCAGTTACAAGATCCCATAACTTTCTATCCATGAAACAAGATTTTAACCTTACTCTCCAAATATTGTAATTTTTTCCATTTAATAATTGATATTTATCCAATGAAAAACTATCATTACCAACCATTTTAAATGCACAAACAACTATGAAGAAAAATACATCCAAAAATGAACCAACTCTATACAGAGAGCTAAACCGAGATAAAAAAATATACATATTTTTTAGCAAAGATAAGCATGCAAACAACTTAGCAAAAAAAAAAAGAAAAGAAAAATAAGATGAGAAATACTGTAGAGTAGAAATATAAGATTTACAAATATTGGAATATGTGAGACAAAGTAAATTTAAATCCCGCAACACAAATAACTTATAAAACATGTGGTATGAAGAAAATTTAAAAATTTTCGATATAAATAAAATGAAAACCCATGAATGAAGTAGGATATGAAATATGTCGAAGATCAAAACAAATCAACAAGACATGTGTCGACTTTCGGAAAATTATAAGGTAGATCCCCGGGAGGACATGATGTCCCTAGAATTTAATCAAAATGAATAGATTATTAGGTCTACAACGGGGTTGACAAGTCAACCAAAATACACAAAAACAAAAAAGAAACATGTGGAAAAAGATATAAAATATAACATTTTGAAAAAAAAATACACGTGGTGATTTTCTATTAGATCTTCGCAATGCAAAAACAAGTCAAAAACCAATTAATAGAAAAATAGAAGGATAAACCATACATACGTGTCGTTAATTTATGATCAATTTTTCATACTCTTACAATTATAACAAAATGCAAAAGAACGTGGATTATATTTTTCAATCGACAAAGATTGACAAAGTCTTAAAAAAATGAAAAATGGTGGCTTAATCTTATTGGTTAGCCACTAACACATTTAACAAAAAGAATGACAATGCAAAATGTGAAAATACTTGGATATTTTCTATTGGATCTGATTTTGCATGGGTCAAAAACAGAACAAAAGACTAACAACGCATAAAAAAATTTACGTGGTGTTTTTCTATTGGTTCACTCTTTGCAAAGGCAACCTAAATTATCAAAGCAAAAATGAACACATGTGGAGCCTTCTTAATGGCTCACTTTTGTAATTCTAACAAAGACTTAAAAATGTGAAAATGTGACTTATTAGATAACCACTGCCACAATTAAAAAGACTGAAAATTTTGAAATGTGAAGAGACCTAGAGAAATTATATTGGATCAAATTTTGCAAGTGATAGAAAAAGCTAACAAAAGACTAAAAACACAAAATATGAAGAGACGTGGAATTCCCTTATTGGCTCGCACTTCACAACTAAAAAAAAAAGGTCTATAAAAATATTGACACAATGAATTTATATGGAGTTTAATTATTAGATTGCATTGCAAAGAAAAAAATATCTACAAAAAAATAATGACATCATGAAGCTAGATGGAGCTTAATGATTGGCTCGAGCTTCACAAAAATGAAAAGATCTATTAAAATATCTAACACAACAACGCTACCTGGACTTATCTTATTGGTTGAAGCTTCACAACAACAAAAATTGAAAAAATAAAAACTTTTCAATGTCGGAGTAGACTTAGAATCACCAAACTAACCAAACCAAAAGAAAACTTTTGAATCCATAGCCAAAAACATCTACAACAGCTATAAAAAGTGTGAAAAACTTAAAATACTTGTAGATGACGGATTTAAACTGTGAAAGACCAAAATAGGTCACAAAAACACATATCTATGCATGCAAAATGTATAAGAAAGATCTAAATAGCTAAATCTAGTAATATTTCAAAAATATTTGGGTGGGAATTGGAATTTTTCACCTGATTAGCTTGAAGTCGACAAAGGAACAATTATGGTTTTGTAGATCTAAAAATAAACTTCAATCTTCTTCACTCTTACAAATCAAAATCATCCAAATCGATCCTGCACATGCATAATTGCCTACTCTGATACCATGTTATGAAATTATAGGAAGTATAATTAACAAATTATAGATCCACAAATAAATTTATGAATATTATACATTATGATGTGCGATTAAATTAACCATAGATTTATCTAATTATATATTACATATTGTAATAATAACAGATGAAAGCAACTAACAGTAAAGTAAAGAGACAAGAGTAACACTAGATTTATAGTGGGAAATCTAAAGGGAAAAACCCCACTATAATAAATCATTACCTTTATTAAGAATTTCACAAGTACTTTAACCCAAGATTTCCACTTCTTTCATCGGTCTTCACAAATATAATTGCATAACACTTTCTCACAATTTTACAATGCAATGATCATAACAATTATAATTCCATAGTGTCGATCTCATGATCGATCATCCTATATATATGATGGATGAAATGATCACATTGTTTCACTCTAAATATGTGGAAGACCAACATAATAAAGTTTATTAAATAAACTTTAAAATAACATGGGGTGTGAAGTGGTGGTCCACCTAAACAATATCAACACTTGACATTATTACCACAACAAAAGTATGGCAATCAAAGGATCTTTACATTCATAGGATTTATATAGTTAGTTTTCATCCTATATAATTGTTTCATTGTTCACCTTCCACACCATATTAAAAACTTAAGGTATTACATTATAAATTCTCACACTTTCCAAGTGAACATGCACAAACTTCTATTCTTATTTTGCATATCAAAATAAAGTAAACATACAACTAAAAATTACGTCACCATAGAAAAATGTGTCCCCATTTTTGGTGATTGATGAGAGGCAAGTGGTCTCCTCCTTCCTCCATTACGCCTCGACCTCTATTTTTATTTTGCTAACTCAATTGGATTTGATCATGAGGCTCAATTTACATTAATGGATTTTGGTTACCACCAAAATGTGTTCGTAAGGAAAAAAATAATTATTTTTTAAATTATTCATGACTCCTAAAGTTGGCAGTAAAAATTTTTTTGACTCTTATGTAATGAGATGATAAAAAATTAACAAAAATAGTTGTCTTACATAACAAAAGGACTATTTGATAGTGACACACAAAACAATAATGTAAAATGACAATAAAATATTTGTAGAATGACGGTGACTCATCACTCAAAATAATAATAAAAAAAACTCAAAACCAACATTTGAATTTAACATTTAAATAATAAAACATCATCTAAAAACTAAAAATCAAAACACTATTCTTAGACTTTTTACTTTTGAATTATAATAACAATAACTATAAATAAACACTACAAACTAAAAAAATTTAACATTTTCTAATATAGCTAAAAGATATTATTAGAATACAATTTTTAGACACAAAATCATGCACTTTGATTCATTATTTAGTCTCGATCTCATACTACTATTCATATGGTGATTAAGTGAAAATAGTAATAATTAACCCATGTCTTTGGCCATTTTTACATTTCTTGTTGTCATATTATCGATCTTACGCCAACACTTGCCCACTTTGTATTGTCATTCTACATTTTTCCTATTTTTGACTATGGCACCCCAAGCACCCTAGTCCCATTTGGGGCGCCCTGATCCTCTTTGCACTTTACTCTCACCTTTTGGGAACTTTCTATCCATTTGAGCTTTCTATCTTTTTGTGGTTGGCCTTTTCATGGTTAATTACAAAATTAGAACAAGAGAACCATATAAATATAAAGTTATGTGACCATAATGAGGGACCAAACACTAAACATATACTATCACCATCTATATTTGCATCCATCAAAGGCATCTAAATCTACATTTGCATCCATTTAGCTCTATCAAAAAGCACACAAGGATGGTTCATCTGCATCACAATTCATAGGAGGGGAGTCTATTGTTTCCATGCACACATTTACTACATTCTATATCTATTTAATTTCTCGCTACTTCACAAAGTGTGAATAACACAAGATAAATATAGGGCATGATGGCACACACACACACCTAGAACTACATTGGTTCTGAGATGTAGTGCAATGCTTAGTTAGTAAGTCCACCATTGTGGCCATTGAGGACAGTTTGACCCCTTCATATGCATCTTTCTTTTTTAGGGTTTTGATGCTTTGTCTGGGTTTTTCAGTGATTCTTTTATATCCTACTTATAGGGACATTAGAGATTATAAGGAGACATTCACACAATAGGAAGAGAACATAGGTGAACATCCAATGACACTCTAAAGGAGGTTTCCTATCCATTTCCACAGACTAGGGCACCCGGATCTCGCACTAAGGTGCCCATAGGTGCCCCTATTCCTTTTCATGCACCTCGGCCTAGTCGATAGCTCATATATATGATTTCTCGAGCTTCGTGTGGTCATTTCCTCCTCTAGTTCACCGAGTCTATACTACGACACGCTCCCACGACATTTTCAAATCAACTAAGGCTTTTCTTAACCCTTCTTGCACATTAGGGTTTCACATTTTATTTCTTAGTTTTCGGGTATATTTTTAATATTTTATAGTAACTTATTCAGTTATTTCACTTCTCCTATAACATTATATTACACTAGAATATATTTATATTTTATTTTATCACAATCCATGTAGATATTTATAAACTTAAAACTCCACTATACTAAAAATAAATACCCATAGACTTACAACTACCACTTAGAAAAATAAATAGAAGTAAAAATAAATTATAAAGGTAAACAAAAAACAAAAATATGACACACTACTTGAATAAACAAATTTATAAGAGCTTTAAGAACTTGACCACATATTAGAAATAATCTATTTCACCCACTCGTTATGAAATAAATTAATATAATTCACTAACCTATATTTCCTTATGAGTGGTGGTAAGAAAACTTGAGTATAAATATGTGTTGTTGTAAATTGGAGCAATCTAAAATCAATGCAATGTGTAGGTATAACTAAGTATGTAATCTTGTGATGATAGTTGTTGAGGTTGTGTCCACCGTAGAAAGGAACAACTTATTGAAGGATATGTCATCGTATGAGTGTAGATGAATCAAATTAATTAACAACTATTACACAGGAAATTCCATGGTTAACATCGAGCTTGGAATTTGAATGTAACAAGTGAACATTGGAAATTGTTGCACCCATAATGAACATCATAAATATTGAAGATGTCAAGTGGATCATTACAGGTATAGAAATATCAATGAGAGTTCTAAGTGACATATCAATAACATGTCAATGTCATTAGCATAGAACTATCCAAGAATATTAGATAAGAATATCCAACGTAATTTGTGTCTTCAATATTCACTCTACGTACACTTATCCTCACATGAAAGACCAGATTTGATACCAAATGTAATTTGGCAAAGCTTTTTACACAAATTTTTAAAACTTGAAATGCTATAATACGCAAATAGATTCATTCGAGATGATTTTTATTATGAAGATATTAAATGTAAACAAGTAAATGACATCTTTAATATAAGGAATTAAACCATATCACATATCAATTACCCAATCCCCTCTTATCTCTCCAACATGATTCTCTCCACCTTTATTTTCTCATAACTATCTAATAGTTATTTGTTCTCACAACTCATGTACACCTAAATATAATATTAATATCTCACACTCACCTAACTATTACACTATTATATTATCATCTAGATAATATAATTCCACACACATTATGTTTTTTATTCCACACACATTTTTAATGTTCACATTAATAATATTAATTTCCTAACAATAATTCATTGCACAAGATGTTAAAATAGAATTTGTAACCTTTTTCACCATACTCCCATCATACTAAATTTTATTCAAAATTGTGTCATTGAATTATAGCTTTACAACTATTAAAAATCAGATTCAATTAATCAACACTATAACAACTACACAAATGGTACCCAAAAAAATCAGAAAGGGATGACACTTTCCATAAATGAGTCCCTCACTAGAGATACCTTTGGTGTAATAAGGGATTTAAAATCCCACATTTACTAGAGGATAATAAATTATTCCTTTATAATTATGATAGGAGAGGTGTATCATGAAGCAATATGTCAAGGCATTTTCCAAGTGATATTGTGCAGAACATTGCCACTTTCAACAAATTGAGTCAAGAATCGTATCAATGACATATTATTTTTTTTCATTGTCACACTATTACATATAAATAGGTGAATGGAATCCTTAATATAATGAATTAAACCATATCACATATCAATTACCCAATACCCACCTATCTCTCTAACATGATTCTCTCCACCTATATTTTCTCTCACTATCTAATAGTGATTTGTTCTCATAACTAATGTACACCCAAATATAATATTAATATCACAATATTAATATCTCACACTCACATAAGTGTTACAATATTATATTATCATATAGATAATATAATTCCAAACACATTATTAATGTTCACACTAATAATATTAATTTCCTAACATTCACCCCCTTAGTGTGAACATGGGGCAAAGTGGAACTGAAACCAAAATCATATGCCACCACATAATTTTAGGTCTATATACTATTGTCTAAATCTTGTTGTCTTGATCTTACTACACATGAATATTACTATGTGAAGAATACATCCCGCATTTAATCCTTTTCAACACAATGATCGCTTCGTTGGATGATCATCTTCATAAAGAAGTACACGATAGTTAGAGGATTTCTACAGTTAGTTGTCCTCCTATACAAATTTTCACTATTACGCATCTTCCATGCCATATTACAACACTTAATATATTACATTAGAAATTATCACACTTTCCAAGTGGACATGCACAAAGTTATGTTCTTATTTTGCATATCAAAATAAAGAAAACACACAACTAAAAATGAAGTCACCATAGCAAAATTTGGCCTCATCATTGGTGACTAGCGAGAGGCATTGATCACCCTACTTCCTTCATTACCTCCGACCTCCATCTCGTATACTAGTAACTCAATTTACATTGATGGATGTCAACATTCTCATTTTAAGACTTTATAAATAAGGGGAAATTTTTTTATTATAATGTTCTTTGTTCTAAATAATCATAATTTAGAACACACATTCCATGCCAATAAATCTCATAACATATAACCATATGCAAATTTGTAATGACTTAGTGTAACACCGATCTCTCATTTCATGACTCGGTGAAACACCGATCTCTCATGTTAACTCATTGAATTGTATACTAGGTATACTTGGTTCTCATACCCTTTTCGGGGTGTTAAGTGTTCTATTTAAGAGGCCTATCTGAATACTTGTTACCAATATTCATTTGAAATATCACTTCTTAAAACTAGGTGACATAGGACAACACAACTAGCACTTGTGATACTTTGGCCAAATATTTACAACATATTGTTCATGTTAATATTCCTAGATGGCATACTCATCAAATGGAATATGTCCTTCACCCCACTTCATTTGTTATCTAGAATGGTCTTCACTGACTCCTATCAGTCCACTTGTTCAAGGTTTAACCCTAACCAAGGTTAGCAACATAGTCTAGTGTAGAAGGCTACTCATGGTGACTAAGGGTACATAGACATACTCAATCAACCTAAGTTGATTACATGTGTCTAGTTATCCTAAGTCATCATGATTTTCCCCGACACTAGATCATACTTCTAACCTAACCTAGGGTATAACTAAGATCAAGTCCGAGTTTATGTAGATCTAGATGATTCAACTCTGAAGGGTGTTACAACATGTCAACTGCAACATAGTATCCTCATGAAGACCCAAGTATTCATAAAGGTATGGTGTTGTAGTTGGCATGTGCCAACATCCGATAGATTCTTCCCATCTAGATGTACATGCCCAAGAGAGAAGTTAATTACTTAATTATTTTCTTTAATTAAAGTCTAATTATAGCAGCCATGTTGAATCCCTAGTTTCATTAACCATTAAGGTTTCCAAGCAATAAATGAATTGTAATTACTTTTCAAAAACATCAAGATTGATTTTTATTCATTAACTTCCTAATTTAGGATTCAATTTTACAAATAGAATCAACATACTAACAATATGGTTCACTTACTTAACTTAACCATGACTTAGCTTGTTTTAGTTCCGATCCAGATTCTTTTATAATAGACTTCATTGAAATGAAATCTACTATTATATATTATAATATAATATATATATTATATATATTATATATATATATATATTATATACCTTTCATTTTTTTTATTCAGATTAAGGTACTAGTCAAGAGGAAGTACATCTTCCTCTTTCCAAGATGACATTAGGTTTAATTCCATAGGATTCTAAAACAATCCGATTATCATTTTGGAATAGTTGTCTTCCTTTTTCTTATTAAGAATTAGGGTTCATTGTAACCTCTTAACATTATACAAGTTATCATAATGGATTTTTCTTCCATTAACATCATTTTAATAAACCATAGTGATTTAATTAAATGATCAGCCATGAATGCCAACTTGATAAGTTATATTTAAATAAAGGGATAGTGTATCTAATTCCCTTACCACCTAGTTCATTTTATTTCAACCTGAAAGGGTTTAGTTCATAAGTATATATATGTAAAAGAAAAGAGATAAGAATATCACTAATACTCACTGAATATGTAAAAATATGACACATCAAGTACAGATAAACCCATAAAATTTTCCATTTATCAAGGAGGAATTTATACATTGCAAGTACCAATACTTCAGACATCTTTAGTGTCAAACAACAACAATAAGCTCTATAAAATTACAACTTTCCCTTCCAAAAATACATTTTAATATTGAATCATATTTCCCATAAGAGAGCCAATCTTTTGGTAAACAAAAGTAACATCATAAAAGATCTTGTCTCCCTTTTTACCACTTATGAAGTCCATCTGCAAAATTTGCTAGCATGGGTCAGTTCAGTGAACTGAGCATGATAAGCACTAAGCATTAAAATGATATGATTTTAACTAACTATTTCATAAAAATAACTTTATTTTTATGAAATAGTTAAAGCATTACAGAAAGACACATCAAAGAAATAGCAATCATAAGAGGGAGAAACAAAATGATAATCCATATCAACATTAAGAAAAGATCATGGTGTAATCAAAATCAATGTTCAGTCAATGATTTCATAAAATAATTATTTCAGATAAGTAATATTTCAACAAGATCACTAACCACATTTCATCTACAGATATTTATGATTCATCTCTTGATTCATTCCATCTAACCCAAAAGAAAAAGATACTAACTCTAATGATTCATAGAAATAGAATTACTTTAATGGAACAATGATTCAAATTACACAACATTAACTTACTTCATCCTAGAATATTTAATGCCAAGCTCAATTAAATTTATGAAAAATTTAGGATGAACCAACAACACCTTAAAGTAAGAGTTTCTTATTTAAGAAACTAAATCCAAGTTCAGAGTCAAACTCTAGCCTAAATTTTAGGATTAGCATCAACAGTTTGAAAAAGATAAATTTAATTTACATGCACCTGGAATTAGTCACACATCACAAAAATTACATCCCTACCAATGTAACAGTCAAGAAGAAGAAAGAAAAGATTTATCCACCAACTACCCACCCTGCAAATCCTTCAACGTAATACAAACCGAACAGGTCAGCTCCTTACACAGGAGTAATATAGGTGGGAGAAGGAACAAAAAGAGAGAAAGGGAACAACCTATATCTACCTTCATAGTTTGAAGAGGATGGTATTGTGAATACCTTAACTCAGAATAGAAAGAAAGGATAACAACGAATAAAGATGAGATAAGATCTCATTATTCCTTCCTTAAAAGAGGTATAATTACCAAGATTGAAAATAACTGAGACAAATTTGATTGTCCAAAGCCAAGAAAACATTCAACTCCAACAACCAATGAAACACAAAGAACTTTTTGATATTACAATCGACATCTATGACTACAACATGAAAGTCAGAAACTGAAAATGATGTTTTCCCAACTTACAAACTAGAATAGTAACTGTAGCATAAAAGCTACAAACTAAAAATGGTTAATCATAAGCTTGCAGATTAATAACAGTATCAAAGAAAACAAACCAACAACTAAACATTACATTCCTTCCAAACGTTAAAATCATCAACCCCTAAAAGTTTCTCAAGTTTTCCCAAACAAAGGAGAGATAGAGTAATGTTGAAGTAAATTACCCATTTTCGGCCACGATTTCATTTTAAAGTGACAACACACACAAAGCTTTCCCATCCATTGATGGTGAAATGAAAAAGGTGAGATCAAGATTTAACAGTTAAAGTTTCCATTCAAGCCAACCCAGATCCACATACTTCACAAGAATCAAAGGAACAGACTACTGGTTCAGGAAGAATGAACCCGACCCAAATTCGACCACAAGGAGAAACAACGAAACAACGACATGACCCCAAGTCAGGTGCTCAAAGTTGAGCTCAAAAGAATTAATACACTAACAACATTACATTCTATTTCCTCCAAGTGTTCATTCATTTAGACATAGTCAAGTTACTCTAAATTTCAACTGAAAGTACCTCGGGTTCCTACTGAAACAGTTGTTCTTCTGATTTAAATAAGAGAACCAGTCATACAAGGAAAGTCGATCCAAGAAAATAAACCTTGACCTTTATTTTTCCATAAACCAGAAAAGATGTATTCAAATTCAATAATCATTTAACAAAATATGCAAGCAAGATTAACTATCAACCATGCTAAATAGATATATTGTTTTGAGGAGATTCATTCAACCCAATATCAGACAAGTCACTAACAAGTCTTCTCACAACTTTACAGGAGTAAGTAAAGAATTGACTTCATTTAAGTTCAAGCAGAAGTTAAACATGATTCTATCTTTTTTTTCAAAGAAGGAGAACAAAACCCGAAACATATTTCTTTCATAGCAGCAACTACTACTAACTAGTTTCAATACAGTCCAATAAGAAGTTCTCAGATTCAACAACAACTCAAGTTTAATAGAAGTAAAACATGTTTACTATTATTTTTCAAACAAGAAACAAATTCCAAAACATTTTTCTAGCATAGCCGTGAATCATACTACCTAGTTTCAGTACAGTCCAAATAGATAAAATGCAGAGAAAATAAGTTTTGAAAGAAAGACTAAACATCACATACAAACTCATTTATTTCCCAAGAACATATTTCTTTTAATGAAGACATTTAGGAAAAAGCAGAACAACTTAATGGGTAGAGCCTATCATGCCTGATAGAGCTTCTTCTCAATTTGCAGATGATTTCCCAGCCGAGCCTCAACAATCTCTTCTTTTTCCAAGTGACGTCAACCACTCTAATCTTTCTACTTCTTCTTATACTTCCACCAATAATACAAATAGATCAAGAATGCCAAGAATACAGATAGATCAAAAATAGAACTACTGGTTTAAAGAACCGAAAACCCCATGCAGAGAAAAAATTGAAATGAACTAAAGATCAAACAACCTTTCCAAAATCCTCCATGCATTTCTCCTAGGTGTTTCTTCACCATAACCGAGATCAATTAATGTGAAGGACAATCAGTTTCCCTCCTAATTCCCCACGCCACCACCATCCAAATTTGGTGAGCCTTAAATTCAAAATTTGCATGTAATTTCCATTTAGTGGTGATGCCAACTAGGCATCCCCTAAACTCCCAATGCCTCTACCAAAATTGGTAGTCTGTAGCATTTAAACCAAAATAAATTCCAATCAATGCCTTGAAAACCAATGCCACCGACCTACCATTTGCCAAATAGTCCATAGGTATCTTCTTAGGTTAGCAATAGTTTAGGTTAGATTTTTATTAGGTTAGAAATCAACCTTAGTTCCTAGGTAGGTCTTAATTACCTTAGGTTAAAATCCAAACTAGTATAGAACATCCCAACTTAGGTTAGGGTACCCATCTTAGTGATTCACTATCAGGTCTATGACCCTTATACACTGCTCAACATTTAAAACATTTAACAAGAAGGCCCAGGCTTATCACCCTAAGGCTTGTTGTCGGTCAAGAACCCCTAAGAAGAATTCTTCACCATGGTAAACAAAACAAGTCACAGTCAAGCTCACCTTCCATTTCGAATGACAAGACAACAAGATGAGTAGGTAAGAAGAATTGAAGCATACCTTGGATCAATGGAATTGATCCAAGGTTTTGTTGTTTACATGAAATAAATTAAGTATACACAATACAAGTTCATCACCTTCTTAAAAGTGAATTTAAGCTATAAAAAGAGATGAATGGCATTATTTTCAAGTAAGCAGAATTCACAACCAGAAATGATTCTTTTCAACAAATAATGAATTATCCATTGCAAACATGATTTCCTAAAATCATAAGAGTACTTCTTCCTAAAACAAATCACCTGTCAACATTTGCAAAGTCAAGAGTGGAAGTCATCACCATAACAGCTAGGTCAATGATGTTACACCTTTGTTGCCTCCGACCTCCATTTGTATGTTGGTAACTCAATTGAATTTGATCATGAAGCTCAATTTACATTGATGGATGTCGGTTACCACCAAAAATGCATCCATAAGGAAAAAAATATTTATTTTTTGAACTATTAACAACTTACAAAATTGGAAAACAAAAATTTTTTTGACTCTTATACAATGACATCATACAAAATAATGACAATAATTAACTTACATCACGAAGGACTATTTGAGAGTGACACACAAAATAATAATGAATAAATGACAATAATATTTTTTAGAATAAAGATGACTCCACGGTTAAAATTATAATAATAATAAACTCAAAACCAATATTTGAATTTAACATTTAAATAATAAAATATCATCTAATAACTAAAAACCAAAACATTATACTTAAAAAAAAATCTTACTTTTGGAGGACAACTTTATAATAACAATAACTCTAAATAAAAACTACAAACTAAAAACTTTAACATTTTCTAATATAGCTAAAAATATATTATTAGAATACCATCCAAGTAGATATTTATAAACTTTAAACTCCATTATACTAAAACTAAATACACATAGAATTGCAATAAGTAAGTGGAAAAGGAAATAGTAGTCAAAATAAACTATAAAGGAAAACTAAGAAACAAAAAGCATGACACACTACTTGACCAAACAAATTTATAAGATCTTTTAAAACTTGACCACATCTTGGGAATATTGAATGCTATGAATAAATTAATGTAGTTCAACGGCCTATATTTCTTTATGAGGGGATGGAAATAAAACCCGAGTAGAATGATGTGTTGCGTAAAATGGAAGCAATCTACATTTAATGCAATTTGGATGTATAATTAAGTATACAATCTTGTGATGATAGTTGTTGAGTTGCATCCACTATAAATAAGAACAACTTGTTAAAGGATATGTCGCCACCATGAGTGCGAGATGAATCAAATTAATTAACAACTACTACACATGAAATTTCATGGTTAATGTCGATCTTGGCATTTGGATGTAACAAGTGCACAATGGAAATTGTTGCACCAAAATGAATATTGGTTCACAAATGGCATAAATATTGAAGATGTCGGTGGATCATTATAGGTACAAAAATATCAATGAGATTTCTTAGTGAAGAATCAACAAAATCTCAATGTTATTAGCATAGAAATTTCCAAAGTAAGTTGTGTCTTCGATATTCACTCTATGTACACCTATCGTCACATGAAAGGCCAAATTTGATGCTAAATGTAATTTGGTATGGATTTTTTCATAAATTTTTAATACTCGAATATTATAAAACTAAAAATAGATTCATTCGAGATGATATTTATTATGAAGAGATTACATATAAATAGGTAAATGAAATCTTTAATATAAGGAATCAAACCATATCACATATCAATTACCCAATCTCCGTATATCTCTCCAACATGATTCTATCCACCTTTATTTCCTCACAACTATCTAATAGTAAGTTGTTCTCATAACTCATGTACACCTAAATATTATTATGAAATAGTTTTACGTTGGATAAATTATTAGTATATTGTTAGTTTTTTGTGATTTTTTTGGTACCAACATCTATTACCGGGTTTTTGTTCCTATTTGGTAGGTGATGGTTGTGATTTTTATATGGCTAGATATTATCTAAATGTATAGTGTGAAACATATAGAGAGTAAATATAAAATATTTTTCTATTATTTTGGTGTATCGGCTTGATTTTGTATCAAATCAAGATATTTTTTTGGTGTATACAATGGATTTTTGAATATTGTGAGGGGTAGCCTTATTTCTATTTACCCTTGAGAATGAAAATTTTTGATGTGAGAAACGTGCAGATCTATCATATCCTTATCCTTAGATCTCCCTATACGTAGTCTCATACACACTCAGTCATTGATTATAAAGCTTGTGTTCCAGGAGTAGTCTCAATCAACAAAGATCGAGATCACTGAAAGAATCCACTAAGGAACGACTCATACAAGTTTGAGTATTACAAGGCAGATATATCTCAAAAAAATTCTCAGGTCTCGTCCAATCTCTGCATAAATTTTTATTGTTCACCTCAACTCAGAAACACAATAGATCGAGCCTCTATTTCGGCAAAGGATCAATTAGTTCAAAGCGGCCAAATAAGGAAAGGTGTGAGACGTTATTTTTGTGCTGGTGGAGCTTAGAAAAAGGCACTGTGGATAAATTTTAACACATGTTAGAGTTTTGCAGCATATGTAAACCTCTATTAAAGTGTAACTATCATCAATCGAGATCATTTTTTATAGTTCATAGAGAATTTAAAATTGATATGACCATCTCGCTTTATCAATACTCCTTTGATCTGTTCTTATTGATCCATGCAATTTTCTCATTTGTTGTTCATTTGTGCCATGCTCAAATCCATGCACCCATATTCCATATGCGGTATGTGAGTTTTAATAATTATTAGTATTTGTTCCCTATTATAGTCATTTTTGTACCCTTCACGGAACAGAAAATCACATGAACGCGGCCTATCACCCAGTGTGCTAGGCACTCACCGAGGCACGTGCGGGTCGAGTCTCTCCTTTATGTGAGTTTTGTGAGAATGCATCATCTTAGAATAGATGATCAAATACAGGATAGAAAATAACTAAACCACATTCTTATAAACTTAGGAAGAGTTTTTATCTCATTGTATGCAGGTAAGAGAAATAACAAGCAACACATGGAGATGATTTATACAGAAAGGAAATGCATAAGTATTGAACATAGATGATTTATAACAAAGAATTATATTCATATTATCAAATTTAATAACCCACATTACATCCCTTGAGGTCATAACAGATCCTCATATAATTATGAAGAGTCAAATCATGCATCAAAGCTATATCATGCTCATGACATTACAAATAAAAATGCAGCCAATCCCTCTAAGTGTGTCATTTCTCACAGATCTCTCCTAATCCCTAACCCATAACATCCTCCATTATGTTTTTTAGGGATTCACCTCTCTTCAACTATATCCTTTTCTTCTACAGGGAGCTTGTATATATAGCCTTAGCAACCACTGTCATGCCTTCCAGAAGTTACAAATTGGTTTCCAAGTGTCAAAGTGGTCCTCCATGTAAGCATGCCTTTCCAGATCCAAGCTCTCCATTCTTTGCAATGATATCTTCTGGAAAATTCCATCACATGCTTAGAATATTCCCTTTTTGATCCACAATCACTAGGCTAGCACCTTATCCACAAGGGTCGTGTTTTTCTCGTGTGCTTCCTGGGATGCCGAATGTGGCTAAGTACAAAACAATTTTTCCTTGCACACGCGCACCGTGTGTTCTATAAAACCCTTCCAGAATTCTTTCCCTACGTTCTTTCAAACCCACGTACCCTTCTTCAACTATGTCCCACACACCCATGTGCCTTCTTATACTTAGCTGATATTTTAGGGCCCAACATCACCCCACACTACGCCTGTTCTTCATCCCCAGAACACTCTTCAATAAAGAATTAAAGAATGGTGGATCCTTACAAATGGTTAGAATGGAAGAATGAAGGAATGAAGAAATGGGGAAAATAATGAAAGAATGGGGAAATTTATTTACTTCTGGAGGAGGAGAGGGAAATCCTTCCTTAAATCATCTTCTAATTTCCCCCAAGTGTTGACCTCATTTTGCACTTGCGACTAGAGGTCACCCACCAGGGTGCTCACTTCTTCAAAACTAAGCTCCTCTCCCTTAGCACTCATTGTCTCCATAATCTCCTCTAGCTTCTTGCCCAAATCCTTGAGTGCATCCATCCTCCGAGTGATTTGAGGGTACAATTCCTTTATCTAGTTCTTGATTGAGCCCTGCAAGGTCTTAATGGCCTCTGATTTCTTTTCTACCTTGGCTAGGATCTTGTCTCGCTCTGCCTATTCCCTTTTTTATTTTCCTATAACTCCTTGAGATCCACCTCATGGGTGGTAACTAGCATACTTTCCACTTTATCTCTGTCTGCGCATTTGTCATAGGTAGCCTCAAAGTGACTTGTGCGAAAATTTTACATCGGCAAGGATCTTGTTATACTGAGAAAAAATATCCACCACTTTCATCTTATTTTCTTTCTCTTGGTGTGCCACCACCTCTTCCAATGATTCTAGGGAAAGTTCTCACCTCTCCATAGTGATTATGTGGGTCAAGTCCTCTAGGCATTTTAAGGATGATCCATACTTTTACGCGGGCGGTGTTACGTCTGGATGCTTTAGGAAAATGACATCCATGATCATCTCTATTTTCTTGTATGCCTCATGCACTATTTCCTTTTTATATTTTAATTCACACCTTAAGCGAGCATTTATTAGCTATTCCTTCTTTGATTCCTTGGTTTTTTCAATGATCTCTTCTTCTTCCTTTATTTCCAGCTCTACCTCTAGGAACTTTACCCTGTCATTTCTCTTGAAGAGCTTGGCTTTAACCTCAACTGCAAATTTGTTGAGCACATTGCAGATTTTCTCATTTGACACCCCGAGAATTCACCAAGGGTTTATACCTTTTTGGCACTTGCATCAATGCTCCTTAGCTTACCTCAAATTTTGTCTCATCAATGTGGGACTCAAATGCCCATGAAAGCATTTTCCTTGTCTAAGGGTATGCACCTTCCTCATCAAATGAAGTCATGGCTAGAAGTTTTTCCATTGGAAACGTTAAAGGATTCATCATTTGTATCTCATGGGAGACATATCTCTCCATGTACGCATGATTCTTTGGGTAGAATATCTTCCGATCTGACTCGCAGTGGTGGTCAAGCATCTACCTCACTAAGTTTGAACCTTAGTCTCTTGGCCTCCTTGAATCAATTAACTCTGGATTGGAAGTATAATGTGGTGAAGGAGAAGGGTAGTTTACACCATGGACTCATGTTCTCATCTGTCATCATAAATCTACCAATGCAGAAGTGTTGGTATACTGCAAACTCTTCTTCTCTACTCACGAGTGTGGGAAACTAATTTGAGATCCTCCACTCATCCCCGAATGCATCATGCATTCTCTTATACCATTTCTCCAGGTACACCTTGTGAGTGGTCATCATGGTTTCACAAGTATATTTTGCAAACCTCTTTACGGGTGAGGGATATTCTTCTAGATACTCCTAAATAAAGTTTTATGGCCCGTTGGGCACTCCAATCTCTGAGAAAACAATTATAAGGAGGACGTTTCTAAATAGTATCTTCTCTCCCTCCTGCGTGCTTATAATTTCATCCGTGATGAAAGTGGATAAGTTGTAGATGGTTCCTTATGATATCTTTCAGCATACATTCAACCATGCCTTATTTACTTGTGTCCACCATTCTTGGTCATTGAGTTTGGTGACTAAGCGCGCAACCATCCTCATCACTAGGTATGGTATTTCGAGATGTCAAAGTATCTCAAACCCTTCTTGTAATCATATGTGGATACAATCTCCTTGATAGCCTCCTTATCACTTATATCATCATCAATGTTATCTCCTTCACAATTGAGGCTGTGAACTTGGATATCAGTTATGGCGTGATGTGCATCTTATGCCCCGTGAAGTAAAAGTGATCTTCATGAATGCGTGACATCAGCCATTGATAAAGGTGCTCAGGCTTGCCAAAGTAGGGTAACTCATATAATTGCAACAACCCAGCCTTTTCTAGTTTTACCTTTACCTCATCGTTGTAAATGGGCATTTCATCTCACGTCCTATTGTTGGTTGGGTAAACCAACTCCAAATCCATCTCCTTCTCTATTGTGCTTGTGCAATGAGTATAATCGCTTACGGCCATCTTTCGTAGGTGTGACTCCTCATTCTTTTCCTAGCAGTACCCCATATGGGTATTGCATTTCCACATACCATTCTTTATTGGTGCTTACAACAGAAATGATATGTTTTCCCTTGCCCTTGCCCTTTGTCTTATTTGGTGAAACATTTGGTTTCCTTGGTGTCATTCTTACGGTTGGTGTTAAAAATTAAATACTCTTCCCCTTGTTGTTCTCTACCACTCTATCCAATCCCAAAACTCAACCTTGTGAAGAAACCCTTCTAACTCCATGCCCTAGCCACCAAACACTAACTAGAAAAATCCTTCCACAAGACGGTGTTTCCTCAACAAATTTTCTCACACCCATGTACTCCTTTCACACTAGTTTTTGGATAAGACCCTAGTCACACACTTTATATTTCTTGGATTCTCTTTTCTTCACACAAATCTCTCTAGATGCCCTAGTTTGCAAAAGATTTTTTTCTTCTTAAACGCAAATTAATAAATGATTTACGTGACCACTCGTATTTATAGTTTTTCTTCTTTTCAGCATTAAATGCAGATTTTTCCACTATGCCATATTTAAGCACTTTTATCCATGTGCCACATCTTGCGGGAAAAACCTTTTTCAACCTTTTGGCACGTAAAAATTCAACCCGACTAAAAATTATTTTGTGCGCGTCCACAGCACCAAAGGCACTTCTTTTGTCCTTTACCAAATTTTTGCCTTCGCCTACCTCATGTTGTTCCCGGGATTTTCATCCTTTATGTATGTGGTTTTGTAAAGCCTTTTTGAAACCAACCATTCTTGTCCACCTTATCTTATGTGCTTCTTACCCTTACGCACTTTTCATCCTTCAATTTGGGCCATTCACCGTAACTTCCACTACCAACTCAAATTTATATTAAAGGTCTATACTTTTCATCACTCCACCCCACACTAAAATAGATGTGTGGTCCTTTGTGCATACACAAACCTAGAGAGATAATGTGGTTACCGAAGCACAAGGCATAAAATAAAACAAAATGAAAGGAACAAGCAACGAGAAAGGAAACATAAGAAAGAAAAATCATAAAGGGAAATTCTAAGCTAACTGGAAATATTGCCTTATTACAAACACCAAGAAGACTTATTTATAGTAGGCTTCACCTACTCCCATTAAAGTGACCTGGTAACCTCATCCCATCTAGTGCTTGTAATTGGAAAGCACCTGAATCAAGAATGTACGAGATGATGTAAGGTCCCAACCAATGGACTTTCAACTTCCCAAGATGGTGTAGATACTTGGAATCATACAACAACACCAATTGCCCAACTTCAAACTTCTTGTTCTTGATATGACGATCATGCCATGCCTTTTTCTTGCTTTTTCTATCTTTTGACTCCATCTAGCAAGTGATCGCCTTTCATCTAACTACATCAACTTATCAATTCTTTCTTCCAGTGCTTGTTCATCAGCTAACCCTCTTGCACGCACTATACATAGTGATGGTAACATGAATTCCACTAGTAACATAGCCTCCATGCCAAACACCAATTGAAATGGTGTGGCCTTATCAAACTTTTGTAGGTTTTCCTGTATGCCCATAGAACGACTGATACCTTATCATCCCAATCTTGTCTTCCAAAGTCACAAATATTAGTTAACATATGACTTAGTATCTTGTTAAATGCCTCAAGAAATCCCATTTGCTTACAAGTGGTATGAGGTAGTCTTATGATGGCCACCATGAACTCGCTAATAGAATATCGATTGTTTCATTGAGAAAGTGTGTACCCCTATCACTTGTTAAACTTAAAGGGAAACCATACATGATGATTATGTTTTCCCATAAAAATATAGTAGCTATCACCATGATGTAATCCTTTTGTAGGCACTGCCTCTTCCCATCGTGTCAAGTAATTAGTGCAAGTGATGATATAACACAAACTAGTCCTTTGTGTGGTCAAGCGCAATTGGTCCTACAACTCAATTGCCCATTTCTCAAATGGTTTAGTGTGGGCTATTAGTCATAGAGGCATTTCATATCTCTTTCCAAGTTTGCCAAGGCACTGGAAATGGTCACAGGCCTTGCAAAACTCAATACAATCTTTGTATATGGTTTCCCACCAAAGCCCTACTAATAAAATATTCCACATGGTAGCATTTCATGCATAGTGTCCTCTCTGCAATCCCACCATGTGCTTCTTCCATAATGGCTACATGCTCATGTTCCAATACGCATCAGCACAAAACCTCGTCACGACCTAACTTATAAATATCCTCACCAATCAACATGTAGGGTGTGGTGCGTATTGTTAATTGAATTCTCTCCGTGGCCTTCATCCCTTCCGTGTCACACCTATTTTTAAGAACACCGTGATATCTTCCAAGTTTGAGGGCACGTGCTACAACCGAAATAGTTGCACATCTAGTATGGTATCATCAATTCTTTGTGCGTCCTCTCTTGAATTAATCCTTAATAATTGGTCAGGTCTTGAATTACTTTTTCCTAGTTTCACAACCACAGTGAACTAAAATCTTGAAATAGTAGGACCCAATGACATATGTTCCCTTGAAAAATGGGTTTTTGACTAATTATTTCAATGCCATGTGGTCTTTGTAGAATATGAATGGTTTTCTAATAGATATTTCCTAAACTTATGCATCACATAGATCATATAAAATGCTTCATGCTCGGTAGTTGTGTAATTCGATTTGATGGCATCAAATTTATACTTGCAAATCACAAGGGATAGTCAACAATTCCCTCTCTAGGTTGTGCTACACTGCTCCCATAGTTGTCCCCGAGCCATCGACGTGCACATGGAAAGGTGTATCCCAAGAAGGAAAACATAATATGGGTAGCATGAAAAGCCTATCCTTCAAAGTGTCAAATGCCTTTTATTGCACCTCTCCCCAATGAAAGGTGCTTTTGTGTTTCAATAATTCTTCTAAGGGTGTGGAGATTTTGGCATACCCCTTGATGAATTTCCTATAATACCCCGTATGCCCAAGAAATCCATACATGCTTGGGTGTACTTTGAATATTAGGCTCCACTAATCCGGCTCGACAATAATAACCGCAACTTTAGCGGGGTGTACTAGAAAACCTTCTTTACATATAATGTGTCCTAACAGGAAAAATTTGGCTCCAAATGGATTAACAAAGACACATTTCTTAAATTGAGGGATATCCTCAATTGCCGGCATATCTCAAACATCAGCCTTAAGTTGTCACAATGGTCTTTCACCAATCCATACATAGTCCAATCATCCATGTAAACTTGAAGAAACTTATGGATGAAGTCTTGAAATGTTTGTACCACAATGTGCGAGAACACAATAGGTGCATTCTTTAATCTAAAAGGCATAACCATGTAGCAAAACTTCCTCATTCGGTGGAAAAATTTGTCTTTCTCTGGTCTTCCTTTGCAATCTTGACTTGGTGGTACCTTAAGAACCCATCCATGAAAGAGTAGACTTTGCGCTCGGCTACTCCTTCAAAAATTTCTTAAGTAAAGGGGGTTGGGAAGGGATCAATGACACATACCACATTCAAATTCCTATATTTAACACAAATTATTATCCTCTAGTCCTTCTAAATACTAATAACCATTAGGCTAATCCATTCGATTCTTTTTTATTTGCCTCAATGATACTAGATGATACCATTGTTTCTACTTCTTCCTTAACGTGACGCGTAAATTTGGATTCATCTAATAAGAACCTCTTCGAATAGGCGTGCACCTTCCTTTAACTTGATATTCATATCCCCAAGGAATGGTGAACGCCTTTGAGTTCATGGTACCCATGAGGGAACAAATCTTAGAACTCGTACAACAGATCAATGATCTTTGAAACTTTCTTTTCTGACCAATAGTCACCAATGATAGCTTCCTTAGGTTTTGCATTTGTCCCAATGTTAACTTATTTTTTTAAGGACTCATTATAGGTGCGTGATTGCTCATCAGTTTTGTCTATGAATTTGCGCATACCCTCCAAATGGTTAGCATCCAAAGTCTCCATTTCTTCTCCTTCTATTACATAGACCATTTTTCCTTTTTCTTTTTTATACACGCACGCTCAAGATTTACTTCATTTAATTCTTCTTCATCGAGGAACATCTCCAAATAAGGTTCACCTAGAAATTCTAGTAGCCTATCCTCTGTCATAGCACTATCCCCCATCGTAAGGCACTTGATCACTTGCAACGCCTTATCCACTGATGGTTTGGTACTCCTATACTTGAAAGCTTGAATGAGATTAGCTGCCAACTCTTATCAATTACTTATCTCGACGACACATCTCCAAGTGAATATACACGGTGCACACATAGCTTTGTAAGGTGGAATACAACTTATGTACCCATAAAGAAGGTGGCAACACTTCGTGTTTCCCATCCAAGCCTCTTCACATGCTTGGATATGAAATAAAGTAGTCTCCTTACCATTGTAGTCTTGTATAGTTGTGGGTTCTTTGCTCCTAGAGAACCTTAAAAAAAAAGTGATCCTCACCTCACGCCACTCCGGAGGTTTTCCCAATGTGTAGCCCACTAACGCGCTATAGTCTGAGTAGGTCAGAATCGAGAATTCCTCTTCTTTTCGTCCTCATCTTTCTAATAAGCTTCCATATCCCACAAGAAAATTTTAGGGTATTGTACATACCCAAAGTTTTAGGGTACCTTGCACCGAATAATGTAACACGTGCCCTAATGATGATACAGGTCTCCTCGCAAGGTGTTCAGGATCCGGAAAAGCTCCCCAAGTATGCATTAACATCTCGCATGCCCCACTTAGCCCCTGCGTGCTTTGTTTTCTCTTTTCCCCTCTTTTCTTTGTGTTTTGCTCTTTGATTCTGAAACCGCCGCCCTACAGGCAGCGGTCTCATGTTCCACCCCTGATCAAGGCGGCCGGTCTTGTAACCACCTCCCTACCAGGGCGGTGGTCCTTCACACGTTTTCTAGAATGCTCTTTTAACGCTACTCACGTCAATGTTTACCATCTTTTTCACCACCTTTGGCTTGCATTAATGATTGGTTCCCTGGAATAGTGTTTTGGCATTGTTTATGGTTTAAGAGATCAATTTGGTTTTTACCTTTGGGTAAATGCAAATGCTATAAATAGTTGGCTTGTGCTCAAGAAAATGGCCCCTCAAATTTGCCTCTGAATTTCTCATTTCAATAGTTTAGTCTTTCATTTTGTTTAGGATTCATAGTTTTGTTCATTGCATGCTTAGTTAGTGTTATTTTGCTATTAGAAAGCCACATATCCATCTTGTGCAAGTGTTGTCATTACTTCATGCAATCCATTGAAGTAGAACAGTTTAATTTTCAGTAGGAAGCCATTAAAGTTGTAGGTTTTTGCTGTTAAACGAGGATAGTTTCGTGTTGGACATTTTATGTTGCATGACTCGCAATAAATCCCACTAGGAATTACATAAGCCAAGCTCTGTACTCTTGCACTATCCCTCTCCTACTCGCATTGTATTCAGTCTGTATCCTAAGTTGCCTTTGTTCCAATATCTACTTTTGTTGACGCTAGCATTACACGCTTTTCTGGACCCACGTGAGCATGAAGGAACGAGGAGATCACACTGAGGGGACCAAGCCACACACACCATTGGATTCGCCACTGTTCTGTAAAATCCAGGTTCTAGCTTTCAAAGTTCTAGTTAGAAGCATATCAAATAGAGTAGCCAATCATCTTATTTCAGTTAATTTTACTTTCAATATTGCCAAGGAAGATGTGGGGATTGATAGTTTCTAAGAAACTATGATTCACTCCTCACTTCTAAGGTAGGATCGAGAGTCTTTCAAATAGATTAGATCAGTTATTTCACTATTTATAATAGATTCACTACCACACAGGCAAGTAGCTATACTCGGTTGCTTTGTTTGTTTTAAATTCGTTATTAGTTTAGTTGTCAATTTCTAAATATGTTAAAAAAATCTCTTTCAATTTTGTTCAAATAGTTGTTCAGGAAAACCCAAAAATAGAGAAGTTATATATGCTGTAGATATACTTCACATAGTTAATTTTACTTTGCTGCAGTTAGATTTACATTTTGCTTTTGTATGACAATCATGGGACCTAGGGAACCCAGAGAATACATATTCGAGCCAATCATGCCTCAACCCAATCTCATCACAGCAATAACCAACATAGATCAGAATCTTAGAATCCAAGTTTTCCGAACAATAGCAGACTTGCAACAGATCAGCTCACAAATTAGCGGGTTAAACATAGAAGACGACCAAGTGCACACGTTTTGGTCAAATCAGCCAAACTACAGATTACCCTAGATACATATCCACATGACTATAGAAGGGCTTGAAAGAGAGCAAACATTCGGTTGTGATCCTTTGGTCCCATAGCCAGACACAGGAGACACTCTCACAGACATAGATACTAGCTTAAGAATTCAGGTTGCAAGAACTCTTTGAGATACTCTGAGAAGATCACACAACTATTAATTCTGAATATAGAGGCCAAGAAGGCATATGACTATTGGATACTAGGGATTAGGGGGACTCGATCTGTGCATTGAGCATAGAAGGTCCACAACAACCACGAGTCTATGGTTGTGACCCACAAATCCCACAACCCAACGAGTCCACAGGTCAATCTGACGTTGACGTTGGCTTATGCACATTAATATTTAGATCCACTCCACTTCCACCTATCATCATCACACAGTTATCCTTGTTAGACGTAGTAGCTAATAAAGCTAAGAATTTCTGGACTAGGCCAGAGAATCACCCGTAGAGTCAACTATATTTACCATCCACCCTATGACCCTATCTGGAGACATACACAAAACTATCCCAGGTCATTTTCCACGTATCCCACAACCCATAGACCGAATCACGCTAGAGCTCGATATTGATTGGAGCCTTCGAGTAGTCATCCTTGCCGATCGATCTATCACACCAGTTCAGGTTAGGAGGGCCTTCTTTGCCTTAGATTCACAATTTCCACTAGTGCGCGTTAAAGACATAAGATTACCTAACTAGTTTTTCTGCATCCCACACATATTCCATCCCTACCGGCTGTCTCGGCACGACCTCGAGAGGTCGGGTGTGAGGAAGAGTTACTTGTAGATTCCCATGCTCACTTGTCACTTTTCCATCATACAAAATTGGTGAACTCGACGTGAATAGTTCCTACTTTCTAAATCTGGAATCTTATTATTACTTGTGTTTTCAAATTATTTTACTTTTCATCTTTTCCACCTCATTAGCCTTCACATCAGCTTCACCACCAAAATTGGTGAACCCGACATGAAACAAACAACTGCAACATCTTCCTTATCTCTGTTCTCCCACCTTCTCTCTTTCCCATTATTCTATGGGTATTCATATACCCCAAATATGTCGGGATTCGATGCATATGGTAGACCTCTCCTAGGTCTTGAAGCATACTACGCTCAGCTGAATAGATAGTCATCACCCTCGCTCTCAGTATGGGGTGACAACTATTCAAATAACCAATTATCAACACAAAATCCACCTCCAAGGACTAGATATGGCTCATCTTTCCAAACAGAGGAGTTGGATCAGCTCGCTCAAATGTAACACATAGAGCCTTCAGGCTCGAACAATATGACGTTCACAGGAGAATCTGGTTCGTCTCCTCAGGTGCTGCTTAGACCACAAATTAGTAGACAATCAGATCCATACCTAGTTTTAGATGATGAACATTCAGTACGTCATGCCAGAAATGAACAACACTCTCGAGGTATGTACCCACCCATAGGAAGTTTACAAACACAACCCGAGGTCTCTTTTCAAGAAAATACCTCCATGCCACTACATATAGGAAATGCCCTTGGGGAAACTTGGCAGGGAAACAATCAGTTCATAGCGGGATATCACATGCCTATACAACACTAGGATATACAACAAATGCCACTAAGGAAAAATACCATGACTTTACCAAATGAAGTCATTTCGACTTTAGTAGAAAAAGTTAGGGGGTTAGAAATTGCTCAGGTAAATCACCATTCTCAATTCATGCAGGCAGGAAATTCCAATCCTCTACACTATCCTAGCCAAGTAGACCTCCTCACAGGAATAGGCACATTGGGCATGCCTCCTCAGTATTCACAACAAACGCCAACAAGAACCACCATTTCTAACACCATTCCAATACCTCCGGTCTAGTACAAAATAATCCATTCCTAGACAATACCCCTTCATACTTAAACATGTACTCCAAATCACCACAAGGGGATATGTTCTCCTCTCCTAGCATGGTTGCTCAAACACAGGGGTTTCCTTATGCCCCTACCAAGTGCATACGCTACACCATATCAATAACCCATTCCACCGCCACCCCCTCAGCAGGCACCATCAATGGTCGAAACCTACGTGATAGGGACTTATTCAGAATATTTGAAAGAACCCTTAGACTTCACCATACAAAGCATTATGCTTCCAAGACCTCTTCCCGATTTTCCCAAATACAAAGGTGAGGGATATCTGAATGCACATATCAAGGCTTACACCACAGCCATTCGAGAACTGCTCCCTTGGGATGGGGTTGTTGCTAAAATATTCCCCAAAACCTTGGAAGGCATCACCCTCGATTGGTATTATAGAATACCTAAGGCTTCCATCCATTCATTTAAATACCTCATTTCTGAGTTCATCAAGGAATTTGATATGAACAAGCTGTTGAGAACAGGAATCAGGGAATTCTTACACATTAAGCAAGAACATAATGAATCTGTCGCTCATTTCATCCAGAGGTGGTGTACAGTTCTTTATTCTTTAGCCAGTGCTCCAAACATGGACCAAATGGAACTATGTAATTTATTCCTTCATTCTCTCAGTAGAGAAGTAAAGGAAGAAGTCCAGAAGTTCCCACTAAGGACTTACGATGAAGTGCTTGAGAGCGCTCTCCGAATAGATCAAGTAGAAATAGATAATGGTCGTAAGATGTATGGAACAAATGGGAGGTTAATCACCTCCAACCAAAATACTACGGCTTATCCTACTACCACAAATGCCAATCAAGGACCTAAAGTCCTTAATAAAAATCATGGAGTGACAACAGATGGAGTAACTGATCAGGCCAAAAGGGTAAATGTTGTGAATACTCCACCACTAATGAACAACCAATGAAATAACAACTTTACCCCAACAATCAATGTAATGGATTTTAATCATCCACAACAACAACAACAATGGAAAAACCTTACAAAGGGTCCGAGCCAAAACTCAACTGGATATCAAAACCAAAACCAAAACCAAAAAAACAAATGCTAAACTTTAATCCTAATAGGCAACGGTTTGATAAGAGTTTTGGGCCACAATATGCACCGAACCAGCAGACTAGGAATTACAATCCTAACTCGTATTGTGGTTTTCACAAAATATGAGGTCATGACACTAGAACGTGTCGTGACTACAATAAATTCATACAACATTTTCTAGAGGAACAAAGACAACTCTTCATAGATATGTTCTTGGCCGATTCTCACGTCACCAAGACCAAATACTTTCACGGGGGCAGTTTCCCCTCAAAACGCACCCCTCAAAATCTTTAATGATCCACTCCCAAATCACAATAACAACAGGTTAAATCCAAATGGGACAAATAAGGGTATAATAACAGGAAACAATGATCATGAAGCCTCGACTTCACTAAATCCATTAGTTGCACCACAATTAGGAAGTCAACCATGACCCAAGATAGTCGGTTTAGTGGAATTAGACACCAAACTACCCGTGGAAGCTGTAACAAGGACACGAGAGTATTCCTCTCAGCCAAGTCCAAGTTACCTACTGGAGACAGATAACATCCAACAAATGTTAGTAAGACCCGTAGGTGCCTATGATTTAATTAATGATCTAACAAAAACCTTCTCGCACATTTCTTTTTTAGACTTACTAAAGAATTCTCCTGCCCACAGGGCTGCTCTTTTGGAGGCATTAGGTTTAGGTCATTTAATTAACATCACTCCACCTCCCGAAACACAGGTGAACCATATAGACTTTGATATTCACCCTCCGGGACAGTCGGATAGGGATATCGAGTTTATATTCGAAATAAACAAAATGCCAACAGACATTGAGATTGCATGCCGAGGTGATCCAGCCTTACATTTTCAAGTATGGGTTTATAACAACTATGTGAAATGTGCGATGGTTGACAATGGGGCAGCAATTAACATAGTCCCCTTCTCTTTCCTTCAAAAGCTAGGGTATGGAGAAACAAACTATTCCTCAACTGAAATACATTAAGAGGCTATGATAGCATTAAAGCCACATCAATTAGAACTATAATACTACCGGTCACCTTAGGACCCAAAACAATCCTCGAGTGAGTTTTACATTATCAGATCGGAAACCAACTATAATATGATCTTTGGCACGACCATGGATACACCATATGAAGGCAATTCCTTCTATGTTATTTCAAGAAGTAAGATTCTTACACTTAGGAAAGATATTCGTAGCCAATGGTGATCCAAAACCATTCGATATACACTGGCTAACTTAAAGAAAGACCAGGCATTCACTCGAGTTTGAACTCCCGAAAAACCAACTTAATAAACCGATGACGCAAAACTAGAGGAGAAGTTGGTACCTACAATAGATCTTGAGACTATGAGCCTAATCAAGACTATCCCATCCCTCAAATATGAGGCTAACATCGTAGAAACAATATCGTTAGGAACTACTGCAAATATTTTCGAGTTGTTAGAACAGGATCTACCGATGTTCCTACCATTTGATTCTGTAGGCATGGGATATACCCTAGGTGTTGGTTCTCTTCCAGCAGAGGATCTCTGCATGGTAGAAGTAGAAGATGTTAACACAACAAATATCCCAACATCTATATTCCCAGCTAAATACTAGACTCTCCATTTCGATGGAGCTAGATGTCATTATGGAGCTAGGGTAGGTGTAATCTTTACTTCTCCCGAGGGAAAAATCCTACCATTCACCTTTAAACTAAATTTTGAATATACAAATAATGGCGCTGAGTATGAAGCCCTCCTCCTTGGTCTCATCTTAGCTAAGAGGATTAGTGTTAATAACATTAGAGTATTAGGAGACTCACAATTGGTAGCAAACCAAGTCTCTGAGGTATATGAAACTAGAGCTGAGCACTTACAGCTCTACAAAACAGCTGTATTGGATTTAAGCAAAGAATTTGACTTCATATCAATTGAATCAATCCCGCGAGAACAAAATCCTCTCACCGATTCTATAGCAACCTCAGCGTCACGCTTCACCCCAAACAATGAGTTAGAAGATGCTCATTTCATAGTATCCCTTCGTATTGAACCATTGGTGAAAAAAATGTCAAACCCTCTTTTAACAAAAGGGGATGAGAACAAATCTACTATCCTAGATCACATTGATATTGATACAACCACTCTTGATTACTTAAATTCCTATGCAACGTTACATCTCACCCATCACGTGATAGATTTATCCTTAATCCCGCATTCATCTTCCTACTTCGGAAATCCCATGACAGAGCTTCTCCCACAAAAAGACCTCAGCATATACACGGTAGAGAATGGAGACGATATGGAATTACCTCCAGCCCGCCTGAGTTTGAAGAAGGTAACACTTCTTTAATCAAAGAAACAATTGATATTAACATCAGAATGGAGGAAGAACCAAGGATTTTGAAATTAGATCCTCGTTAACTCCATCAAGTAGAAATACACACTCGAATCCTCAAGGAACATCAAAAGGCTTTTGCATTTAATTATAAATAAATGATAGGGGTTGTGCCCCACATTGCGGTACATAACCTCGTCACTAAATCAGACGCAAAGCCGATTAAACAAAAATCGAGACCAATGAAACCCAAGGTAGCTCTCATGGTGAAAGAAGAAGTAATGAAACTCCTCCAAGTAGGGTTCATCAAACTAGTCAATTACTCTCAGTGGGTATCTAATATTGTTCCCGTTCTCAAAAAGAATGGGAAGATACGCATCTACATAGACTTCCGAGACATTAACAAGGCATGTCCTAAGGACGACTTCCCTTTACCATCCATAGACATCATTGTTGACGCAACAGTTGGATTTGAGCTTTTGTCTCTCATGGATGGATTCTCAGGATACAATCAAATTAGAATATCCGAACAAGACCAAGCTAAAACCACATTTATAACTCCTTGGGGAACCTATTGCTACACTATTATGCCATTTGGTCTCAAGAACACTTGGCGCTACATACCAGCTGGGCCATGACGTATATATTTCATGATCTTATTCATAAAATTATGGAATCCTACGTAGATGACTTGTTGGCCAAATCCAGGAGACGTTGTGATCATCCGGAAGTACTCCACATCATTATTTCACGTCTAATAGAATACGGAGTCACGCTAAATCCAAAAAAATGCATCTTTGGTGTGACAGGAGGTAAGCTCTTAGGTTACATTATATCGTCACATGAGGGATAGATGTAGACCTAGCCAAAATCCAAGTTGTTCTCAAAATGATTCCGCCTTCGGATGAATCTAGAATCAGGACATTTCTTGGAAAACTCGATGCAATTTGGAGATTCATCCCAGATTTAAGTTTTTCCATTCATCCAATCAACAATCTACTCAAGAAAGATTATAGTATTGATTGGACCAAAGACTGCAATGAATCTTTCAATGCAGTTAAGTGTTTCTTGTTATCACCACCTATGCTAATGCCACCTAAGCCAGACCACCCATTAATTTTATATTCACGAGCTACCAATGTCTCACTAGCCTGTATGTTGGCTCAAGAAGACGATGACAAGAGAGAATGCATGATCTATTTCATTAGCCAAATGTTGCTCGACTATGAAACATGTTACACACAGGCAGAATGAGAATGCCTTGCCATAATCTTCGCAACCAAATGCTTAAGACATTATATGCTAAATCAAGAAACAAGGGTCATTGTAAAGACAGACCATTTACGAACTTTCCTCACACAAGGGTCCTTGTCTAAAAAGGCTGGATGCTTTATAACCTTAATGGGGAATTCAAATTAACATTTGTAAACTAGAATCCATTAAAGGAAAATCATTGTAGATTGGTTAGCTGATAACCCACTAGATGGAGGTAATCTAGTAGATCTGGACTTTCCTGATGAATGCATATACTACATTGAAACCAAACCTCCTATCTCTAAGTGTCCTTGGTATACTGATATTATTAATTATATCATGGACCATACGTATCCAGAAGGTGCTACACCACAACAAAGAAGGTGGTTACGCATTATCGTAGCTAAATATGTCATTATAGAGCAAGTGCTCTATCGTAAAGCATTTGATGGAATGCTTCTAAGATGTGTCAACACAGAAGAATCCAAGAAGATTCTCCATGAATCTCACATAGTGGAATATGTGGAGGCCACATCGTTTTGGCCATGCCACTACTCATAAAATACATTGGATGGGCTATTTCTAGCCTACTCTAGAACACGACGCAGTAGAGTTTGTACGAAGGTGTCATAAGTGCCAAGAATTCTCCCACGAGATCCACATGCTGGCACAAGCTCTACAACCAATCGCTACTCCATGGCCCTTTTCTACGTGGGGCCTAGATTTGATAGGGAAATTCTCTCCCTCGTCTACAAATAGCCATAATTTCATAATCACGGCCACCGAATATTTTACCAAGTGGGTAGAGGCCATGCCTCTTACTACTGTACCGGGTTCTGTAATCGCCAAGTTCATTTTGAACCAAATCATTTACAGATACGGTGTCCCGCAAATCATTATCTCAGATAATGGGACTTCTTTTAAGAATGATGAAGTTCATGAATTTTGTAATAAATTTAAAATAAGCCATCATACGGCCTCCTTGTACTACCCTCAAGCCAATGGACAAGCTGAAGTGATAAACAAAACTTTAAAATCCATTCTCCTTAAAACTTTGAAAGAAAACAAGTGAGATTGGCATTTTAATTTATATCCACCTTGTGGGCCCATCGAACATCAATAATAACACCAACAATGACTCCTTTCTCGGTGGTATTCGGGGCGAAGTAGTTCTCCGCTTGAGGTTGAAATACCCAGTCTTCGTATCTCATTACAAGGGATTCTGGATGAAGATGCTTACAGAGAAGCACATCTCTCCCAGCTAGAAAGCCTAGATGAGGCCAGGTTAGATGTTGAACAGTGGCATAGAGTCTATGCTGACCGGATGTGCTGGTAGTATAACAAGAAGGTCTATGAATGAGACATATATGAAGGTGATCTAGTTCTAAGGCTAGACAGTCGGATCGATAAAAATACCAGCGAAGGAAGGAAGTTCGGCCCAAATGGTTGGGCCCATACCAAGTCACGAAGGACTATGGAAATGGTGCATATCTCTTATGTACACTAGAGGGTGAGGAATTTGGTGAAACAATCAATTCCCTACACCTTAAACGATTCTATGCATAAGCGGCCAACATTATTTGTATAATTATATCTACATTGCATCTTCATATAGTTAGGTTCATTTTGTTCACTTGTTTCGTACAATTTTGTGATTAAGAAATTAGTTCTCAAAGAAATTCATTACAAACTTCTGATGGTATTGGCATAAACACTCTAATCATACTTCTCCATTTCCATGACATCATCAACTATTTTAGAATCATTTCATCACATAAAGCTAGATATGACAAAATCTTAATGGTAACCATACCAAGGTCTGCATGCTTGTTCTCACTTTTGGTTTCTTCTTAGGATAGGTGTCTTGCCTATGGTCTGTTCTAGAAGCTTCATCATGTCACATCTATCCCATATGTGTATCTCTTTGGAAGTAAGAGCATGCTGACATTTTTCTCAAATAAACGAGTCAAATATAGATCAAACAAAAAATTTAAATTTACACATTTCCTTGCCCCACCAACCTTTGGTGATGAGCTTGCATCTCTTACTAGTGACGTAAGGTTGGGAAAGGATGGAAATGCCCTTACTCACCTATGCCTTGTCCATGGTGATAAGCCCATACTTCTTACTAGTAGCATGGGGCAAGGTGTAGGGGGTCCTCTTGACGAATAAACGTTAAAGGTCATAAGCAAACAATTCAAATCTTGAAATCTTGAGTAAAAAACAAATGAATCAGATGTCCAAAATTCCAAGAGAGTTCAAAACCACGAAACCCAGATTTTTCTACCATGTGGCCATCTACGGGTCTAAGTCTAGATAAACCACAAAGAAAGTTACATCCCAAAATATGTAGTCACTCGAGTAGAGTAGGCATGTATCATCCTAATTTGGTTCCACCAAAGCTTTGTCTATCTCTCATCATTATCATTTCAACACATTTCATAGCTTGTGCCCTTTTTAACTCTTGGTGATGACCCTCGCATCTTACTAGTTACGTGGAGTTAGGAGTGGGGAAAGTTTATCTACTCATCATACTAGTTTATCATCACGCTTTGTCAAAACAAACATGAAGTACCAAGAATTGCTTATAGAAACTAAAGTTCAAAATCACATTGTGCCTACATTATCACATATTAGCATCATGAAATACAAAAAGAAAGTAAACATTTGTATCATTTGTTCTCCATTGCATACATTCTGAAAAGCATATAAGCATAACATCATAGTTTACATGAGGAAATAGAAACAAAGTCATAGATGCCAAGAGTCTGATCCAAAAAGAGATATATATATATATATAAATGGTCAAAATTCCTGTACAATGCCATCATGCGCTAAGCATGGTCAAAATGCTCAAAGAGCCCGGGAAATATAAAATACATCATACAAATAGTCCAAAAGAGCCAAGTGGATTCTCAACCCCTATGAGATCCCTCTAAGGGTGCATGCCCATGCCTAGGACTCCGGCTACACCGGTGCTCTGAGTGCATGGAGGGCTCACGATCCCGAGGGGTAGCTGCGGTCTCGCCATGAGAATGACTCCTCATCAGGCGCTCTGCTGTCCTATACCCTGCCAGCTCAGTACGGAGGGTAGATACCATCCTGGCCACATGCCAGATAGGGGAAAAGACGTCGGTATGTCTACCAGCTGCTGAAGGCTCCCCTGCATCCATGACAGATTCTGCATGGGTCTTCTCCATAGGGATCATTAGGGTATCGGTACACACCCTGCAAATCAGGTCTCGCCACTCATCGGTGGTCTCTACAAACAAAGGAGAAAAAAAATTAGAAATAATCAAGAGATAAAAATAGATGTAAACAAAGGGAGAGATAGCAATTAAGGCAATCTTAACTCAAAGAAAACATTAAAAAGAAGGAAGATAACTCACTCGGATCGCCGGGCCTCCAAGATGGATCTCTAGGGTCAGCACCTGCCACAGATGCCGCCACTGACTGAGGTACTCCTCTCGTGGCTAGAGCAATGTAGTGTCCCGCTACGGACTCATCCTCCCCACCAAGGCCTTAGAGAGTGGCTCCTCTGAAACCAGAGTCACCCTCTTCGTGCTCTGCTCCGCCCTCTCTGCCTATAAAATATCCTGAGTGTCATGCCACTCAAGATCACTGTCCTCCTCTCCACCTGACTCACTAGCCTCAGCCTCGGTCTCCTCCTCCGTCTCTCCCCCTATGAACTCCTCAGACTCGGAGTCTATGTCAATGGGGTCGTCACTGCTATGGGCGGGACCGGCGGCAATCTGAAGTAAGGGTTCCTGAGGAGCACCGGCTCTCCCTCAAGCACGTACTACCCACCTAGCCGCAATAGGAATGCCAGGAATAACAATTGTCCAACCCCAGCCTCTAGAACCTCCTGGCCTCTCGAATTGATCTATATACTTGCACCACCGTGGGAAGCATACCCATGTAAGGCAAGCCAAACTGCTGAGGAACTCGGCCAAAAGGATGTATCTCCACCCTCCCTACCCTGTCAACAAGCTGACCCTGTGGTGGAGTAGGAAATCAAAGTAAGAGCCTCCTCACCCCATAAACCTACCATGGCCTGATACGGTGTGGCCTCCATGTCATCAGTGGTTAGGGAAGCAACTGGCTGGTGAGGTGCTCTGAGCACCGACATGTCTATCCATCTGGCTGCCCTCACAACTCTGGGATCTGCCACCTCTACACCTCTGCCATAGGGGATGAAGCGCTCATAGACCCAGCTCATAACCAGGGTCGGATGGCTCAAAGACTGCCCCTGTAAATAGACCACCCTGTACAAATCATGGTAGGTAGTCCCAAGTATGTCGGCTCCCCAGGCGTAAATCCGCCATGTCCCTCAATCTATGCAATGATGGGGGACCAACAATATAATAGAGTGTCTCCTCCCTTGTCCCCGATCAATCTTGAGGCAAGGATCCCCATAATGGCCTGACAAATCAAGGGGATGGGTAGGCTAGGAATAGATCGGACCCTCACCCCCTTCTTCGAACCAGTGGAGATAACTGCATCTCCCATGTAAGAGGCCCACTGTGCTATCTGAGCCCGTGAACCTGCTGTCTCAAGGGTAAGTCATCTCCCGATGATTGGGACCCCCAGGATATGGTAAACATCCTCCAAAGTAATGGTCCACTCACCTCGGACCCCTGGTAATCGGAAGGTGTTCCGATCAACATCCCAATATGAAAATAAGTCACAAAGTATGTGACTAGATGGTGCAACATGTGGAACCCATGATATACGTAGTATACCGGCCCTCTGAAGAGTGTCCTCCTCATCCTGTGAAAGGGCATCTAATACTACTGGGAGCCAGTCACACTCTCTCTCTCTCAACTCCATCAAATGTACTCCTCCTCACTGCGCATACACCCAAAAACACACAAAATGGAGCAAGTTAGTATCCAAATGACTTTAGAAAAATCATGAAGACACATAAGAATGCTAAGAATGCAAAATTAACTTCAAAAGGGTGTTGTTTGTGCATTCTGTGAAGGACCGCCGCCCTGAGCAAGGTGGCGGTTCCGTGATCGCCTGCTTCAAAGGCAGCGGTTGTGTAACCACCGCCCCGCCTGGCTACAGGCGGCGGTCATGTCCCAAAAACCCACGCGGGTCATGTGCCCTAAAAACACCTAAAAATGCAAAAAAGGACTATTTTGACTAAAACAAAGCCTACCCAGTAGGCGCCCCCTAGATAGACCTTTTAAAACTAACATTTTCAAAAATAACCCCCCCATGACAAAGATTTTAACATTTTAAAATTTTGGGGGTAAAAACGATAAATTGAGAAAAACTAACCTGTGATCTCACGGGTCGGTGTTCCACTCACGGAGGCATGATCACTATCTCATCATGAAAATTTTGACTCTACTCTCATCAGAAACCATCACCGTGGGTCCCAGAGCTCAAAATCAACCAAATCAACATGCGCAAATGAATAGGAAAATGGGCCCACTTTTTCATATATAACAACCTGACTTATTTTGAATGCCCTTTCCACAAGTTTGGAGTGCCGACGAGAGGTAAGTTCTTATCCCCGCACAAATGGTATGTCCCCATTTCATGATATTTTAATATTTATTTTTCAATCTTTGTCTATCTACACTTGAGTTCTCTTTTAGTTTTGTAGGTAGCAGAATTTTGGATGACACCATTCGACACATGGACGTATTAGGTATAAATTCTAAATTCCCATTTCGGGACTGCCATACTGACTCCCTTTGTTTTATGCCTCTTCATGGCTAAAACGCTTCTCCGAGGGGGCAATATGTACGTACCCAAAATTGTAGGGTACTGCACCAGGAATAACATAACACGTGCCCCAATGATGATATAGGTCTCCTCGCAAGGTGTTCAGGATCCAGAAAATCTCCCCAAGTATGCGTTAACATCCTGCATGCCCCGCTTAGCCCCTGCATGCTTTTTTGTTCTCTTTTCCCTCTTTTCTTTGCGTTTTTCTCTTCAGTTATGAAACCGCCACCCTACCCAGGCGGCGGACTTATGACCGCCACCCTACCAAGGCGGCGGTCTCGTGACCGCCACCCGATTAGGGCGGGGTCCTTCACGCATTTTCCAGAATGCTCTTTTAATGTGAATCACGTAAATTTCAACATTTACCAACTTTTTTCACTGCCTTTGGCTTGCATTAATGATTAAGTTCGCTAGAATAGTGTTTTAGCATTGTTTATGGTTTAACGAGATCAATTTGGTTTTACCTTTGGGTAAATGTGTAGTGTAACTTTTTCTAGCCTCTATGATCTGCTGAATTCTTAAACCACAGTTATGGATTTTGGATATGTTGGTTTGCCTTTATGAACACGTATGGTGATTTGGAGTGCGTAGCGCTAATTTAACTAGATTAGTAGGTTGACACCTTTTATTTGATATTGTGGACACTAACACTTTTCTATGTGATTTAGGTCAAATTGATACATGTTGGATAATTAGTTAGTCACATACCTTGATTTTGTAACGTATTCATTTTGCTGATAAGGATACATGATGACATGGTGATATGACATGATATGTATTGTAATACCTAACATACGACGAATTGTGTGAGATTGTGCATTCCACATTGATGATGGTGATATCATTAATTTACATGTTTGAATCTATTCGCTTAGTGAGCAGCTAGTTTACTCTTGTATTGGACAGATGCGGTTAATGTGTGCAATGAGTGTGCAGGTGACAGGTCATAGGAGAACGTGGGATTCAGACTAGCTACACAATCTTGCACAAGCAGCCCACGGGCTGAGTCCTAGCCATGTTCTTTGTGTGAAGCCTTAGTATAGGTGATTATTATTTTGGGCACTATGAGTGACCCCAATGTATGTAATGTATTGTGCTTTGAATTATTAATTTTGGTTAGGGTAGTTGGTTATGATGTAAACTTGTTTTGGGAGTTAATAACTCCTCTTTCTTTTAAATTGTTGATTATGTTTAATGTGTCACTTAATCACAAGGGTTTAGGGTCACATGTGAGACCCTTGGGTGGTCCCCACACCCTCTACCCTTGTGCCAAAAATGCAAAACCCGAAATTAGGGTATTTTGGGCATTTTTGGGGACCCCTTTGTAGCTTGGGAGTTCCCCCAACACAAAAATGAGCCCTTGGACCCTACCTAATGGGTAGGGGGGCTTATTTTCAAGGCTTGAGGGATTTTTCCTCCTTTTTACCACTTGTTTGGTCACATCCATGTAAGGGATGTGGATTTGAGTGTTTATTAAAAGTTGCTCTTATTTTGTCTTGCTAACATTTTAGGGAATTTGGGAGAAGAGGGCAAAAAGATAATTTCACCCTTTCTCTCTTTTGTTTTGGCATCTTTGACCTTTTTGAGGGAGAGGGGTGACACATGTCACCCCCTCATTTGTGAGGATGCTTGCTTTTCCTCTTCAAATTCCCATCCATGGGAATAGTGAGGGACTTTTTTTTGGTTGGTTCTTCTTTTTGGAGCTTTGGCTTGGTGCTTGAGAAATTTGGAGCTTGAGGATTGCTTGAGGAAGAAAGTTGCAAAATCTTGTTTTGGAGAGCTATTAGAGGTAACCTCTTGAGCTCATTTATGTGGTATGTTCCTTTACTAAATCTTAGCTTGCTCATAGTTGATTTATTTGTTTAGTTGCTTGTATGGTTTGTTGCTTGATTATATTTGTGCATTGTTTTACTCCATCCATCATATGGTTTGATGGATGTTTGAGTTATTTGGGGGAAGAGAGAGGGATTTTCCCTCTCAAACCTCATGGCTTGATGGGCAAGCCATGTCGGTTTCTTTACTCCCCTCATATGGTTTGAGGTGGGTAAAGGGGTTCATTTGGTTTGAACCCCTTTCCCATTCTTGGAGAGGAAACCCAAGGGGTTTGAAAATCCTCCCAAGAAGGATTTTGGTGAATGGATGGAGTAATAAGGAGGATCTTGTTGACTTCGGAGAAATAAGGTGGAGAAGGAAGTTTGATGTGTGCATTCTTTTGTAGATCACACCTTATGTCACTTTCGGGTATCTCATCTACTCTTCCCCAAATTTAGAGGATGAATATGGTTTCTCCTCTTTTCTTTTATTGCTCAATGTTGTATTTTCCTTCATGCATGGTTTGGTCTTGTTTGTGAGTGTATTGTGGTGTTTGTCTCCCTAAAGATCTTGTGCTCAAAGTTGTGGAAGCTAGCTCTCTCTCCCATGGGCTTGGGGGAGGCTAGCATGTCTTCCAACCCTTGGAAAGGCATGTAATGATGCCTGAAGGTTGGGAGGTTAAACAAGCCTCGTTCTCTTGAAGTTGAATCCTTGTAAAGCATTCGAAGTTGGAGCCTTGTCCTTGAGGTGTGCTGGAGTATCTTTGGTGGCATGGTCCTTTATGACCCTCTCTTGTTTAGAAATTTGTAGCTCTTGATAAACTTATGTTCCTTGTAAAATATTGCAGTGAGCTCTTTTGCAAGTCTTCCATGTGGAATATATGTATAGTTCATGGAAGCACGTGTGTTCTCAAAGTTGTATTTATTCCACTCTTGAATATGGTTGAAAGTTGAACTTCTTTGTAAAACTTGTTACTTTCCATAAGCTGATGAGTCTTGTTGGGTTAAGAAGTGATGCCATCATGGTTGTTTGAAAAGAAAATATAGTTTTAGATTTCAGCCTTTTAAATGTGAAATGGGTGATTAGAAATTCTTTGATAAAATGAAAGGTTTTCCTTCAAATAAATGTTCTTTTATATATTATGAACTTGTTGTAATTTCCTTGAAGGAAAGTTGATAAATCAAGAATATTGTTGATCTCCTTCTTGTTCAAATTGTAAATTTATTTTATTTAAAAGTAAAGTACCATTTTGAAATACATCACTCTTTATATATTTTGCAAATTAGTGAATAAAAATGCATCTAGGTTGTTCTGCAAATAAAATGTATACATTGGAAAGAAGTTGGTATTTTCATACCACATATCAATGCCTAATCCTATCTTTGAATGAATGCAGCTTTGGATAGTTGTTATCGTGTATGTGAATCATTTACCTCTAGATTAAAAAAAAAAAAATACCTGTGTATAAAATAGAGTTGATTTTTATAAATCTGACCATTCATCATGACAAAAAAAATTAGAAAATAAGCAGGCTGTTCTAAGCAGTTACTTTGTTTCATTTGTGTTTATGTAAAATATGTTTAACTTGTAGATTTTGGTCTAGATGAGTTTAGTATATATAATGTAAAATAACATGTTTCATTTGTGTTTATGTAAAATATGTTTTATAACACTAGTGCAGTTGTTGCACACATATATATTTTAGTATGAAACTATTAAAATATATATAAATAAATAACAATAAAGAAATACAAAAAAAAGAAATAAAACTAAAAATAAAATAAAATAAAAATGTTTTATTATTATACATTTTTATTTTTTTTTTTTTTAAAAAGTAATAATAACAATGGGGGTTCGGCCCCCCTACATTGTAAAAAAAAAAATATATATATATAGTAATGGGGGAGGGTCGCCCCCTCCCCCGGTAGCCGACTCGTCCCACCGTAAGTGCCCAGTGGGGGCGCGCCCCCATGGACTCCCCCTTCCCCTCTGCCGTTGGGGCCTGTCCCGCTGCCCCTTCCCTACGCCACGGCTCGCTCCCGCACCACCGCCTCCCTTACACGTCACGCGGTTAAACCTTTCCCCCGCCACCTTGCGCCATTCCCTAACCTCTTCTCCTCCTTGCTGTTCTTTTTGTGGTGGCTGCACATAGTCCCTCCCACTCGGCCTCTCTCCAAAACGCCGCCTCCACCCTCCATTGAAACCCCAACCCCAATCATACTTGTTAATAGATGAATAAAAATACAGATTTTTGGGGTTTGTTTGTTATAAATCAACAAAACAAAAATAATTTTCCCTAGGAAATCTTCTTGAATCAACAACACTCGCACATTCAAGTGCTAAACCTAAACAAAAGCCTTCGAGAAAAGAATGCTAACAAAGAGAGGGGAAGTAAGAAAGAAATTCAAATGAAGGTAAAAGGAGAGGATAAGGAAAATTTAGGGCATTTTTAGGGCAACTTAGATCTAGGGTTGAGATAGCTTTTATCCTATGGCTCACAATCAATCCTACATTCTTTTGGAGCCAAGTGTTTTTAAATGTGAATGGAAAATAAAGTTTAAGAGGTGTGCATGTGGGTAAATAAAATACAAGGGGAAAATCTAAATAACTAAAAAGGAGTGAAGCCTCATTTTAGGGTGTCCCTAATAAATCTAATAATAATTAATTAAATGAAAATTGTTTTCGGGCTAGTGGTTGAGAAATTGGGTTGATCAATTTAGTTTAAAATAAATATTTTGAAATCAGTTTTGTATCATTAGTTTTAGTATTGTTAGTAATCACCTTCAAAAAAAAATTTACCCTAAATTTTTGCTATACTTTTGTCCTGGTTTTTACGTGTCCGGATGAGGCACTTCAAAATGCAAATGCTATAAATAGTTGGCTTGTGCTCAAGCAAAAGGCTCCTCAAATTTTCCTCACGAATTTCTCATTTAAATATTTTTGTATTTCATTTTGTTTAGGATTCATAGTTTTTTTCATTGCATGCTTAGTTAGTGTTATTTTGCTATTAGAAAGCCACATATCCATCTTGTGCAAGTGTTGTCATTACTACATGCAATCCATTGAAGTAGAATAGTTTAATTTTTAGTAGGAAGCCATTAAAGTTGCAAGTTTTTCTCGTCAAACAGGATAGTTTCAGGTTTTGGACATTTTATGTTGCATGACTCGTAATAAATCCCACTAGGAATTGTATAAGCCAAGCTCTGTACTCTTGTGTTATCCCTCTCCTACACGCATTGTATTCGGTCCGTATCCTAATTTGCCTTTGTTCCAATATCTAATTTTTTTGATGCTAGCATTACACGCTTTTCGGACCCACGAGAGCATGAAAGAACAAGGAGATCACACTGAGGGGACCAAGCCACACACACCATCGAATTCACCACTGTTCTGCAAAATCCAGGTTCTAGCTTTCAAAGTTCTAGTTAGAAGCATATCAAATAGAGTAGCCAATCATCTTATTTAAGTTAATTTTACTTTCGATATTTCCAAGGAAGTTGTGGGGATTGATAGTTTCTGAGAAACTATGATTCACTCCTCACTTCTGAGGTAGGATCGAGAGTCTTTCAAATAGATTAGATCAGTTATTTCACTATTTAGAATAGATTCAAAACTACACAGGAAAGTAGCTATACTCGGTTGCTTTTTTGTTTTAAATTCGTTATTAGTTTAGCTGTCAATATCTAGATATATTAAAAAAGTTTCTCTTTCAATTTCATTCAAATAGTTGTTCAGACAAATCCAAAAATAGAGAAGTTATATATGCTATAGATATACTTCACATAGTTAATTTTACTTTATTTTGATTAGATTTACATTGTTTCTTTTGTATGACAATCACACGGGACCTAGGAACCGGAGAATACATATTCGATCCAATCGTGCCTCAACCCAATCTCATCACAAAGAATAACCGACATAGATCAGAATCTTAGAATCCAAGTTTTCCGAACAACAGCAAGACTTGCAACAGATCAGCTCACAAATTAGCGGGTTAAACATAGAAGACGACCAAGCGCACATGTTTTGGTCAAATCAGCCAAACTACAAATTACCCTAGATACATATCCGCATGACTGTAGAAGGGCTTGAAAGAGAGCAAACATTCGGTTGTGATCCTTTGGTCCCACAGCCAGACATAGGAGACACTCTCACAGACATAGATACTAGCTTAAGAATTTAGGTTACAAGAATGCCTGTGAGATACTCTGAGAAGATCACACAACTATTAATTCTGAATATAGAGGCCGAGAAGGCATATGACTATTGGATACTAGGGATTAGGGACTGATCCACGCATGACCATAGCAGGTCCACAACAACCACAAGTCTACGGTTGTGACCCACAAATCCCACAACCCAATGAGTCCATAGGTCAATCTGACGTTGACGTTGGCTTACACACATTAATATTTAGATCCACTCCACTTCCACCTATCATCATCACACAGTTATCCTTGTTAGATGTAGCAGCTAACAAAGCTAAGAATTTCTAGACTAGGCCAGAGAATCACCCATAGAGTCAACTATATTTACCATCCACCCTATGACCCTATCTGGAGACATACATGAAACTATCCCAAGTCATTTTCCACATATCCCACAACCCATAGACCGAATCATGCTAGAGCTCGATATTGATTGGAGCCTTCGAGTAGTCATCCTTGCTGATCGATCTATCACACTAGTTCAGGTTAGGAGGGCCTTCTTTGCCTTAGATTCGTAATTTCCAATAGTGAGCATTGAAGACATAAGATTTCCTAACTAGTTTTTCTGCATCCCACACATATTTCATCCTTACTGGCTATCTCAACACGACCTTGAGAGGTCGGGTGCAAGGAAGAGTTACTTGTAGATTCCCACACTCGATTGTCACTTTTCCATCGTATAGGTATGCTCCTCTTGAGTAATGTGGAAAATTCTCTCCTCCTAGGTGCTTGAATGAGCATGCCTTTGTAACCCTTGTTACAGATCCTCTTAACTATCACCCAATTAACTCATAAGTCCCATGTACCCAATTATCGCATACTACACTAGTGGTATCACTCACAAACTAAGAATCTTCAAATTACATAACTCCCTTCATGGGGTGAATTATCTTAGGATCTCTGATGGAGTACACATATATTCTATCAAGGACTTATTCTCCTAAGTCCTCCGTATAGGGCGTTGACTTCCCATCTTTCAAAGGAATGACCACTCTTTCCTTATTGTTCTCAAAAATAATATACCCTTCATTAAACTATAGGTCAACATTGTTCTTGTAACACCATGGGAGCCCAAGTAACGTTGGAAAGTTGTCTTCCTCGAAGAGCGCCAAGACCTCAAAGTCTCCAATGAACTTGGCTCCTTGAATGGTGATAATTACATCTATCAAGACTCCAATGGGCATTGCCTTAGTCTTGTTTTCTATATACAACACATTTGAAGATGGCCGCAACGTTGGCCTTCCCATCCGATGTTAGGAATCTAAGGTAAGAACAATCACCTTTTTCCCATGTCGATGAGGATATTGCTCAAAAGCCATCCATCAACAACCACATTCAAAGTAATCTCCTTATCATAGTCAAGGTTATGAGGAGAGATATTTGCATGAAACACCTACCTTCACACTCTACTCCAGCACGTGGTACCTTCTCTCTCAACCACTCTCCTAGTAAGGGAATAATATTCTCTTGCCTTAACATTTTACACACTTCTTTGACTTCATCCAAGTCCTTTTGCATGAGCCTCAACATTCCTTCTTTTCTCCTGCTGCTTGGATTGCTCCTTTAGACACTAGATCTCTCCTTGTAAACTTTGAATGACATCCATAGTCTCTTAATATACTTCTTTCTAATGAGTAGGGTCTGGATAATTTCCATGTATTACTTCCTCTCTTGAAACTAGTGTCCTTATTCTTGGAATCTCCCCGTCACATGTTGCCTTTGCTCGCATCGTCACCAAGTAAAGGTTCTAACCTTGACTCACATTCCACTCATGGAATCCTTTGTTAATCATCCTTCTTCATGCTCACCATCCCAGCGCCCTTGTCCTTCTAGTGTTTTTAGTTCATATTCTCATAAATTTATGGATGCACTCCTCGTAATTTTGCTTCTTTCGCACCATGAGCATTGTAATACGTAGGTCAAGACACTCACGTTTGTAATGCTTTGTAGACCCACAATTATAACACGTTCCTTGCAGGAACTCACTTCGTCCGATCCGCCGTGGTTAGTGTGACCATGAAATCCTTCATGAAAACCTCTTCCACGTGTTCCTCCATCTATGCACCCCTCATAACGATAGTCATCATCCTTTGAAGTACTTGTAAGGTTGGTCTATCACACACCCAGATCAATAGCATCATGGATTTAATCAATCAATCTGCAATCCTTGGTATCATGGGTCGTAGAGGTACAGATATTGTAATAGCAAGAAACATTCTTATAGATTGTACATTGGATTAAGGGGCATCTACTTGCATCATGATCCCCATGGAAAATCTCATAGTCTACCACCATAACATGTACCGAACTTCGAGGGAAACTATCCTTTGCATGCCCCTCCACTTCACATTTTATACACCAAATCCCACTACGAACCTCGTGTGTTAATTTTGTAGATAGCTTCTCCAACTACTTGGCCATTGCAGCAATTTGATCCTCCGTAAAAGGACTAATACGGTGTCAACACTCCCAATAGCTTTTGCATGTAGGGAAGCTTCTAATGCCTCGCATGGGTCTACAAAAGTCTTGTGTGACAGAGCCCTTCTAAATGGTGTTATCAATCCTCGAAATACCATTGAGGATGTTGAGAGGATGAATTTCATAGGATAACGTTGACTAAAGAGTCTTAAAACATTCATCATACTCCCGGAAACTCTATGAAATTCCCTTTTGGATCTCCTTTAGAATGTTGATGCTCTTCTGCTCAAACTCTAGGTTATAGAACTTCTGCTAGGAAGGCGTTCTTTAATGCCATGTAGTCTACCACCGTCTAATGGGGGTCATACTTCCTATACCAACTATGTGGGTGCCCTTGCAATGTTGTTGCAAACTTACTTTCCTTCCGCTCTGGGGTAGTGATTCCTTTCACGTGCCATAGTAACTCACACTTGTGCACATGCTCTATAGCATCTTTAATACCCCTATAGTCTGGAAAGTACAAAGACATCTCAAAAAAACTTGGGGAGGTGGTTATGGTCCTTTTCCTCTCGATCCAGAGCCTTGGTTCCCTCCGATGTTTCCTCCTGACCCACCATATCCACCGGATCCACTAGGTCTTGTTCCTCTTGACCCACCAAATCCACCTCCTATAGTCGGTAAAGGACCAAAAATGGTCACGCTTAGTGTTCCAAAGCATCCCACCGAAATGTGCATCGATGGTTTGTGATATTCTCTCACTACTGTTATATGTCTTGTGCCACTCCTAGACATGATACCCGGAGTTTGTGTATTTGCACATTGTCCAAATATTCTACAAATACAGAATGTCTTGCGCAACAATGGATGTTCTAAAAAAAACATTGTATCTCCTAGGCACCAATCGGTCGGTCACTCCCACTGATACCAACTGGGTTAACAATACTTCTCCCTTGATCTAGAAACTAATCATTGATGTTTGGTCGCCATGTGGGTTTAGATGCCAATGGCTCTTCTTTCTCTATGCAATGAACTCTCATCAAAAGTTGAAGGGGCCTCTCTCCCATGCTTTCCAAGATGGGGTATCACATAGACTGCTCAGGCTCCACATCCTTTGTGTGAACCTCAACTCCTTCCCATAATGTCTTCCTCCATAAATCCATCACACTTACAACCTCATGTTATCTAGTCATCTCCTTTTCACAAGCTTTGTTATACTTGTCTCTCCTCCCTTTCCTTTTCCATCGTAATTTTGCCATCTTCCTCCACCCTAACTTTCTCTCCCATCTCTCAAAGAAGCTTAGCCGGCCATGGGGAATTCTTCTAAAATCAAAGTAACGACCAAGATCTTCATATCCTAGAGGAATAACACACAAAAATTATCCTCTACGCTCCTCAAAACTCAAACTCAACAACTTCTAGGAAAAATACGTCAAAATGGCACATTCTAAAGTATAACTAGTTAGCACTCTCTTCCACAAATGATCAACAACACGCATCCAAGTCAGATCTACATCCTGTAGCCTTTGATAGTCATCTTGGGTCCACACACTGTGATCTATAGTACCATCTTGATCTAGATGCATATGCTAAAATCCATTCATATAGCTCTACTGGGAAGTAGCAAAATAATGTCTCATACATCTCATGGTATAGGTTCTCTTCTACCCATCTACACACATTGAACTTAGGTACAATGTTGAATCTTTGATAAAACTCATCCTCTATGCTCTTAAACCATGTTTCAACACCTTCTAAGGTCGAGACACTTTGTCATCACACATCATAGGACAAATATGCATGCCATTTCTCACAACAAATTCAAAAAGAGTTCCTCACAATGGAACCAAGATGTATTCATTTTTGTACCCTTCACAGAATAGGAAAATCCCATGAGAGTTGGCCTATAACCCAAAGTGGGTGCTAGTTCTCACCCGAGGCATGCGTAGGCACTAATTATCTCTTGTATGTGACTTTTGTGAGAATGCATCATCTTAGAATAGATAATCAAATGCAAGACAAAAAATAACTAAACCACATTCTTATGAACTTAGGAATAGTTATCATCTCATTATGTGTAGGTAAGAGAAATAACAAGCAAAGCACATGGAGATGATTCATACAAAAAGGAAATGCATAAGTATTGAAACGAGATGATTTATAACAAATCATTATATTCATACTATCAAATTTAATAACCCACATTACATCTCTTGAGGTCATAACAGATCCTCATATAATTATGCAAAGTCAAATCATGCATCAAAGCTATATCATGTTCATCATATTACAAAGAAAAATGCGACCCATCCCTCTAAGTGTGTCATTGCTCACAGAGCTCTTATAATCCCTAACCCATAATATCCTCCATTTTATTTTTTTAGGGATTCGCCTCTCTTCAACTATATTATTTTCTTCTATTGGGCACTTGTATATATAGCCTTAGCACCCACCGTCATGCCTTCCAGAAGTTACAGATTGGTTTCCAAGTGTCGAAGTGGTCCTCCATGGAAGCATGCCTTTCCAAATCTGAGCTCTCCATTCCTTGCAATGATGTCTTCTAGAAACTTCCATCGCATGTATGGAATATTTCCTTTTGATCAATAGTCCAAGGCGGCACCTTATCCACAAGGTTCATACTTTTCTCATGTGTTGCCTAGGATTCTCGAATGTGGCTAAGTACAAAACATGTTTTCCTTGCAGATGCAAACCATGTGTTTTGTAAAACCCTACCGAATTATTTCCTACGTTCTTTCAACCCGCGTGCCCTTCTTCAACTATGTCCCACACACCCACGTGGATTCTTATACTTAGCTGATATTTTGGGGCCCAACATCTCCATATCTGCAAATATGCAAATCTTTTACATTTGTTACGTGTTTTCAAAAGGAAATTCTTGTCTCGACGGATACAATTGTGGAAGCCAACTCATTAGAAACTTGTGATTGTTATGTGTGGATTTTATTCTATCCAAATCTACCTCCATCAGTCTTCCATTGTCCTTAAAGCTCCTAAGAGGGTGAAGTTCATCAAATGTCAACATGAGTTTTTGGTATTTAAGATTTTGTTTTTTTATGTCTCTCATATTTTGTGAAAATATATAGTATTTACAAATATCTTTGACTCATTTGTTAAGTTGATTTTTATGTTCAATAGTCTATTTTATAGGTCCCAATTTATTATAATAAGTTTACACCAAGGAGTATAAAGTAGATTAGTTATTAGAAATAGTCCTAATGTTATTGAAGAAGGTCTTTTTATAACATTTTAAGTTGTAAGATTGAACATGTCATTAATCAACATTAGGTCTTACGTCCAAAAATCACTATCATTCTATTCATTGTGTCAACTATTGTCATTGAGTTAAATCAATGTGTATTGTAAGTTGGAAATCCAAGGTCACATAGGTGATTTTAGGTTTTTGTTATCGTGGTGTCAAGAGTCATTGTCAAAACTTGGAAATTAAAAATTTGAAAAAAATCCTTACGGACGCATTTACAATGTTACTCGACGTCTAAAAATAAATGATTTCACATTGTGGGGGGAATAATAAACAATGTGGGAATAATTGAGCTTCGTATCCAAATCCGGATGATTTAGCAATACATGTATTGGAGGACGTAGGAAATGGAGTTTGGAGGTCGACAACAACCTCTCGTCAGTCATCAATGACGAGGCCGCACTTTTGGTATGATGAGATTTGTTTAGTTTGTGTTTTGATTATTTCAATTTTTTTAGTGTGGCATGAAAAATAAGAACAGATGATGTAAATTCTGTTCACTTATGAGTATTCCTCATGTAACCCCTTTTAAAGAAATGTTGTAGAATATTGATCAAAATGTATTGTAGTAATCATGATGTGAAGGTTATTGGTAAACCAGGAAAACCAATTGTGTAAGGTTTTTGGTGAACCTATAAAACCAATTGTGAAAGGTTATTGGTACACCTGCAAAACCAATTGGGTAAGGTTGTTGGTAGAAGCCGGAAAAAACCATCAGTGGAGGAAGAAATGTGCGTTGG